>ML675603.1:2068047-2114638 GCA_007922155.1 Mesoclemmys tuberculata | reverse complement strand
AAGGGGCCGGGTACCTCAGGCGCGGGGGAGGGTCAGTGGCTGGGGGGGAAGGGGCCGGGTACCTCAGGCGCGGGGGAGGGTCAGTGGCTGGGGGGAGGGGCCGGGTACCTCAGGCGGGGGGGAGGGCAGGGGCAGGGCCCGCTCTCACCTTCTTGCCCTTCTTGCCCTCCTCCTCCATGTCTCAGGCGGTGGGGGGGCGGTGGCGGCCCCGGCCCCCCCGGGGCATCCCCGCAGCCGCGCCCCGTCCGCGGCCGGCCGAGCGCCCCCCCGCGCGCCCCTTCACTGGGCGGCCATGGCCCGCCCGCCCCGGCCCGCCCGGCCCGCGCGCTCGCTCCCCGCCTCCCGCGGGCGCCGCAGCGAACTCAGCAGCGGCAACAACTTTTCAATCCTGCCGCCATCTTGGGCGTCGGCTTCCCGGCGTGCTCAGCGCGCGCGGCCCCCTCCGCCCCGTGCCCGGAGGACTGACGTCAGTCCGCCACGAAAGGGAGGGAGCCGGGCGGCCGACCGGAAGGGGAGCGCGCATGTGCGGAGCCTCGAGGGGGGAGGGCGTTAACGGAAGTGCGCGTGCGCTGTGTCCTCCCGCCCCTCCCCCGCGGCTGAGGCGCACAGCATGAATGGGCGGGGCGGGCGCGAGCGCTCAGTGGCGCCACGTGGCGCTGGCCAAGGGTGGCCCGCGGCGTGCCCCGGGGGCCGGGCTGTGCTGCGCTGATGAGCGGGGGGTGGGGCCGCACCTTAGCCGGGCCGCGCGGGAGGGGCGGGGGGAACTGGGCCAGCCCGGGGGGGCCCTGGAATGTTGGGGGAGCCCCTGCCCCGTGCGGGGGGCTTGGTCAGTGTGGAGGGGTTTGAGAGCAGCCTTCAGCTGCCTGGAGGGGGCCGGGGAGGCTGGGGCCGGCCGGTGACAGACCTAGGAGCAGGGGGCAGCGCTAGGTTGGCCATTAGGGGACAGGTTTCCCTGGGCGGGCGGTGACGCACTGGGCTGGGTTCCCTAGGGAGGGGGAGGGGGAATCTCCCTCCTTAGACCTTTTTAGGGCCTGGCTCCACAAAGCCCTGGCTGGGATGGCTTAGCTGAGGTTGGTCCTGCTGTGAGCAAGGGCTTGGCCTGGATACCTCCGCAGGTCCCTTCCAACGCATGTCCTATGACAGCTTAACCCACACGTGGGCCTCTGCTCCACACCTTCTCTGGCCCTCATAGGGCCTGAACTCCCCCTGCTTGAGGGGCTGAGCTCCTCTCCACTGACTCCCCCTGCAGATGTCTGCTGTCCCAGTGCCCACCAGGGACCCCCAGTGCCCAGCCCAACAGCAACCCGGGGAGGGTTGGGAAAAGCCACAGGGATGAGACAAGTAGGCTCAGCTCAGGGCCTGGTGCAGGGCCCCTAACTGGAAAGTCAGGCACAGCTCACTAGGGAGCAATGTCATGCCCAGAGTCTGAGCCAGGCCCTTCACTGGGCATGTCCGCTTTATGCCTGCCACATAAAACTAGCACAGCACATTGTACCCCTGCTATCTCTGCTCCAAGAATGGCTGTTTTCTACAGCTGACCACTTGTCTGAGTCACTTTGTACCCACCCTGTTCCATGGCTTTCTACAGGAACCTCCCACTCCCATACACCCCTAGCTTTTTCCCTAACTGACACCATTGCTGGCTTTTATAATCACCTGCTCTCCAGCTGATCAGCCTCAGCTGACAGGCAGTTTATCCATCACAGGTGAGGCTGGGCCAGCTCCCCTTTCAGGGTCAGTGTTATAAAATAAACAGCAGGGTTTTATTCAGAGGGACAAAACCATTGCTTGTATTAGTCTATTGGCTAGGTGGTTCAGTAGGAGCCAGCCAGCAAAAAAGCAGAGGTCTGTTGGTGTTGGATGATTATAGAACCAAACCCAAAGTCTTCATCTTTGTGTCCCCTTTTTATAGGCGTAAGCTCTTACAGTACTCTGTGGGTTCTGCTTTGTCATGCTGCATCTGCATCCTAGTGTGATTATTAATCACCCATGTTTTACAAGCATGACCACTGCTGTTTTTTATAGTTTGTTTTGTTTTTGTTTTTTGAGGTGGATCCCAGGGTCATCTGGGTTGGCCATTTGGGTAGAAGTTATTTTCACTCCTTTGAACATTTGAGGCTGATGCCTTTTTTATCTCTTTTTGATTTTACATACACACATTGCTTATTTATTCATTTACATTTTAATTTTTTAACATTTATTTAAAACTTGTAATTGGAAGACACTTTTTTTAGAAACAATAACTTTTTATTTAAAACATTTATTACTGTTATAAAACATTTTTATTGAACATTGAATTTTTTTTTGTTTTAGAACACTTGAGGATGTTACTTTAAACAGTGATTTTAAAACACATGTACTTTAATAATAGCAACAGTTTTTCAGGCTGATCATTGGTAAACAGGATAAATAATGACCAGATGTTAGTTATAAATAAACAGATGGTGGTTTTATACAAACTTATTAATAGCGAACAGATCACCCTAAATGGCTAAAATGTAAAGCCTTGCAGAGACTGCTGTGGTGGTTTGTTACATACTAAAAGAATACGGGTATTTCTTATAGAATCAATGTAACAGAATCAAGCTTTGAGCCTACACCAGCCCCCTTGTGACACATGGTAGTCAGTTTGCAGGAGCATTGCCTTTTGTCTTCAGGAAATGTGATGGTTTGCATAGCCCAACAATGTGTGTGTGTGTGTTTGCACATTAACTGAACTAGGGTTACAATCAGGGAGAGGCTACAGGCTCTCTGTAATGTGTGGAGCGTGTGTTCATATGATTGAATATGTTGACTGGCTTTTTCTACAAAGAAGATTTGCCCAGATTCCAGCTGTGAGGACCCTGCTACCTGTGTAGCCAAACCGATGCAAATGTCCTACTCTAGACAAGGAAAACTGCAATTTGCACCGGTGCAGTGTGAAATTGAGATAAGCTGCTCTGACACAAATCACAAATTTGCCTGTCTACACTAGGGCTTGCACTGGCTGGTCACTGGTCACTGGAGCTGGGGCAACTTCTCAATGAAGGCAGAGCATTGTTTATGTAAGCAAAGAGACTCTTTCCTTTTGCATTAATTTTAAGGCAGTTTTGAAAGTCTGACATTTCCAAGGTGAATGATTTTGCTGAATAATTCCATGAGATCTTTAAAATATCACTTGACATTTTTTAAAACTCTCCCTCATCCAAACTGTCAGATCTTGACTGCCCCACATAGCTATATGCATGTGTGCAAAAAGATACATATATATCTGCACTCACACATGTATGTGGCACATCTTTGTGGACATATGTCAGTGTGTGTACTATGCAGCATGCGTGTATGAGCAATGTCCACCCTGATGCATATGTATTCATGTAGTCTGAATTTGCATATGGCGTGTGTGCAAGTTGCAGAGCATGTGGATGTGTTCAAACCCACATCGTGTTCAAACCCACATTATGTGGCATTGTAGGCAATGATGGCCTCCAGATATTAGAGAGATAGGGTGAGTGAGGTAACATCTCTCAGCAGACCAACTTATGTTGGCAAGAGAGGCAAGCTTTTGAGCTTACAGAGCTCTTCCCACCTCAGGTCACTGTGTGTGCATGTAGTATAGGTCAGTGGTTCTCAACCAGGGGTATCTCTGCCCTGGGGGTACGCAGGTCTCCCAGGGGGTACTCATACTCATCTAGGTATTTGCAACAGGCTACATAAAAAGCATTAGCAAAGCCAATA
Source organism: Mesoclemmys tuberculata (assembly GCA_007922155.1). NCBI lineage: Eukaryota > Metazoa > Chordata > Testudines > Chelidae > Mesoclemmys > Mesoclemmys tuberculata. Next base: position 2,110,921 of record ML675603.1, on the reverse strand, counting down.
CAAAGTAAAATTTCATACAGACAATGACTTGTTTTTATTGCTCTAGAGACTGCACACTGACATGCAAGTGCAATATTTACATTCTAATTGCTTTATTTTATAATCCGATGGTAAAAACGAGAGAGGGAGCCATTTCTCAGTAACCGAGCGCTGTGACACTCTTGTAATTTTACCACTGGTTTTGTAAGCAAGTCATTTTTAAGTGCTGTGAACCTTGGGGGTGTGTAAGGCACAGCAGATTTCTGGAAGGGGTACAGTCGTCTGGGAAGGTTGAGACCCACTGGCATAGGTGACTGCGGGGTGGGGTAATTAGATAGCACACGTTCATGCATGCACGTGTGGTGCTGGGGCCCTGCTTTTGTGGCACCCATGCAGCGCTCTGGCTCACACCTGTAGGCAGTGATGATATCCCAAATTTCCAAGAACCGGTTCTATGAAGGCAGGTGATATTTAAGAACCTATTCTGAATATTAAAAACACATTTATGAAACTATGTAATAGATACATCTCTAACGCAGCTGTTAAACCTCAGAGGTGTCAGGATCCTTTACAACAGAGGCAGCTTTAAAGTGCTGTAGGCTAGTGCAAGCTGTAGACACAGCAGCAGGGGCCATGGATGTGCCAGCACTGATCGGGCCAGGCCAGAGATTACCATACAGCAGGGGTGTCAAACTCATTTCATATGGCGGGCCACATTTAAATTTAATTTAGTTAAAGTGGGCCACACGTCATGCACACAGCACCCAACACACTGCACCCCAACACCCCAGCAGCCAGCACTTCAGACTACTCTCCGCCGTGACATTGACTCTCCCTTGTCAATTTCGGCGGCGGAACTGGAGAGAGGGACTCACAGCGGAGAATGTCCACCGTGAAACTCACTCTCCGCTGTCAAATGCGGCGGCGGAGCTGGAGACTGGCGGGCCGGATAACACAAGGCGCCGGTCCAGATCCGAACCGCGGCCGCAAGCTGAGGAGGGAGCAGCCTCGCTAAAGCGGCAGCGGCACATGGGGCCGGCAAAACCCACCAGCGCCCCGCAGAGCGCGAGAGGGGAGGGTGCTAACAACCGGTTCGCTAAATTTTTTTAATTTTAAGAACCGGTTTGCGCGAACCGGTGCGAACCGGTTGGATATCATCACTGCCTGTAGGTCTGATTCTTGAAGGGTCACTTGGTACCGATGGGGGCGGGGCGCCGCTGGATCAGGCCCTGCCCCCATGCAAATGCAGGTTACCTGCTTGGGTATGTGAGAGCCCCTCTGTGGGGCATGCGCATAACTCCTGCAGCGCCGCTCCCGGCCGCTAGATGATGCCATTGCCTGTGAAGGAAGGGAGGGGGCGGAGCTGGCGGAGGGACGCGCGCGCTGCCCAGCAGCAGACACTGCGCAGGCGCAGCTATGGCAGCGCTGGAGCTTGGCGGCGCCGGCCTGGCTGGTGAGTTTTTCTATCCGCCTCCATCCGGGGATTCCGGGGCCGGGTTGGCCTGGCCGCCCCGTGCGGACGCAGGCTGGGGCCTCCCGCTGTGTCGTGCTGGCGGGGCGGCGTGCCCGAGGCCCAGCCCCACGTGGAGGTCAGGAGATTCTTCCCCCCGGCCACATGGGGACTACAAATCCCAGGAGACAACGCTCCTTACCGAGCCCCGCCGCTGCTGCAGCCGGGGGAGCGGGGCATGCCGGGAGCTGTAGTCTCGGCGGCTGCGCACGTGTGTGCTACTGCCAGGGAGGGCACTGCGGGCAGCGCGCCCCTCTCCGTGGCGTCTGGCTCTCCCCGCTGGGCAGGGGCCCAGCCGCGCCAGGGGCTCCCGGCACGGGGCAGGTGAGGGACCCTTGGGGAGATCTAGGGCAGGAGGCGTTGGGCTCTGTGGGTCTCATGCCCCGTTTGCTGCTGCACGTCCCAGGGGTGCTTGTCTCATTCACTGGCTTGTTCCAGCCAGTGCTCATGGTCCGAGCGTCAGGCCTTGCATATCGAGGTGCAGATCCTAGCAGAGGGGGCGGGTAATTGCGCTGTCTCTGCGCAGGTTAACGTGTGCCTCAGTCAGACGGTGCCACAAAACTAACCGCACTTGGTAACAAGCCGGGGCTGCCCTGATTTCACCTTCTCCGGGATGGCGTCGCTCGCTTTAGGGTGGCTGCCTGCCTGCCTTAGAAGTGAGTGAGGCGTGTAGCTTGTAAAGTGCTTGGAGATGACCAGGGTATAAAAATATCTCAGAACCCTCTTATAACTGGCCTTCCGGTTTAAGTAGATCTTCCACCTTCTTCCACTAAGCAATCTGATTCCCCTTTGTCTCCCTCCCCTACTCCCCTTTTTTCTCATCGCTCTGCCTGTAGAATTGATCTCCCATCTGTGGTTGGAGTGGCTGGGCTGGCGCATGGCTGTTGAGCTAGAAAGGTAAAGATTTCTGAATTGCATTCAAGAAATGAAACCTCCTGTACCAGTCTTTCCCAGTTCCTTTGACAGCACCGCGTGAGCAAGCCTTCCAGCATGGCTGGGTCTGTGGTGACCCTGTTCATTCCTATAGCGCTTGCGAGAGCAGCCCTGAGATGGTTTGAGGCCTCACTCTGCTCCTTTTCAGAGTAAGGTTATAGAAATTTCAGACAAGCTGAATCAGGAGACCAAATCGCATCTAAACAGACATGCACAGAGTCTTAACCTGGCTGCCTGGTATTTGCCCCACTCATTAATGGTCTGTGAGCATAGGCAGTATGAAAAGCAGTGAGGCATGAACAGTGTTTGTTCCCTAGTAGAACCTGTTGTAAGCCCTCCTTTAATCTCATGTTCCCCTTTTCATTTTGGATTATTGTGTTAGGATTTGCAGGGCAGACCTTGCATTGGTTATTTTTTGCTCCACATTCACGTGATAAATTTCCATTTCTAAACCTGCATTTCCTGTGTTACCATATCTTCTCTTCCTGCCCACAGCTTGTGGCTTCCCTGTCTCTGCACTGGTCCGATGGAATAGGTCATGCCATGGAAAGTGGAATTGGTAGGTATGGTAAAAACCAGAGGAATTCTGGGCTGAAATGTCTGTTCTTCTCTCCCCACTCCCACTCATGCCTTCGGGAAACCAGAGTGTCCCAACGCTCATGTTAAAAAACCCAAACCAAACACTTGGAGCTTGATGAGCAGAGATGGAGCCATCCGGCGGAGCTGTTCCACTTCCCTGAACAGAAGAGCTTTGCCTGTTGATGCCCATCAGAAAACAGGGCGAGGCCATGCCAGGAGTGGGCCTCAAATTCAGCCATTGTGTTTGTTCCAGGTATTTCTGTTCAAGGAGTTGTCTTTGGCCATCCTGCCTCGCTCTGATCTCTGCATCTTACACGTTGAGCATGGCTCGGCTGGACTGTAGTTGACGGGAGATGTCAAAAAGAAACCCCAGAAAGGTGTCAGGTCAGTTTTGAACCGTGCCCCATGATGACGCTGTGCTGCCTATAAAATGTGAATCTGAGACTTCAACCGCTTATAATACAGTAACTGGTCCCATTATGTCACTCCTCTCAGGAGTATGTGTTAGCCCCCGTGTGCTGGCCAAATTCCACCAGAGGGAATTCTGGGAAGGCACAGTGTAACTATGTCTGTATTTCAGTGAAGTCATTCTTCCCCCAAACCACTGTGTTGCGGATGCACATTAGCTGCTGCATATCAGTGCTGCAATTAGCTCCTGGGTAAAAGTCACACCCGTGTTTGAATCCAGGGGATCAAATGATGCAGCATCAAGACTTGATCAGTTACAAGAAGGAATCACAAGATTGCAGCCTTTGTTATGTGTGCACTGAGCTGTGACAGTGACCATCTGAATAGATATATCCGCTAGTGAGAGCGTCTGGCTAGCTGATGTCACTTGCCACAGCATCTGTTTCTATTGTTAAATTGTGCTGTCTTCCTTGAATAAGAGGAACTATTGTGTGCTTCATCGTCAGAGTTCTTTCCTGCAAGCCTTCCAGCATGGCTGGGTCTGCCTTGTGACCCTGCTCGTTCCTATAGAGCTTGCGAGAGCAGACTTGAGATGGTTTGAGGCCTTACTCTGTTCCCGCTTCGGGGTGAGGTTATAGAAATTTCAGACACTCCCAGGCTGGCACACTGGAGCATAGAGATCCCAAAGCAAAGGGAGGGGTGATGCTCTTTAGAGTACTTATAAAGCAGTAGAGTGGTGTCTGTCTGATGAAGCAGTGATCCTGGGATGATGGTTTCTTGTGACAAGATCCTCAGAAACACTTTCTCACATGTGGCCAACAGCAGATTTTTTTGGTGGCTTAGACAGCCTCCAAAGTGCTCCAACAATCACTGAGATGTTAAGTATTAAAGTTGCCTTGTAAACACCATAAATCATAATGGGTACTTGTGCCCTTCTAAATATTACTGTACAGTGCAGACAGAGCTCAACTACATAGGTGTGGTTTTCTTTCAGGTCCCAAAGCCTATTCATTGGCTAATCACTATGTTTACCTGTCGCTCCGTGAACAGCTATCGATTAACATCAGCGTTGGTGAGATCACTGCGTTTTTGGGTAGGTTGACAGGTTGTTCGTGGCAGAAGGTGAAAGAGTTAAAAATGCGAATGGCTATCAGAAAGGTTTTCAAAAAACAGTGCCAGAAAATTATCCTGAATGTGATACAGAAATGGTCCCAGAGGAGCCAGCTGCTGCTAAGAAAAGCAGAAAATGGAAGGAAGGAAAATGAAAATTTCAGGAGCAGTGGGAAACAGTTTCTTGTGCCTCTTAAGCCTTCCTTTTTCGAATAAGTGCATTGTCCTCTGTTTATAATAAAAAAAAAATAATGAAATACATCAGATTAAAATGTGTGCAATGCAACGGCACTATAGCACTCGCATGGGGGAAGTTGAGCAGAATTACCATGATGAGTTACAAAGGCGGTAACAGTTAAATTATGAAAAAACCAAGCTTGAAAGACAACAGAGATGGCTCAGAGGTTTTTTTTTAATAAAGCAGATCAGATCTGATTGGCTACTTTTTAAGTTGCACTACTTTTGGGGAAAGCAAGAAAGCCATTCAGTGACAGAACTAGTGAAGAAAATTTATTTTGGCTGTACAGCCAGTAAATATGCTTTTCAGAGCGATACCACTGAGCAACGACAGAGGCGCCAGAGAGATCTGGCGAATTTTCTACAAAAGGAAATAGCTGAAAAAGTTGCAGTGAGCCCTTTCTTCAGCCTATGCTTGGAGGAGAGCCTTGATGTCATGAGGAATCCCAAGGTGGTAATATGTGTTCATTTTTTTGCCTGGGCTTGCCGTTGTTTTACTGAAGGTGTTTTATGTCAGGTGAGTCTCAGTGACAAGCCAACTGACACGCACATTTTTCCAGAACCCAGGAGTACCACGTTAGCTTTGCCACCTGTGCAGCTTGACGGCCAATGGAGCAGCAGCTATGCAAAATGCACGAGTAGGGGGTGCTGAACTGCTTCCAAGACGGTTGCACCCAGAAACTTTTGTTTGTGTTTTGTCCACCAAGTACCGGCCAACAAGGCGTCAGTGAAAAGTGCAAGGTTGAATCCGTAGTAGAAAAAAAAAAGTGCATCAATGCCCTCAACACCATTGATGACAATAAAGGGAGATTGGCACTGCTGTGCGAAATGGCCTACGAAACACACAAGGTGCTGCTGAATTACAACCCAGTCCACTGGCTGAGTTTAATGACCGTGTACAGAGGCTGTTTGAGCTCTGGGAGAACTCACTGAGGTTTTGAACACTGGCAAAACAGACCTGTCCCAAAAGCTACAAGATCCAGAAGTAGGGGGTGGTTTGCTGTTTTTGAAAGCGTTTTTACCAAAGCTTGCTTCCTTGAACCTGGAGCTTCAGAAACCTCAGCTCACGATATGTGACAGCATTGAAGTAATTAATACAGTCAGAGTGACAATCACTAACATCATCCGGCAACTGCAAGGGACTTCTCAGTTTTTGATGAGCTTAGACAGTTTCTCAGCTGTCAGGATGAGAATGTGCAGCGAAAGGTCGGCTTTGTTCAAATGAAATACCTGAATATCCTCTGAGAGGATCTTGAAAACCGTTTCAGTGAGGGAGACTTTTTCCATCAGCACACCTTTGTGACTGACCTATTCAGCAATTCTGTTTTAGGGATTTTGGCTGCAAACAAACTAATTGCCTTGCAAGACAGATTAGCTTCCTTTGATTCTTTGGGTTTAAACACTCTCTAGTACATTGTGCTGCAAATGTGCAATAATACAAGAACGAAAACATACTTCAGTCAGCCCAGTTTATAGTACAGGAGGTCTGGAGCAATGTGTACCTGTTTGAGGACACCTACAAGCCTCTGCCTAAAGTTGCTTTTCTTTTTCCTGTTTTCTACCACTGTGCTGTGAGAGCATTCAGTACATTGCATTTTCTGAAGAACACGCACCAAAACAACCTCACTGATGCGAACTTCCCTTCTAGTTTCACAGAAGACCCATGATCCTGCAGGCTTTCCTTTCAAAGAGCTCCTGAAGTTTTGCAAGTAGCCTGATGCACATCATGGATGTGTTAATGAAATTAAAGTTCTGGGTTTTGTCACACTGTATTAATAAAACACAATGTAACAAGTTCGTTTATTACTATTATTTTATGAAAAGCATCTTTGTTTAGTTCAGAATGGTTGCATAGACATCCATTTTTTATCAAAAAAGTAAAAGAAACAACAAAAAAAGACTGCGCAAAGCACCTTGTGTTTCTGTTGAGTGTAGCTCCAGTGAAGGATAGAAACGACTGCATTATTTTTGAGTCTGCAAAAAACCCAGCAAATAGATAAATTACATTAAATTGGACACGTGTCCATACGTATTTGTTTTTCCTAAAGCTAATTTAAGTAGGTTAGGAAAAATTGTCACCAGGCAGAGTTGGTGGCTGCACTCGGAGGCAACCAGAACATTTGTTGTGAGAACCACTGCTCTAAAAAGAGATGGGGCAGGTTACAGCTCCAGGATGCCAAATAGAGGGGAATAATCACCCCTCGATCTGCTGGCTGCATTAGTAGGAGCTTTGTCAGCAGCTGGTGGGAAGTGATTGTTCCCCTCTATTCGGCACTGGTGAGGCTGCCTTTGGAGTATTGGGTCTAGTTTTGGGCCCCCCCACTACAAAAAAGATGTGGACAAATTGGAGAGAGTCCAGCAGAGAGCAACAAAAATGATGAGGGGGCTGGAGCATGTGATTTATGAGGAGAGGCTGAGGGAACTAGGCCTGTTTAGTCTGCAGAAGAGAAGAGTGAGGGGGGATTTGATAGCAGCCTTCAACTACCTGAAAGAGGAGTTCCAGGGAGGATGGAGCGAGGCTGTTCTCAGGGGTGGCAGAGGACAGAACAAGGAACAATGGTCTCAAGTTGCAGTGGGGGAGGTCTAGGCTGGATATTAGGAAAAAAGCACTGGAATGGGTTACCTAGGGAGGGGGTGGACTCTCCACCTTAAGTGAGGGGGATGTTTGGTTTGCCAGTGAGGTGGTCCTTGCTCTTAACTCTCCAGTGAGTTACAGTCACTGCGGTGATGGTATTGTCTCATGACCATTCCTGCTCTCTCCTTTGCAGTCCAGACCTGATGGCGGCCATGCTGGCCCTGGCTCTGTCTGATGGGACAGCGGGAGACGTGACCTCAGCCGGGGGATCCTCCGAGGCAGTGGACGCCCTGTTCAAAGCACCTGGCTTATAGTCAGAACATCCTCCTTCCTCTCCCGTGTTGGGATGAGAACTGGAGACGGCTCCAAACCAGGGGATGGCTCCTGCTCTCCTGGGGGGCACAGTTAGAGTCTGGTTCTTAAAGCCCTTTGCACGGGGTGACGGGGCTTGTTTGAGTCTCCTCTTGGTGAGTGTCTCTACTGTGGCTACCCCTCAGGGGTTAGACCTCCGACCTCCATCAAAGCCTTTCCTGAAGTGGCCCCTAACCTGTGCCGCTCGCTCGGGGCACCTCCCCCGGGGCTATTTTCCTTTAACTGGGAAAGAAGGCAATGGCAGGCGGTCACTCCATTGTTCCCCAGCGCGGTTGATCACTGATAGGTAAGGGGTCGGTGTGGCCTGTGGAGCCCACAAGCCTGGCCACGGTGCCAGCGGGGCCTAAGCTGGATTCTCCTTGGTTTAAAAGTGGGCTGGCAGCCGAGCATTTGGTGAGGGGCTCTTGGCTCGTGAGTAGCAGTCCCCCCCACGCCCAGTCCAGTAGCCTGTGTGTGTGTCGGCCTTCAGGGCCCGCTGCAAGGTGCAGCCTCTGGGAGTTTGATTTTACAGGGGCTGAGTCCTGCAGGCTTTGGGGGAGGAGCTGCTTTGTCCTTGTCACTTTATGGCAGGGGCACCTACATCCTTGCCTGTCTTCCCCCCAGAACCTCAATAAACAGCAATAACACCAGGTTAGCAGCAGCAGTGTCAGCCCTCTTGATTTCCTTAGTATCCACAGATCTACGTCAAGGCCAGCCAGGCAAACGTCGGGGAGCTTCCTGTGTCGTGCTCAGACAGCTGTTCTGGGCAGCGCTGTCCAAGCTGAGCATCCATAGCTCCAGGGGGAGCTGTGCCCGCTCAGCACCTCTGAAAACCAGCGCCCAGAAGTCCTACTGGACAGTGGTTTTGTGCTGGGGTGACACGTCCCGTGTGCCCTGCTGCGTTATAGGACAAAGGGAGGCTGAGGCTGGGGGTGTGTCTTGGTCTGTGGCTGGCCCCAGAATTCAGCACTTGGATGAGAGGAAGAAGCAAACAGCTTGTTTGGCTTGTAAATATTTCCTCTGGCCAAGGGCCTGCTTAAACGTGCCCCTTGTAACCTGCCACTGGGCACCCCGTGCTGCTCTGATGCACTTTGCTCACCTGCTGGTCAGTTGCCTACCTGCACTCACTCAGCAAGGACCTCTAGTGCCCTCTTAGGGTGCAGGTTTAAAGCTCCCAAGAGCAGAGGTCCTGCCCTGCACGACTTGTTGGGGGGGGGGTTCTTGGCTCCCCGGGTGTGGTGCTCTGTGGGGGAAGCACCACTCCAGCTTCTCCTGCTGCTTTATTGACACCCTGTGGGCTAATGCACGTCTGGTTCTCTACCTGCTCTCCCCGAAAGCGCTTTCCCCATCACGGCTGTCACGGACACTTCCTGCCGTACTGGAAGTGGCACAGAAGGCGGCTTGGTTCTTCCTCCCACAGCTGACTGCGTTTCAGACGTGTGTGGTCGTGTCTCTCCCCGTTCTAATGTAGCCCACGCAGTTCCCTTACATGGGCAAGTCTTGATACCGCGCGGCGAAAAAGCGACCATTCCCCATGCCTCACAACGTGCTGCTGCGCCTCCTGGAATCAGCAGGGCCTGGCCCTCGCAGGGCCTTTGTTCTCGCTCCCAGCGCTCCGTGGCCAGGTCCCTTGGGGCGTGACTCTTTAGTGTGCTGCAGCCCCTTGCCTCCCTTCCTTGGCTGCTCTCTGCGGGGGGCATGGCCCAGCTTAGACCCCAGGTGGAAAAGGGTCAGGAGGGCGATGGGCTCCTCTGTTTAATTCATTCGCTGCCGCTTTGGAAGCCCTACGCACCTGCTGCTCTCTGGAGTGTGAGTCACAGGCCTCCCAGAAGAGGGAGTGGAGGCAGGGAAGACACCGAGCTGCGGATGGCAAGCCCAAGCACTGCTGTAAATAGAGAGACCCCACGGGTGCCTAGGCAGGGGAACAACGGTTTGGCTGCAGCCCTGGGGACCTGTAACGGACCCTCAGCCCTGGAGTGCCACCTTTGTATCTGTGCCTCAGTTTCCCCTCAGTAAGCACCGTGAGGCTTGCGTATATTGAACAGTGCCCCTGCTGGGCTCTGGTTTATTTAGCCCCCTGTGGAACATTGTACAAACAGCCCCCCCAGCACCTCCCACGGGCAGGGGAGGGAAGCTAAGGTAACCGTCCATCAACCCCGCTTTGGCCAGGCCCCCTCTAGCCTGGAATCGTTTTGTCAGCAGCGGGGGAACAGTCTCCTCGTGGGTCAGGGTCCCTACGGAGGTCAGAGTGCAACGACCCTCTGGACAGCCTGTAATTCCTGCGCTTGGGGCTTTCACTGCGGCCTGGTAAGGCCCTGGCAGGGGGGCCAGGCTCCAGTGAGACTTGGTATTCATAACGTCCCCCCCCTTTTGGAGCCTTGCCCCAGGAGTGTTCTTCCTGGGTCCTTTTCCTGGTGAGCCCGCTCCCCAGCTCCCCCGGGCCCTTTCTTCTTTCTGTGAGTGGGGGACTTCCTTCCCCAGGAGCCTCTGTTCTCTTAATGCCCCCCCCACTAGGCATAGCTTCCTTTTGGTCTTACCCAGCTGCCTCCCAGTAACTCAGGGGGTCCCCAGTGAACCTGAGTTGCCTCATCCCCGGCAGAGCCTGTCCAAGGGAGGCTTGGCCCCTGTCCCCTTCAGAGGGCCAGCTGCGTCAGAGCCCTGTGCTGCCTCAGGTTTGAAGAGGTCCCTATACTCCAGCCTTCCAGCAATGGGTCCGCCCACTGCAGGGGCCCTGCTGCGCAAAGCAGAAGCCACGGTGGGGGCAGCTGTCCAGAGATGGCAGTGGGGAAGGACGAAGCAACGTGAACCTCAGCTGCCATCTCTCATGCTCCCCACCCCCTTGGCCACTTGCAATCTACCAGTCCGTGGTACCCTCGGCTGCCACACACTCAGCAGGGTCTTTCCATAGGGAGCTGGGGCGGACAGGAGAGATGGCACTGCACTGCTTTCGGCTGGCTGGCAGTGCCCTTGTAGCGAGGCGTGTTAATCCCTGAATGCAGTGTCAGGGCTGGCTGCCCGCCACGGGCCCTGCTTCTGCTCACAGCGAGGCATGGTGCAAAGACGCTCCCTGGCCTGAACGCTGCCAGCTGCGATCTGGTCATGGGTCCGTTTTGCGGGTGGGTGCAGGTCTCAGGTGGCTGGACACAGGGAGGGTTAAGCCAGTCCAGGTCAGCAGTTGGGCACGAGCTGGCTGCTGTAGGGCTAAATGGGTGATTCCTTCCTCGGCTAACGCTCAGCGCTCTGTCATCCTCATGGACACGCCTGGGCTTTCCTGACCTGCTGCGCCTTGAAGGCTGGTTGCTACAGGGTATATTAAGCTACAGGTGGGCGCAGGGCAATTTCTCATCGCCCTTGGGACATCCCCAAGGGAAATCCACCTGCCTGAACAAAGCCTCCATGACAACCCAGGAAACCGTCTAGGGACCCGTCCCCCTGCAATGTTCCCCTTCCAGGAGGGTTGCGGCGGAGGCTGCAGCGGTTGGGTTAATTAGCCCTGGAACGGGCCAGCAGGACAATGCCTGGGGTTCCATCAGTCTGGCTGTTTGAATGCATCTCTGGTGCAGGGAGGAAATGATGTCACTCAACCGCAGCTTGCAACCTACATGATGACAAAGCAAGGGGAAGTGAGAGCCAGGCAGGCAGCCAAGCGCGGTTTCCACTGCAGCTATTTCAGTGTAATGGCGTAAGTGCGAAAACCTGCTCTTCTGGGCAAGGCATAGTCTGGGCATGCGAACCCCAACAACCAGCAATGGGGGACCTCACTTCCAACCCACCGCCCCCAGCTAGCTCAGTCCTGGACCTCACCCTGTAAGAACAGCCATCCTGAGTCAGGCCAATGGCCATCGATCCCAGCATCCTGTCTTCCAACAGTGGCCAGCGCCAGATGCTTCAGAGAGAATGAACAGAACAGGACAATTATCGAGTGATCCATCCCCTGTTGTCCAGTCCCAGCTTCTAGCGGTCAGAGGTTTAGGGGGACACAGAGCAGGGGTTGGGTCCTGACCATCGTGGCTAATAGCCATTGATAGACCAATCCTCCATGATTTTACCTAATTCTTTTTGGAACCCAGTTGTACTTTTAGCTTTCACAACGTCCTCTGGCAAGGAGTTCCGTAGGCTGATTGTGCATTGTGTGACGAAATACTGCCTTTTGTTTGTTTTAAACCTGCTTCCTATTAACTTCATTGGGTGACCCCTCATCCTTGTGTTATGTGAAGGGGTAAATAACTCTTCCTTATTTACTTTCTCCACACCATTCATGAATATATAGACCTCTGTCATATCCCCCCTTAATTATCTCTTTCCTAAAATGAACAGGCCCAGTCTTTTAATCTCTTCTCATATGGAAGCTGTTCCATACCCCTCATCATATTTGTTGCCCTTCTCTGCACCTTTTCCAGGTCTAATATATCTTTTTTGAGATGGGGTGACCAGAACTCAAGGTGTGGGCATACCATGGATTTAGATAGTGGCATTATGATATTTTCTGTCTTATCATCTGTCCTTTTCCTAATAGCTCCTAACATTCCGTTAGCCTTTTTTTGACTGCTGCACATCGAGCGGATGTTTTCAGAGCACAATCCACAATGACTCCAAGATCGTGAAGATAGTGCCCATCTTCAAGAAAGGGAAGAAAGAGGTTCCAGGGAACTATAGGCCGGTCAGCCTCACCTCAATCCCTGGAAAAATCATGGAGCAGATCTTCAAGGAATCCATTTTAAGGCACTTAAAAGAGAGGAAGGTGATCAGGAGCAGTCAACATGGATTCACCAAGGGCAAGTCATGCCTGACCAACCTGGTTGCTTTCTATGCAGAGGAGACTGGTTCTGTGGATGAGGGGAAAGCGGTGGAAGTGATATACCTTGACTTTAGCAAAGCTGTTGATACGGTCTCCCACAGTATTATCAGCAAGTTAAAAAAGTATGGGTTGGATGAATGGACTATAAAATGGATAGAGATCAGGCTAGATCAAAGGGCTCAATGGCTCCATGTCTACCTGGCAGCCGGTCACAAATGGAATGCACAAGGGATCGGACCTGAGGTCGGTTTTGTTCAACATCTTCATTAATGATCTGGAAGAGGGGGTAGATTGCACCCTCAGCAAGTTTGTGGATGACACTAAGCTAGGGGGAGCGGTAGATACCCAGGAAGGGAAGGATAGGATACAGAAGGACCTAAACTAATTGGAGGATCGGGCCAAAAGAAATCTGATGAGGTTCAACAAGGACAAGTGCAGAGTCCTGCATTTAGGACGGAAGAATCCCATGCACAGCTACAGACTGGGGACCGACGAGCTAGGCAGCAGTTTTGCAGAAAAGGACCTGGGGGTTACAGTGGATAAGAAGCTGGATGAGAGTCAGCAGTGTGCCTTGGTTGCCAAGAAGGCCAATGGCATATTGGGCTGCATTAGTAAGAGCATTGCCAGCAGATTGTGGGAAGTGATTATTCCCCTCTATTTGGCATTGGTGAGTCCGCCTTTGGAGTATTGTGTCCAGTTTTGGGGCCCCCACTACAAAAAGGATGTGGACAAGTTGGAGAGAGTCCAGTGGAGGGCAACAAAAATGATTAGGGGGCTGGAGCACAAGACTTCTGAGGAGAGGCTGAAAGAACTAGGCCTGTTTAGTCTGCAGAAGAGAAGAATGAGGGCGGATTTGATAGCAGCCTTTAACTACCTGAAAGGGGATTCCAGGGAGGATGGAGCTAGGCTGTTCTCAGTGGTGGCAGATGACAGAACAAGGAGCAACGGTCCCAAGTTGCAGTGGGGGAGGTCTAGGTTGGATATTAGGAAACAGTTTTTCACTAGGAGGGTGGTGAAGCATTGGAATGGGTTACCTAGGGAAGTGGTGGCATCTCCATCTCTAGAGGTTTTTAAGCTGAGGCTTGACAAAACCCTCACCAGGATGATTTAGCTGAGGATAGTCCTGCTTTGAGCAGGAGGTTGGACTAGATATCTCCTGAGGTCCCTTTCAACTTTAATATTCTATGATTCTATCTCTTTCCTGAGTGGTAACAGCTAATTTAGACCCCATCGTTTTATATGTAGAGTTGGGATGATGTTTTCCAAAGTGCATTTCCTTGTATTTATCAACATTGAATTTCATCTGCCATTTTCTTGCACAGTCACTACCCTTTTCCGCCGTGAACTCTGACCATTTATTCCTACCCTTTGTTTCTTATCTTTTAACCAGTTACTGTTCCAGGAGAGGCCCTTCTCTCTTATCCTATGACTGCCTAGTTTGCATCAGAGCCTCTGATGAGGGACCTTGTCAAAGGCTTTCTGAAAGTCCAAGACCACTATAGCCACTGGATCACCCTTGTCCATGTTTGTTGACCCACCCAAAGAATTCCAATAGATTGGTGAGGCGTGATTGCCCTGTACAAAAGCTGCGCTGACTCTTCTCCAGCATCTTGTGTTCATCTGTGTGTCCGATGATTCTGTTCTTTACTGTCGTTTCAGCCAGTTTGCCTCGCACTGAAGTCAGGCTTACCGGCCTGCCATTGCCAAGATCACCTCTGCAGCCTTTTTAAAAGTTGGCATCTCGCATCAGCTACCCCTCACCTGGCACAGAGGCGGATTTAAGCGATAAGTTACATACCCCAGTTAGTAGTTTTGCAGTGACCTTTTACTGCGTGATTTATCTGTTTGTTCCAAACCCTCCTCTCTTGCCTCCTCACTGTGGGAGAGGTCCTCAGATTTGTTAGCTAAAGAGAATGGCCCAGGTGTGGGAATCCCCCTCAAGCCTCTGCAGTGAAAACCAGGGCAAATAATCCATGTCACTTGTCCACAACGGCCTTGTCTTCCCTTTCACCCGACGCTGCCCATCCCCCTCGCACCTGACCCACAGCCCCCAGCTAGTCCAGCCCTGGACCCACCCAGCTCTGCCAGTGCCCTGTAGGGTTGGTTCCTGCTGTCCCAATGTGGCTTTTTACACCCGGCTCTGCAGGGGCTGCTCCAGCCTGGGCTCCTGAGCTGTGTGATGGGGAACGGCGCCCTCCCCGGTCACACTGCAAGGGCAGGATTCAGGCCAGAGGCAGATGGCCCCCAGCCGTCCTGGGGCGACAGGTTCCCGCTGGGCTGTGAGCGACAAGCCAGGGCTAACCACGCGACCCCACCCCCTGGGTCGACGCCACTTCCCGCCGCTCAGCAACCGCCGCACAGGAAGCTCAGCCCGGCAGCTCGCTGGGTTTTGAAAGTCATCTTTCCTCAGGCACACGCTCTCCCCTCCGGCGCCCGGCCCCACACGTTCCCACGGCGGGGCCCCGGCCTCCCGTTTCTCCTCCCACCCCAGCAGCATGGCCCAGCAGGAGAGCCTGGAGTTCGGCAAGGCCGACTTCGTCCTCCTGGACCAGGTGACCATGGAGCACTTCATGGAGAACCTGAAGCTGAGGTAAGCGGGTGCCGTGGGTGGGAGGCCTCTGCCTGGGGGCGGGGGCGGGGGCGGGGGCGGGGGGAGCGGGGCTGGCGGCTCTCACCAGCTGTACGAGGTCAGCGTATGGGGGGCAGGCTGCCAAGGGCTGCTCGGGTGCAGCAGAAAGCAGCCCTGGTGCTTCCGCGGGAGGTGCCTGGCAGCAGCGCACCGGGTGCCGGGGGGCCAGGGAGTGGTCTCGTGGAGCTAGGATGCCTAGGACCTAAGACCCTGTGGTGCTTTCCCGGCAGGCGAACCCCTGTGTCCAGACAGAATGCCGGCGGGGTTTGGACTCCAGACGGCCCTGGGACAGGCCAGCAGGACCCAGGGCTCCTGTGGCACGCCCGGTTTCAAGCTGCCGAGTCACAGCGTGGTGCTAATGCGTGACTGCACCGCCCCCTCCCCCCCCCCGGCCAAGGGAGCAAAGCCATGCCCCCTGCAGACAGGGCACATGCCGGGCTTGTGGGATCCTGGTGATCAATACACCCGGAGGGAAGGGGGGGCGGATCAGGGTCCTACAGCTTCACGCCCAGAGATCTCTGCTGCGGGAGCTCAAGGATGGCTCCATCGGCTAGCGCTTGTAGTAGCCCATTACACTCTGTGGGCTGCCAGTGTGATCTGTACAGCTCCGAGCACCTGCCAGTGCTCAGCACAGAACAGCTAGAGCTGGGCCCAACCACTCCCCCTTCCCCCCAGCCTGCCCCAAAGGTCCCAAACTTTGCTGCCTCCAGTGCATCCAACCAGAAATCTTGTGTTCTCTAGACAGCTGCACCAGCAGATGGGGAAGGATTGGTGGCTGGCCAGGTGGGTGCTTGTCCCAGGACAAGGCAGGGTGTGGCAGCTGAACTATGAAGCCTGTGAGGATGAATTTGTCCAGCCGTGGTTGTGAGGGGGCCCAAGGAGCTGGCGGAGTGGGGAGAGATATCGAGGGGCTGGAAGGGCGGAAGGCCGCTGGGACAGGCAGGGTGGCACTAGAGGTGCGTGCCGAAGGATGCCGTGTGGGCCAGGACAGAGAGAGTGCGGAGGAGAGACAGCCGTGGGCTGATTTCCAAAGGCACTGAGCGCCCAAAGGTGGGGACAGCCCCTTTCCAGATCAGGCCACTTACTCCTGAGCATGGCAGGGGCAAGGACTCTCCCCAGACCCTGGTGAACAAGGGATTAACCTCTGCTCAGCTGCCCCATCCCCTTGCACAGGGGCAGGGCCACAAGAGCAGTCTCCAGGACACAGGGGATCCTCGGGACAGGCTGAGACCCCAGCAGGGCGGGTCAGGGTGGGGTGTTACGTCCACCGGCCCCAGTGAGGAGTGGGGTGTCCTTGTGTTGGGTGCTGTACGCATGCCATGAAATGAGCAGAACTGGCCAGGCCATGGTCCCTCTAGCCCCGCTGGCTGTATGTTTCTCAGGCATGGTTTCAGGTCCCTTTGGGACTGTAGCCACCCCCTGGAGCTGAGCTCCGTTTCATCCGCAGCGTGGTCCTTTGTGTCCCCTCTCTGCTGTATCCCCCGTGGGTTGGTTGTGAGGTGCAGCTCTGAGCCCTTGGCTGAGAAAACATCACAGCTGCAATTAACGAATTCTTTAACCCCTTCCCGGGAGGTATGTCGGTTTCATGATCCCCTTATTATGGATGGGGAAACTGAGACAGTGAGCGGGCAGGGATTTTCCCCACGCTCACACAGTGCTTCAGGAACGCAGGTGGGCGCAGAACCCACCTCCTGTGTCCTAGGCTGGTGCTTTCTGCTGGCCTCTCGGCAACCTCCATCTGCTGTCTCTGGTGGAGTGTCCTTCGAGTGGCTTTTGCAGACACAGCAATTGGATCAGAGCCAAGGTCCAGCTAGTCCAAATGATCCTGTCTCTGTCGACAGCCGGCAACTGCTGCTTCCGAGGATGGTCTAGGAACACTGCAGTAGCTGGTGTGGGATAATCTGCCCCCAGCAGGCTCTCATCCTGACCTCTCATAGTTACAGATTGTCTTCGATCCTGGAACAGGAGGCTTTTTATCCCCCAGATCTCTTGTTAAGTATTTACTGCAAGGCTACGAAGCAGCCAGCATGTGCCCATTTGCTCTGGCGACCCTTCTCTGAAACGACCGGCTTGTTCTCCAGAATCTGTGCTTTCCTCTTTCTAAACAAAGTCCATCACGAGCTGCTCAGGGTTCAGCGCAAACCACAAAGCTGTGACCTGAGCGTGAGCTGGGCAGAGCTGAGTCTGGCGGAGCCCAGCTCGGAGAGGTGTGAACTGTGAATGCCTCAGATGCCAGTGCTGATAACTGAGATGCTAATGCTAAACTATGTCATTGCTTGTGCAAAGAGGGAGCTGGAGCATCACAGGGTGGCATGATTCACTGAGTGACTGCGTCTCATTTGGGTGACGCTGGTTAGGGATCACGGCTTGTCTTTCCCCCCACTCAGGGAGTTAGGCCCACGGATCCCAGATTTTGAAAGTGGGGTCTCATTTTGGCAAGGCTGATGAGCAGAGCTTATTTGTGGGAGGAGCTTGGAAGAGCACCAATCTGGTGCCCTTGGCATGCACTATGATACCGTTGGACGTTCTTGTTCCCCCTAAAGCCCTCCATAGAATCATAGAAGATTAGAGTTGGAAGGGACCTCAGGAGGTGTCTAGTCCAACCCCCTGCTCAAAGCAGGACTAACCTCAGCTAAATCATCCCAGCCACAGTTTTGTCAAGACGCAGCTTAAAAACCTCTAACGATGGAGATGCCACCCCCCCCCCCAGGTAACCCATTGCAGTGCTTCACCACCCTCCTAGGGAAAAACTTTTTCCTAATGTCCAACCTAGACCTCCCCCACTGCAACTTGAGACCGTTGCTCCTTGTTCTGTCATCTGCCACCACTGAAAACAGCCTAGCTCCATCCTCCCTGGAACCCCACCCTTCAGGTAGTTAAAGGCTGCTATCAAATCCCCCCTCATTCTTCTCTTCTGCAGACTAAACAGGCCCAGTTCCCTCAGCCTCTCCTCATAAGTCTTGTGCTCCAGCCCCCTCATCATTTTTGTTGCCCTCCGCTTGTCTCTTTCCAACTTGTCCACAACCTTTTTGTAGTGGGGGGCCCAAAACTGGACACAAAACTCCAAATGTGGCCTCCCAAATGCCGAATAGAGGGGAACAATCACTTCCCGCGATCTGCTGGCAATGCTCTTACTAATGCAGCCCAATATGCTGTTAGCCTTCTTGACAACCAGGGCACACTGCTGGCTCATATCCAGCTTCTTATCCACTGTAACCCCCAGATCCTTTTCTGCAGAACTGCTGAATCTCCTTCAATCGTGCTGAGCTCTTGGCCTCCACAGCTACCAGTGGCCATGAGCTCCACTGTCTCAACACACCAAGTATTTCCTCACTTCCACTTTGGATTTGCCACATTTCAGTCCTGGGCCCTTGCCTCGTGAGGCAGGGAGAACGGCCACTCCCCATCTACCTCCCCCCCAGAGGGCAGCCACACATGGCAATCTCAAAGGCGGCGCTGCTGATGCGGCCATAAGCAACATCCTTGTTGGGTTTGCGAGGGTGGCTTCTCGCCTGCCCGATGCTCCATCTGAGCTTCTGGGCAGCTGATCCCAACTATTTAAGACTCCCCTGCCGGTGGAGAAATGGAACATCTCAACAGGAGAATCCAGGTGCCAGTAACATGTCATCATCCCATCCAGGGCTGCCTTTAGGATTTGGGGGATGGGAGGGGAGGAGATCATGTCTCTTCCCTCCCTCCAATTCCCACCTCCCCACACACACATCCCCTCGTCCCCTGCTTCACTCCCACTAAGCTTAGCCAGCTCCTGCTTTCTGCCATGGACCTGGAGCCAGGGCCCCACACAGGGGGGAAGGTACACTTTACTGGGGCCCGGAGGCCCTGGGAGGCCCGCCCCAGGCTGCAACCCCCATTACCATGAGGAAAAATTGAGGCTAAATTGTAGATCATGCTTGAGGATATTTATAGAAACCTATTTCCCTGTGTCTAGGCATCTGTTGTCCAGACCTTGTGAGATTTCCTTATTAAATGAGATTTACAAAAAACAACTGCAACTAATTTTCAGTGAGGTGTGCATAGCCCTGCGGGTTTTTTGCACGCTGCCCGTGACTGTGGCAGAAGCT
The DNA here is from genome assembly GCA_007922155.1 of Mesoclemmys tuberculata. Taxonomy (NCBI): domain Eukaryota; kingdom Metazoa; phylum Chordata; order Testudines; family Chelidae; genus Mesoclemmys; species Mesoclemmys tuberculata. Next base: position 2,091,730 of record ML675603.1, on the reverse strand, counting down.
GAAAGACGTTTCAGCAAGCGAGCGCTCAGCAAATACTGCAGGCGTTCTGGGGCAGGAATGGTTAACCCACTTAGCTATCTTGTCTATTGAGCTTGAACTTGCAAGAGAAATTGACTCTGGGGGGGCTAATTCATGATTTTGCAATGAAAAAGGCCAGAAAAATAAAGCTTTAAAATGAACTGGCCTAATTATGAAATGTTTGCAGTCCCATTGGTCCACTAGAATAAAACTGTCAAGCCATTGTCAGGCTAGAATACCTTTATAATGGCCAAAAAGTCACCAAACAGTCAGTAAACTTGCCGGACTCTCAGGCTGGGAGTTCTGTTAAACAAATATAGCAAAGGGGGGCATTTCTCAGAAATGTAGAATATGTAACAGTAATTTCAGAATTCAAACGTTTTCATGGCTCATGAGGTTGTCTGTCTGGGCTGAGGGGTTGTGGTCTGTGTGGGAGGGGGCCAGTGTTACAAGATTGTACTGGGCCTGAAAAATTTATGCTTGGGCCCTGGCTGGGGCTTCCCTTTTGATGCCTCTGTTTCCTCTCTGGACTCCCCCACCCAAGTAGCGCTGCTGTCTTTGCGGCTGTCAGCTCCGTGGGGGTGGGTGCCACCCGCAAATCTGGTGTGGGCATCTTGAGCAAGAGGTCACCCAGAGGCTGTGAGCATTGCAAAGGGCAGCCAGCTGGGGAAAACCAGCTAGGTGCTGGGCTAGGCTTGGTGGGAGGCCGTGGCCGAGCTGTGTTACATCCCGGGCTAGTGTGTGTATGCACGGGGTGGGACACCAGGGCCGCTCAGCAGTGTCAGATCACACAAGCCCCTCAACCTGCTGCAGTGAAGGAGATCCTCCTTGGCCCATGGTGACTGAGCTCCTCTGAGTCTCAGTTCGCCTCTGACTGGCTAGGTCTGGTTAGAGGTGGGGCTGCAGCGGGGCTCAGGAGATAATGAGGTTTGGAAGCCCGGGAGGGGCTTCTCAGACCCACCAGAGACAGCCGGAGCAGGAGGTGGGCTTCCAGGGAGGGCGCAAAAAGAACAGCTCTGTGCGTAGCAGGGAGGAATTGCCCTCAGGCAGGGAGCGGACCCTGATCTCTGGGGAAGGGGATTGGATGTCAGGCAGTGCAAAGCCTAGGGGAGGCAACAGAGCCTTGTTTGGCTGGAAGCAGTGAAGGAGGAAGATTGTTCAATGTGGCCTAGTGCTCCGGGGCCACCCTTCTGGAACCAGGGGCACGGAAACAAAGAGCCGGGGTGATGGCTCAGCCTTGCTTCCCTAGGACGGGGGCTCTGGGACAGGGAGGCCGGTGGCACAGGCAACGGGTACGTCTACACAGCAAAGAGAAACCTGCGGCTGGCTGGTGCCCGCTGATTCAGCTCAGGCTGCGGGGCTGTTCTATTGGCATCCAGGCGTGGCAGGGCCCTTCTCCAGATTGCTTGCGGCCTTGGCGCAGGTGCCTGGCCCGGCCCGCTCTGCAGGGCTCTCCTTTCTCTCCCAGCGCATCGCCCCATGCACCGGGCGGGCAGGTGGGGAGCAGCAGGGCACGCTCTGAGTCACGCCCTCCCTGGCTGGCCGAGTTCTCGTGAGCCGTCAGAGCCTGGCCCTCCGCCTGTTTACAGGAAGGAGCTGGTTTCACCACCGCCGAGCAGGCTCCCCCTCCCGACGCGCCACTCCCATCCGAGAGAGCTGGCTTTGCTGCGGCCGGGACCCCCGCACCATCCTCCTCCGGTGACCCCACAGCCCTCTGCACCCCTCCGTGTCCCTGAAGCCTTGGCACTCTGCTGAACGTGCTGATCGTGGGCCAGGCCAGGCCGGGGCCAGGCCATAGGAACCTCGGCCCGGGAAGCCTGGTCTCCCGTCTCCTGCCGTGGTGGCAGGATGTGGGATAAACCACCCCTGCTGAGCTCTCCTGTGTCCCTGGGGGGCCGGCACTGACGCCCCGCACTTGCAAGTGGGACGGCCTCATCCACCAGCAACCCCTTGGGCGGGTTCCTTTTCTCCAGGTGCCTCGCCCACGAACCCCACCCTGAGCGCCAGCCTGTCTCCCCCACCTCCTTGGAGAAGCAAGTGACAGCAGATGGATCCGTGGGAGGGTTGCCGAGACCAAAGGGGTGGTTTTCTTAGCACCCCTGCCCCACCCCTCCTCCCGACATCGCCTGCGTTGTTGTTACAATACGAGCAGTGCTCCCCTATGCTCCCCAGGGGTATTTCTGGCTGCGGGGATGCTGGCAGAGACTCAGTGCGTGGGGAAACTGCCCTCCGGGAGTACCGACCCCCGGGCCAGACACAGCCCCTTCCTGCCCCTGGCCCTTCAACCCAGCCGCCAGGCACACAGCCCCTTGCCCTGCCAGCCTGCAGCTTGGCTAGGCCGTAGGGGGCACTGACCCATAGATCAGACAGGCAGGGCAGCTATGCCATAGGGGCACTGACCCATAGATCAGACGGGCGGGGTGGCTGTTCTGTAGGGGGCGCTGACCCATAACTTAATGGGGGCGATGCTCCAGAGCCTGGCAGGGTGGTGGGGGTATGAAGCAGTCAGCGGGCGAAGCTCCAGGACAGCTCTTGTTCTGGGGGTGACGCACGCAGCCGGCGCGTGGCCCCTGGGTTTGCGTTGTAGCCCGAGCCTGTTGGTCCCTGGCAGGTTTGAGATGGGGCGGATTTACACCTACATCGGGGAGGTGGTGGTCTCCGTCAACCCTTACAAGGCCACGCAGCTGTACGGGAAGGATGTGATCGAGCAGTACCGAGGGCGAGAGCTGTATGAGCGCCCGCCGCACCTCTACGCTGTGGCCGATGCCGCCTACAAGGCCATGAAACGCCGCGCCAAAGACACCTGCATCGTCATCTCAGGTCTGAGGGGGTGGGGGCAGCCAGAGCCCCTCTGTCTGTCCGTCCAGCCATCCCTCCCACACACGCTCACTCTCTCTCAGACGGGAAAGAGGACACCCTCTCTTCCCCCCTCCACCCCCGTCCTGCTAGGCTCGGGTCCTTCCATCCGGAGCAGGAACCATCCAGGATCTCGACTGACCTGGGCCGTTTCAGGCTGTGAGCCAACAGCCTCTGGGGATTGGGCTGGGAGCGCCACCTCCGCTGCCCCATGGGCTACGGCACTGCCATCCTTCCTCCCCGGCACCTCCTTGCTCCCACTCTGCCTAACCTGGGGGTGACAGCGGGTCCAATGTGCCTGGCCATCGCTCCCTTGGGGCCCAGCCTCCGGGCACTTCCTAGCGGCCACAACACCAAAAGGCCAGCAATCCATGGAGCCTCTGCTGCCTCACCCAGGAGCCGGGCCAGGGCTGGGCACGAGGGATGGCTGGTGGAGGCTTGGCCCTCCTGCGCTCCGTACTGGCCCCCAGGGCTCCAGCCCCAAGCTCCCCGGCCAGGGTTTGCAAAACCCATGTGGGGCACAGGGACTCGCGAGAGAGGTCTCTGACCTCCCGGGCACATGCCAGGGAGGCCGGGGTTAACCCCAGGGCAGCAAATCCTCACCCGTCCTGTTGTCCTCTTCCCGTTCTGTCTGTCTGTCTTGCAGGGGAGAGTGGGGCTGGGAAGACGGAGGCCAGTAAATACATCATGCAGTATATAGCGGCCATCACCAACCCCAGCCAGCGGGCAGAGGTGGAGAGGTGAGAGGTTAAGACACATCTGAGCGGCTATGGTGGGTTCACTGGGCTGGGACGCAGGGGACCCTGACCTGGCGGGTGGCCTTGGTCAAGTCCCTTCGCCCCTGCGTACAGCAGATGATGCCCTCACTTGGTGGCAAGTGCTGAGGATTGTCCCTGGGTGCACACAGGAGGGAGGGAGGCTCATCAGCTGCAAGCTTGTGGCTGTGCCAGTCCTGATTACAGGGGTAAGGCGCCCTGTCCCCATCCCCCCTGTGACATTCCCTTTGTCGCTTCCCGCCCGGCCCAGGGTGAAGAACATGCTCCTCAAGTCCAACTGCGTCCTGGAGGCCTTCGGCAACGCCAAGACCAACCGCAACGACAACTCCAGCCGCTTCGGGAAATACATGGACATCAACTTCGACTTCAAAGGGGACCCCACCGGCGGCCACATCAACAACTACCTGCTGGAGAAGGTACAGCCCCGAGCACGGAGCGGGGAGGGGCAGTGGCAGGGGGAGGGAAGCAGGAGGGGGAGGACTGTGCTCAGCTGGGCGAAGGGAACGGAAGCGGGCAGCTCTCCCGAAGCCCGTTAGGCTGTCGCGTCTGGCTGGTTCCCGGACGGGCCAGGCAGCAGGGTCTGGACATCTGGCAGCATAGAAGGAAGGCCGTGTCTTTGGGAAGCTCAGGCTTTGCTGTAACTCACCCTGAGGTGCTTCCAGGCCGGGTCTGAGCCTCGCTTCCCCTCCTCCCTCGATCATCACCCTGGGTTCGAGGGATCCTGCCCCGGGACCTCATCTCCGGCAGCCCCTTCCCTTTCAGCGCCGCCTGTGATCAGGGGCAGGAGCGATTCAAGCAGCGTCTAGGCATCGTGGCCGAGGTGCCCTTCGGAGATCTCCAGGCCCGATGATCATCTGGTCTGACCCCCTGGATAGCCCAAAGAGACCTGCCCCCACATCATCCCCAGAGCAGATCTTGCAGAGAAACACCCAGCCTCCGTCTAAAGTCTGTGGGAGATGGAGAACCCACCCGCCCCTTGGTAACCGGTGCCACTGGTGAATTACTGTCACCGCTAAAAACGTCCGCCTTGCTTCCAGTCTGAATCTGGCAGCTCCAACCTCCAGCCCTTGGAGGGCGTGAGGCCTTTGCCGGGTTGAAGAGCCCGTTATTCTGTCTTTGTTCCCCCGGAAGGTACTTACAGACTGGGCTCAAATCACCCCGTAGCCCAGTGGGGGACAGACCCTGAAGGGCTGTGAGACCCAACGGGCTGCTGGGGCCAGGGCAGGCACGGGGCAGGCGGGCAACGTGGCTTTTCAGAGGTTCCTTCGTCAGAGGCAACTCACGGCTTGACGAGCAGAGCGGGCCTATCCTGGCAGTACCTAGCCAGTGAGCCTGCTGGCACAATCCTCTCCTCCCATCACAGGGCAGCCAGCCCCTTCCCGGGCCAGGGGCCGGCCAGCCCTGTCCAGTTCCGGCTGGCTCAAGGTTTTACCCCAAGGGCTGAGAGATCTCAGGTGGAGGCGCTGCAGGAAGGAGGTTAGCTCCAGGGGAAGAGATGCCAAGGGAGAGGCGTCTGGGGCCCGAGCCAGCATCCAGGCATGGTACCAGTCCTGGCTGGGCTGGGGAGACGAGCCAGAGCCTGGCAGGACAGAGGCAGCCAACATATGAAGGGCTGAAGGCGTTGGCATTACTCCTGTGCAGAGGAGGTCGTGCGGCCCTGCTAGGGGAGGTCACACCAGAGATAGCGTTGTCTAGAGGTAAGAGCAGGGGGCTGGGGGCCAGGAGACAGGCTCTGCCTCTGACTTGCTCTGTAACCATATCATCTCTGGCCTTTGCGTCCCCCATGGGAGAGTAGCTGCTGGCACGTGCTTTGAGATCCCCCAAGGCGCTCTCTGAGGGTGACGTATCCTAGAGCACATGCGCCCCCGAATGTCAACGTCTGTCTCTACTGTCGCTGTCCCACAAGTCTCCTGGTCCGCTGCTTGCCTTGCCTTGCATCTCCATGGCGCCTGTCATCCCAAAGGACCCCCAAAGCACTGGACACACAAAAGCCACCTCGCCGCTCCCTGAAATGCAGCCACCTCTGAGGTGGAACGCAGCAGCCGTGTATTAGTGCACACCCCAGCTCAGGACAGGAAGTGAAGAAAGCTGCTCTGTTGTGTTGATGCTGCAGAAGGAGTTGAGGCAGGCAGGGTTTAATGACTCTCAGTCAGGCATTTAGCCAGGACGCTGGAGTTAACACCCGGCTTTTGGGTGGTCCCCAGTGGCCAGGTCCCCAGCTATGCCTCTCACAAGATGGCCAGGATGGCTGCTGCAGCGCGGCCTGAAGAGGTCCCGCAATCTTGAAGGGATAGCTTCATCCTATAGCAAAATAACGGGCCTCGGTGGGAAGCGCAGGGCAGACAATGGCCATCCTGCTGGAGAGGCATGGGACAGGGAGCAGCTCTGTCCCACCTGCCAGCTCGCTGCGTGTGCAGGTTCCTTTACCAGTGCTCAGCATGTCCTTTGAGATGAGGGACTGTCTCTGGTCTCACCAGCCAGGTGTCTCTGCTTGGAGCAACCCTGGCAGCTTGCGGCCACTCCTTAGTGAGCGGGGCCAGGCTATGCAGCCCCTGGGCACTGACTTCCTCTGGGCTTTCCCTTGCAGTCTCGCATCCTCAAGCAGCAGCCGGGCGAGAGGAACTTCCACTCCTTCTACCAGGTGAGCCGGGCCAGAGCCAGTCGGGCCTGAGGGGGTGAGGAGGTGGCTAAGTAAGGGAGGGGGAAGTGCCCCCAGAAGCCAGCCGGGTCTCTCTGGTGGGGCCCGCTGCCAGCCTGGCTCCATCCAGTACTTCTCAGAAGGATGCCCTGGCAGAGGTGGCCCCAGTAAAGGAGGGAGGGGGACCAACGGTGAAGCTAGGAGTGTTTGTTGGCCTGTCCCCAGGCACAGGGACGCATCCTGTGAGTGTCCTGCCAACTCTGGCCTGGCGGGCAGCTGCGCTACCGGGCTGGCCCCAGTCCTCTGTGCAAGGCCCTCGGCTGCTGCCCAGATTCCTGCTCACCTGGGAATCTGGCGCTGCAGAGGGCCGGGTGCAGAACGGGGACTGGGCCGGGCGCAGGGATGCGTTGGCGATGCACATCCCTTCTTTCTAGTGAGCCGGGGACTCCGAGGGGCTGGGGAAGCGTGTGCCGCGAGCCGCGCCGGGATCTACCGCAAGCTGCAGCCGACCACCTCCTTTGACTCTCGCTCAGCCCCGGCCCTGGCGGGACCCCGAGGATGGGGCCCAGCCATTCTGGCTGCTCCCCTGTCTCCCCGACTTTGGCACCACGGTCCTGCAGCTCATCCTTTCCAGCCAACACCTCCCGATCCTGCCTCCCCCCATCCCGACCTGGGCCTCAGGTCCCTGGGGTGCAAAGCCCATGCCCCAGGTACGAGGGGGTCTCATCCGTCTCTCCCCCACAGTTGCTTCTAGGCGCCTCGGACGATCAGCTGGCCTCCCTCCATCTCTGCAGGGACCCTGCCACCTACCGCTTCACCGGCGAGGGCGCCAGCAACAACGTGAGTGGCCTTTGCCGGCTGGCCGGGCTCCGAAGGGTTCCCCAAACCCGGGGCCACGTTCCCAAGTGATGGATGATGGGGGGGCTCAATCGCTGGTGACCCGACCAGAGACCCCAGCCTGTTTTGGAAAGCGCTGAGCCTGCTCCCTGAGATCAGGCCCCTCGAAGGGGTCTCAGGTTGGGCCCCCCAAAACACCAGTCATTTGGAAACCCGGGCCCAGGGACCTAGGAACTTCCTACCCCTCTGCATTGGGGAAGGCAGGGGCTGGGTGGAGAGACCCCCCCCAACCCCCTCCCAGCCTCCCCTCCCCAGCCTGCCACGTGGGGAGCAGGGCTCGGGAGCTGCTGCTCCAAACCAGACAGGGTGGAGCGTCTGAGCTGTGCGGTGATGGAGTTGCTGGGTGCTCCGGGACCAACACGTCCCTGGCGTCAGCAGGCACAAATCCCACTGACTCCAGCGGCAGCTGCAGCCTCTTGCTACCCCCGCAATTCACACCGGGCTCCCTTTGGGCCGTCTTCTCCCTCCCGCCCCCTGCTCCGCACCGTGGGGCTAATAACTGTTCCCAGGCAGGGTCCGTGTGCATGCAGCACTGTCGCCGTGCACGCAGGAGACGCGGTGCAGCTGGGCCGGGGGCAGAAAACACATGGAGAAATCCAGCAGGGCGCGGCTTCTGCATACGGCTGGGAGGGCCCCGGGGTGCCAGGCAGCGGGCCGCCGAGCCTTTCCCCTCCAGGCTAGACGCTGCGGTGATGGGCGCAGGTAGATCACCCCTTCTGCTCTCATTGCCTGGCTGTCGGGTGGCCTCTGTGAAATGACTTTGCTGGCTCCCAGCCCAGTTCCCCTTGGATCCAGGATGCTTGGCCCTGCAGCTGTCCATGCTGAGCGTGACGTGTGGACAAATGACGGGCTCCAGGACCGCATGGCTGGCACCTTCCCCAGGGCTGGGAATCATTCACCTCTCCCTTCTCTCCCCACCCCCAATCCCCCAGGTGCTGACCAACGATCGCACCAACTTCAAGGCCGTGGCAGATGCCATGACGGTGATCGGCTTCAGCCCGGAGGAGATCAGCTCGGTCTACAAGATCCTGGCCACCATTTTACACCTGGTCAGTGAGGGCATTGCCTGCCAGCCAGCACGGGGCACTTAGCACTGGGCGTGTCTCGGTCGGAGGGGCCCGAGCCAGCACAGCTGCTCTGCAGGGAGACGTGGCACCCCCAGGACTGGCCTGCAGGACCCTCCACATGGGCGCTTGGATCAGCCCAGGCCAGAAACGGGGGCTGGGTCGGTTTGGGGTCCGTGGACCTGTTCCAGGGCTACGCTCCCAAGTCCCGCCAGCGTGTGCTGAGCCCGGAGTCCAGCGTGGCCCAGCTTTGTGAGGGGAGGGAGGGATCTGTTCCTGTTGCTCCGAAGTTGTGGAGAGAAACCGGAGGGGGGCGAATCCACCCAGGGCACTGCCCCCAGGGGCCCCCAGCCAAACCCATGCCAGGCTGGCTGGCAGAGGGCTTAGGGGAAATGCACGTCGTCAAACCGAGCTGGGCTTCGCCGGGCACGCTGCTGGGGGAATGCCTGGGCAACCTGCCCCCCGCCCAGGCAACCTGCCCCCCGCCCAGGCAACCTGCCCCCGCCCAGGCAATCTGCCCCCCCTGCCCAGGCAACCTGCCCCCGCCCAGGCAGCAGCTAGGATGCTGAGCATGTGACGGTCCAGGAATCCGGCGACTCTTCCCTGGGAGGCAGGAGGGCCGGGACTGAATCTGGATCAGGGTCGTGCAGGACCCTGGGAGCAGAGCTCCGGGTGGGCGGCAGGCGGTTAGCAGCTGAGCCGGGCTGGTGCCCTCGCCACCCTTCCCCAGGACATTCAGGGCAGCTCTGGAACGGGCCCTGGGGCCCCGCAGCCAGCCTGGCCGTGCACAGGCCCAGTGCCATGCGTGACGCCACCCTGGGGTCTGAGCTATGCTGAGCTCGCCCCGCTGTGCCCGGGGACTGCGGTGCAATGAACTGACCTGCCGTAAATGCCGCACTGGGGCCCTCGCTCTGAGTCTCCTCCGGGAGCGGCCTGTGCCGGTGTGTTCGGTGTCCTGGAGCATGTCCACACACGTGGGCAGCTCTGATGTATTGGCAGATCCTGGTCTGGCGGGTAAAGCCCAGGACTGGCAGTCGGAGGGCTAAGATTTGATTGTTGTGGCCCCCTGTGTGGCCAGGGGTGCAGCCCCGCACGGCACGTCTCCCTGCCTCAGTTTCCCCATGCGGGAGGTGGGATGTGATGTTTGCTGGTCCCCGCGGGCTGACTCGGGAAGGCGTGTGAAGCCGCAGGTGCCGTTCTGGGGAGGCAGGCAGGCAGGATGGTCTGTGGCTAACAAGGCACACCCACGCGTGTGGATCTGGGCCCGCAGCGCTGCGCCAGCTGAGGTCTGTGATGAGCCCCCTTGCTTTCAGGGGGAGCATGGACAGGTGGTGGGCCGTGGGCCTGGGGCTGTGTCAGGGCAGGCTGGTGCGGGCTGAAATAGCTGCAGGGAAATTGAGGCGACTCACAGCAAAGGGTGACGCTTGTGCAACCTCTGACGTGGCACAAAACGGGCTCGTCCCCGCCTCCGTGCGGCATCTGGGCCTCCTCCATCAGCCCCTCTGTCCGTCCTGAGTCTGCACCTGGGCGCCATTCGCACCTGGGCCAGTGGACATGAAATGCCACCCTCGTGGTGTAAACCCTGGCGCAGACAACGACACGAAGGGCCAGAGAGCAGAGAATCAGGCCTAGGGTTTCCAGGCGTTGGGGGCCGTGCGTGTTCAGCTGACGTCTGTCTGTCCGTGTGTTTCCAAAGGAGGGTTCAGGTGTATGTGTCCTGCGCATGCTGTGGGGCTGTGCCCACTCGGGATGTGGGGTTCACATACCCATGCTTTTCCCTCTCCTTGTGTCCGTGGGGTGACTCCTCTGCTGACATAGACACCGGTGGCTTCCCCCCGCCCTGGCCCACGGAGGGGGAAGCCAGCGCCCTCTCCCTGCTGATTGCGTCTCACTCTCCTGATGCATTTCCAGGGCAACGTGAGCTTCCTGGACCAGGGAGAGGCCATGGAGGTGGAGAACGAGGAGCTGGTCTCCCACCTGTCGGAGCTGACCTCCACCCAGCCGCAGAGCCTGCTGAGGACTTTGCTGTACCGCATGGTGGCCGCGGGTGGCGGGGAGCTCATCAAGAAGGGTCACAGCGCCAAGGAAGCCAGCTACGCCCGGGATGCCTGCGCCAAGGTGAAGAGGTGGGGTGGCTGGGGGTCAGTCTGCTGGGGGAGCCACCCTTTAGCAGAGCAATGCGCCCCATTACCTCCAGCGTCCTCCTTCCCATCGCCCTGATGTCCCAGCGCCCCTGTGGAGGGCATTGGAGCCCTGCTTGCCTTCCCTGTCACTGCCCACTGGCGAGGCTCCCAGCTGGGGTCGGGCTCGCTTCCAGCCAGGGCAGGTTAGCCCCAGTGCTGACCTCTTTGCTCTGTAGAGAGCTCGGAGCTGCCGGACGGGTAGGAGGCCCGGATACAGCCCAGATTCTCTCACTGGGGCAGGCGGCAGTGGGGCAGGCTTCACCCCACGCTGTGACTGTCCCCCCGCTCGCAAGGGACTGGGCATCTCTGGCTGCTCTGCCCTGGGCCTGTGACGATCTGGCGAGTTTGCCATCCCGCGCTGATGGGGACGATGGACGAGTGAAATTCGGTCTCTAAACGGGCCGTCGTTGCAGCAGGCCCCATGGCCTGGAGCTGGGGCTGTTCCGACCCCATCCCCATCCAGGGCACCCAGGCCGCAGCGTCAGGGAGCCTGGGATGAAGAACGTGGGTAAGAACAGGCCAGAATCCCAGGCCATGCACTGCTCCAAGCCCTTCTTGGGTGCAGCTGCTCCAGAGAGCGCCGTGGCTGCAGCCAACATGGACGTGGCTGGTTGTACCATGTGAGGGTGGCAGTAGGGATCGAACCCAGAGCCATCAGCTGCAAAAAACCGCCCTTGTCCTGGGTTAACGGTGCACCCCCCTCCTGCCGTGGGGTTACGGCGTATTTCTGCTGCGGCCACTAGATGGCAGGAGAGTGGCACAGCCACATTTCATCCAGCAGGGGGCAGTGGTGAAACCGGCACGTCCCCAGTGCAGACCACCTGTCCCCGCCCCCGGGGGGCGTGGCTTAAGAGCTCCCGCCCCTTAAAGGTACAGTGCCCCACTGCGGGTGAAAGGCGTTTCACCCCTACCAGCCCATAGCACTAGCTGCCTGGGGGGGAGCCTTTTGTTTCATCGCATTTCTCCCCTCCGCCCTCCCCGTGCCCCCCCAGGCCATCTACGAGCGGCTGTTCTGCTGGATCGTGGGGCGCATCAACGCCGTCATCGAGGTGAAGAACTACGACGCCAGGCTGCACGGCAAGAACACCGTCATCGCCGTGCTGGACATCTACGGCTTCGAGATCTTCGACAGCAACAGGTAGAGCCGAGCGCCCCGGGGGGGCCACCAGCCAGCAGCCTCAGGCCACGCACCCACAGCCCTGTCTCCCAGCGTGCACCGAGGCAGGGATCATATGTGGGGCTGACGTGCTGGGGCTAGACGCTGGAAGAGGCTGGGTGATGGGCGGAGGGCAGTGGCACTGGGTAGCGCGAAGCTGTTGATGAGCAGAAGGACCAGGGCGGAGGGGCTGGTCCCTTCCAGATCCGGCAGCTCCCGGGGGCTGGGGCAGCGCGGGCGGGATGCCCCTGGCAAAGGAACGTCAGCTGCACGGGACACGGCTCGTGTCTGCCTGTTCCCTCCGTCTGGCAGCCGGTCAGCGAGCCGCACTGAGAGCTATTGTCTGCACCCACTCGGGGCCGCCTGGGGCTGGGTCGCTCAGGAAGGTGCTGGTGGGTCAGGCAGCGCTGACCCGAGCAGGCAGGTGCTGCTGGAGAGGCTGTGTCTGCCGCCCGCCTCTGGTGAGAGCTGAGGTGTTAACACGGGCCGAGGATCGATGTGGGGGGGAGGGGGCCCACGGCAATTCTGCCGCCAGATGTTTTCTGGTGTGTTTCGATGTGCTCCCTAAAATGCCTGTGAAGCGTTCCTGTGCGCGGTGCGGCAGCTGCTGCGTTCTAGCCCAGAGGTGGCTGCACTGCCGTGACGTCACGTTACAGCCTGCGACGTGCTTTGTGTGAAAGGCGCGGCATGCCGGCCCAGGGGAGTAGCATGGAGTGAGTCCTTCAGTCCAGCCCCCGGGAACTGAACCCTCCCTTGGCTCTGGGAATAGGGTACCCAACACGTCCAGCCCGCAAGCCCAGTTTGCTCTCCAGAGTGCGAGGTGTGAGTGAGGGCAGAGGCTGCTGCATGGGTGGGGTGGAGGGATGGGGCACGGAGTGGGGGAGACCCCGGCTCCCTGGAAGCAGGGCCGCAGACCCTGAGACTTGGGCTCTTTGCTGGTTTGCAGCTTTGAGCAGTTTTGCATCAATTACTGTAACGAGAAGCTGCAGCAGCTGTTCATCGAGCTGATCCTGAGGCAGGAGCAGGAGGAATATCAGCGAGAGGGCATCGAATGGCAACACGTGAGTGCCAGCGCCCCGTTGGGGGTGGGCCCTGGGCAGCGGGGCCTGCCGGCACCCCTGTGTGGGCGGGTGGGGGTCCCTGCTCAGAGGGCCGTGCGGAAGGGTCCCTCCCGACGATCTGTCCCCCAGGCCGGGTGGGTGTGAGCCGAGCGTGGGTCCTGCAGGCAGCGGCCCCGGGGCCAGGAGTATGTGAGATGCTCCCGCCAAGGGTGCTGGGTCATGGGGGGTCCCATGCCCGGAGCTCTGCCCTGGCAGCTCACCCATTGGAGACGTGACTCTTGCCAGCTGCGAGGCCCACGTTCCCGGGGCTCATCCCCTGCTCTGAGCCAGCGTCCTGGACTCCTGAGGGGCCCCAGAGGCTCCCCCCGGCTCAGTGGCTCTGTTGTTCGAGTGCCCCAGTCCGGCCAGCCCAGGGTGGGCTCCCTGGCCCTGGAGACGCTGCCCAGTGAGCCCCGCCCTGCCCTGCCCAGGTCGAGTACTTCAACAACCAGATCATCGTGGACCTGGTGGAGCAGCCGCACAAGGGCATCATCTCCATCCTGGACGAGGCCTGCCTGAGCGGGGGCCGGGTGACGGACGCCCTGTTCCTGGAGTCCATGAACACCAAGCTGGGCAAACACCCCCACTACGCCAGCCGGAAGGTAACACGCCACGGCCGCATGGTCACCTCCGGGCTCGGGCAGCGGGGAAGGGCTGATCCCCACCGGCTCGCAGGGGGCAGAGTGGGGGCTGGGCTACCCTTTGGGAGGAAATCGAGGGGGAGGGAGACTGTCCCGCTGGAGGGAGGGAGGGAGGGGGTGAAAAGGGGGAAGCTGGGCTGGAGGATCCAGGCGGGAGGGAGGCAAATTTAGCCTCCCTGCAACCTTAATCCCGTCAAGCCCGTGACCCCCCCTCCCTGCAGTCCCCAGCCAGAGCGTTCTGGGTGTGTCAGCAACCTGTGGGGCTGCCGGGTGCATTGGCCTGGCCCTGGGCATGAGGGGAAAGGGTGATGCAGGGCCAAGGGAGGGGCTGTTTCCCCATGCCAGGGGAGGCAAACCAGTCCTAGTACCAGGATGGGGCGCTGGTCGGCACTGGGGGCACAGCCCGTGCCTGGCAGTGGTGCCCAGGGAGGCGATAGGTACCCACCCCGGCCGTCCATGCCCTCCCTGTGTTCGCAGCTCTGCGCCACCGACAAGTCCATGGAGTTCGGCCGGGATTTCCGCATCAAGCACTATGCCGGGGATGTCACGTGAGTCCGGCCTCGGCCCCGTGGTCAGGGCGACGCCCATGGGCAAAGCAAGGGGGTCCCGCCTGGCGGCCTGGCAGCTCTGTCCGATGGCAGCCCTGTCTGCAGAGGGGCAGGGGACGCCCTGCTGCCCCCGAGGGCTGATGGCTTAGTGCCAGTCTGCAGGGGTGGGAGACTGAGGGGGGAGTCCCACCCGGGGAGGGGCAGGCTTGTTCCCTGCTTGCTGGTCAGGATTTCCAGAGCCCACCCGCAGACGCCCCCGAGGGGCTGGTTTCTCAGCGGGCGGCTGCCCAGCGCTCTTGGAAACAGGCCCCCCCCGAGGCATCTCCAGCCATAGCCCAGATCCCCGAGCTCTGGGCCTGTCTTCTCCTGTAGAAGCCAGGGGCTCCCACTGCCTCTTTGGGAGGTTCCCCTGCCCAGCCCAGCAGGGCTCATGGGCAGCAAGCGCCTCCAGGTCTCTGCTGATTTTCTCCCCATAGCTCCAGGCAACTAAAGGACCGCCCTTGGCAGGGCTCGTAGCCTTCCCTCACCAGCAGGCCCCTCCACTTGCCCCTGGCCACACTCTGTGGCCAGTTCTCAGCCCCCCACCCGGCTCTTCTCCAGGCCCTGCTGAAATTGGTCCCTCCTCTGGCCCCGCATGGTGCGCCCAGGGCAGGCTCCCTCCTCTCGTCTCCCTGCCCCGGGATGCGCTGGGCCTGGATCTAAGCCAGGTGGGCAAGGGAAATTCTGTCCTGTGAAATTCTGGGCAGGCGCCAACCACCTCCTGGCCCCTGATCCCCAGAGCCAGGGGCCTTGCTTCCTCTGAGCCGGGGCTGGGAGAGCACGGCCTTTGTTGGCGTGGGGGTGCGGAGGGTGGGAGGGAGCCCGGGTGGGGACCCCACCTCACAGCCTGTCTCTAGAAGGTGTGAGAAGCTGGCTGGGAGCGCAGGAGACTCCTGAGGCTGGCACGTGGGCGAGGCTGCCCCCGGGGCCCCTCACATGTGGCTCTAGAGATTTCCAGGCTCTGTGATACATGGGCTGGGGTGGGCAGTGGTGAGGCCTGTGGCGGGTCCTGACTCAGGCAGAGGAGTCAAGTCCAGGGCCTGGGTGCGGAGAGCAAGCACAGGAATTGAGCCGTGCGTGGCTGCCTGGACAGGAGAAGGCGTTTCTCGGTGTGCACCGGACGGGAGTGCATCTCCCGGAGGGGGGCAATGAAGGGGAGGCCTGTGCTTGTGCACGTGCATAGGTGCAGTTGAACTTCGGTGGGCAAGCACCTGGGTCTGAGCGTGTCCCCTGGGGAGCTGGGCTTGTGCACGTGAGTGTGCGATTGCACGTTGGGGGATCCGGCAGGACAGAGGGTGTGTGTCTGGGGTATGTGAGCGTGTGTTTTGCACGTGTTGGCATGTGGGGGGAAAGAGAGGAGGGTCTCGGGGGCATCGCTCTGCCCTTGTGGGGTGTCAGTGCCATCACTTCCCCCTCTCTCCTGCCCCATGGGGAGGCCGTGGCAGGCTGCAGGAGAGAATGGGGGTTCCCTTTTCTTGTCTGACTCTTCCCCAGAGCTCTGCCTCTTATACGACCTGGGATGCCGGAAGCTGCCCGCCGTGGGGAGGGAATGGCTGCCAGGACGCCGGGGTCCTCTCTGACTCTTTGCAGACCTCCCACGGGGTCCCTTAGCTTCCACATGGGCAGCTAGAGTTAGCCACCTCTCCAGGGTGAGGACAGCCTCCACCCCCCAGGGGGCTGCAATGTGGACCAAGGGGGTTATGGGTGCGTGCTCAGGACGCTGAGTGTGGCGGGACACAAAACTGGATAGTCCCCAATCAGGTGATCCAGGTGGTGCCAGCCTTTCAAAATGTGCCTGTAGGGGACACTGGCCCTTAAAGGTGCCACAGTAATTTTTAGTGGGGACTCCCCCATGGTTCAATGGCCACCAGCCCCTTCCTCCTCTTCAGCCTTGCTCTGGCAGGATCCCAGCTGCAGCCAGTCCTAGGCTGGGGGGCTGGAGAGGAGGGACAGCACCAGCATCCCCATGGCGCAGGGGAGCAGCTGGGATCGGAGCTGAGCCAGCCCTCACGGCTCTGAATTGCAGGTACTCGGTGGAGGGGTTTCTCGACAAGAACAAGGACACCCTCTTCCAAGATTTCAAGCGGCTGATGTACAACAGGTGAGGGCCCCTTTTGGGTGCCTGCTGTGGGCACGCGGGGCCGGCCTCAGAGACTCAGCAAAAGCCAAAGCAAGAGCGATCCTGTGGGATTGGAGGGGTAGGGGCTCCGGTGCCGTACAAGGGGCTCACCTGGCTGCCCTGGAGACTCGCATCCCGTCTAGCCACAGAGCAGGGACGGTGCTGGCAGCTCCCCCACCAGGCTGTCTCAGCCGTGACCCAGTCTCCAGACCAGCAAGGGGGCACTGGAGCCAGGACCGGCCTGAACACCTTTCACACAGGCACCGGCGAGCAGCAGATGGGCTCTGACCACAGGGGAGGGGCTCTGGATCCTGTTACCCTGTCTGCACCCAGGGGGCAGAGCGGAAGGAAATGGCCTTTGAGCTCCTGGAGCCAAACAGCCTGGAGGCGCTTGGGACCAGGATCTAACCCCTGGCTGGGTTCCCTCTCTGTGAAGAGCCACCCGTGGGAAGCCAACAATTTTGCACTGGGCAACAGCAACCTTAGGGAGCCTCCTAATGCCGGGCCAGGCAGCACGGTCCTCTATGCCTGTGAGTGGCGCTGTTTGTTTAACCAAACTAGTTGTATCGGGCAGTCATGGAGAGCTTTGGATCAGGATCTGGACCCCGTGGCCCGTTTCTGTCTCTGCCTTTAACATGAAAGGTCCTGCTTCCCCTGCATTTCTCTGGGCTCCAGGGATCCCTGCTCTGGGTCCAGGCCATGGCCCAGGAGGCTGGAGGGAATACGAGGGAGGGGGGAAGAGAGCTCTGCTTGGAGGGGGTGCAGACTCTTGACCAGAGTAACTCCCTGGACTCTCCCCTCACCCTGGCCCCCGGCCCCTCATGGCCTTGGCGATCTCTCCCCAGCACGGACCCCGTCCTGAAGGACATGTGGCCGGAGGGCGTGATGAGCATCACCGAGGTGACCAAGCGCCCCCTGACGGCTGCCACCCTCTTCAAAAACTCCATGGTGGCGCTGGTGGAGAACCTGGCTTCCAAGGTAACCCCCGGCTCTCCCAAGGTCGTCTGCTCCCCCGGGGGCCCCTGGCTGCAGTGAGCAGAGCTGGCCAGTGGCCCTGTGGGACCAAACAATTGGATGTCTGTCCAGCTGCCTCCCCATCGCCGCCTCCACCGTGCCCTGCACTGGTGGGAGATGCTCCTCAGCCTCTAGCCCCCACCTCAGTGTGGCCTGGGAAAGCCGGTCACTGGAGCCCAGACCTGCCTCCCCGGGGCACTTGGGGAACTCAGCGTGTGCTCCTGGGGCCAGAGTTACGCTGCAGGCCGGGCCCCACGTAGCCACGGAGCTTGCCTAGGCCGCCGGGGACCTGTGGCAGCACGCAGAGCTGGGCGACCTGAGATGGGTCTGGGCCCTGCCCCCAGTTCCAGGCTGGATTGCGCGGATTGCGTGCCCCTTAGCAGGGCAGAGCCAAGCCCAGGCAGGATGGGGTTCAGGATCCAGCCTCTCCCAGGTCTCTGGCAGCTCAGACTGGCCCATGGTAGGGGAGGCTGCGGCTGTCGGGTCAGAACCGGATCCAGGCTGGTGTGTGCTCTGACCGTGCCCCTGCACCTCCCTTTTCCAAGGCGGCTGCAGCCTGGACGCTTCCCGGAGAAGGGCAGGCCTCCTGGCATTTCCAGCCCCACACGTCTAGGCTGCCCTAGGGCATGGCCTGAGATCCCGAGCCTCGCGCTGCCAGCGCTGACCCCGCCAGTCACAGAGCAGCCCCCTCCCTGCTCAGCTTCTCCGTGCCACTGCCCCACTGGCCCTCGATCTCCTGCCCCCGCCCCTTCTCGGCACCCCTGGCTGCTCTGTTGGTTGGTTCCCCCCACCCCAGTCCCCGCTCACCACAGCATAGCCACAGCTGGTTGGGATCTGGGAGCATGCCATACTTGCTCCTGCCAGAGGGGGAGCTGTTGAGTGCCATGAGGGCCTCCCTCCTTTGGGATCGGGTCCTCTACCTCCCTCCCCCCTCTGAGGCAGCTCTCCTCCAGCCCCAGATTGGCCCACCAGCTCCCATGGGTCATCTGATTGGCTGGCTGCCACGTAGCTCCACCTGGGCTTCTTAAAGGGCCAGCTCCTAAGAGGGCACTGTTAGCTGCTGGCGTGGCGCCACCTGTAGGTTTGGTTCCCGTGGGCCAGCCGGTTCTGGGTGCGAATCCTGACTTACCCAGGAGCTGAGGGCCCCTGAATATGGACTGGTGGAGGCTCCTGCCTGCAGTGCCCTGCTGGCTCCTAGCCAGAGCCCAGCAGCAGATTGGGGCAGGGACCTGTTGGTCCAACTCCAGTGTAGCAGCCTCATCCTGCAGCCCACCAGCCTGTGTCGCCCTCCCCAGAACCTGCTGCCCCGGCCTCAGTGTCCTTACATGCTCCATTCAATTAGCTGTGCCTGTGTCCTTTGGTTGCTAGCCCGTGTCTGGCTGAACAGACAGGCAGGGACCCCAGCTGCCTTGGCAACTGTTGGCAGCGAATAATCCGCCTGAATCATCCGGCATTTGCTCCATTTCTGAACAGGAACCTGTTCCCAGAAGCCGCAGCAGCTAAAATTAGCCCTCGGCAGGAAGAGAAATAGTGAGAGGTGGGGGCTGGAGTCCAGGCGAGGGATGGGGGAGGGGAGCCCAGCCGTGTGTCGCTGCACGAGACAGACAGACATAGATCCCCACTGGCACACAAGCGACGCAGACAGGCATGGGCAGAGGCAGGCAGACAGCCACACAGGCATGCATGCTTCCGTGTCCAGACACGGGCATGCACGCAGAGAGACGGGCACGGGGAGAGGTGTGCATGGATGTGAGGACGTGCAGATGCAGGGACAGGCGTAAGGACAGGCATAGATTCACACAGACTTGGAGCTGCGGAGATCTACACTGCCCTGGACGTAGGTCATGCACCCAGAGACAGGCACACGAGGCGTTATCTGTGTACACACAAATACGCCACTAACGCAGCCCCACACGTGCACGTAGACACACACAGCTACACAGCACTTGTCTGATGGCCGTGCTGGTGGCATACATGTTGGCGGAAAGCTGGCCTGGGCCAAGCCTGGCGCTGGATCTGCTGTTCTGCACTCCCTGCTTCTCTAGCCGCTCATGAGCTCTGCCCAGGCACTTGCTGGCATGGGCAAGCTGGTGTCTCCGCCCCATTTAGCTCCTGGGTGATCTGCAGGGAGTCTCAGAGCCCTGATTATGTCTTCTGGATCAACCCAGCTGGAGCGGAGGCGCTGCCCATCCCCCAGGCAGAGTCCCTGTCATGTGGCCACAGGGCTTCTCCCAGCCACCAGGCCGTGTCGCCCCCGGAAGGAGATGCTTTGCCAGATGTTATTGTCAGGGGCCCATGGCCACCCAGTGCCTTGTACTGCGCTGCACGCTGTAATCCCTGGGAGCGTCACAGGGACAGCTGGGAAATGGCCCACCTGCTCCCCAAACCCAACCCCTACAGCTACAGGAGAATCCCCTCCCGCAGTGCAGGGCGTATGACACACAGTTGAGCAGTTCTGATCTGTGCAGCGGAGGGCAGTGGTGGCACACACACTGGCCAGCTCTTTACAACACAGCCCGTCCCTGTACGCTGTCCCCAGTGCCATGCCCAGGGAGTGCTTACCTTCACAGGCCTTTGTTCTGCAGCTGGCCGGGGTCTGTGCTCAGCTTCTCTGTGGAGCATTGGGGAAATCCTCCTCCCTCTGGGCCCTTGGCCGCTCGCACTTGATGGCCTGGGGCTTGGCTCTGCCGCTGTCTTCTCACATTTTCCACCAGCCCAGGGTCGGCCTCCTTTTTAACGACTGGCTCAGGCAGCTGGGTGACGGTGAGACCTCTATCTCCCAGCCTGCCCTGAGAGCCCACCCTCCTTTCCGCCCACTGGGCGACTGTGCAAACTCTAGGGGAAACCAAGGCACGCAGCAGCATCACAAAATTGTCACAGAAAACCCCCGGTTTGTGGCCCCCTGCCCCTCCCATGCGTGGCCCCAGGCGTGCTGAGCCGGCAGGGCCTGGTTCTCCTCCCGTAGGAGCCAAACTGCCGTCTCGAGAGCGGCCCGGCAGTGGTTTCTCAGGCCCGAAGGGCTGACATTGCTCAGCTGGCCAGACCCCCTGGGAGCCGCCCCAGCCGTGGGGGGGTGCGTGTAAGCGCCGCTGCCCCCTGCTGGACGGTGCGTGTGCTGCAGCACCACATCGCCCTGGGCTTGGCCGTGCTCTTTTCCCCAAGCTCACCCTGCTGCTGCCGCAGCCCTGCTGGGATTCCACCTGCAGCTCCACTTCCTGCCCTCACTCTGCCCCAAAGGCAGCCCCCCCGCCCCCCGCTCCTTGGCTGGCCCAGGACGGCCAGCCCATCAGCCCCCCTCAGCTCACCCTGCCAAGGCAGCCCTGCCTTGCCAGGCCTTCTCGTGAGTAGCACCAGCTCGTCCCCGAAGCAGAAGTGACCCTTCCCCACCAGCCCCACACACAGCCTGGCCTGGCACCACTTCTCCTGCTCCCTGGCCAGCCCTCCCGGGGACTCTTCCTGACACCCCCTTCACAGGCATCACCCCCTAGCCTGTCTCCCGCCTCCAGAGCCTGTGATCCCCCCCACCTTTCCTCCGCCCCATCAGGGCCCCCAAGATCCCCTGCCGCTGGGTGATATGGTCCCAGCAACAGCTGGGGGGGCCCCTCTTCCCTCCCTCCCCCATGCCGGGCTCTCAGCAGCACCCCTTCTCGCCCCAGGAGCCGTACTACGTGCGCTGCATCAAGCCCAACGACCAGAAGTCGCCGCTGCTCTTCGACGATGAGCGCTGCCGCCATCAGGTGGCCTACCTGGGCCTGCTGGAGAACGTGCGCGTCCGCCGGGCCGGCTTCGCCTACCGCCAGCCCTACAACCGCTTCCTGCTCAGGTGCCTGCCGCCCTACCCCGCCGGCCCCATCCCACCCCACCTTGGCCCTTCCCGCCCCATCCGGCCACCGTATCTCCCTGCTGAGCAATCTTTTCCTGCCCTGTCCCACCCCTATGGGCTCTTGGCTACCCCGCCCCACCCTGTCCCTGCTGCCCCTGCCACGCCACCCCTTCCCGCCCCATCCTGACGCCCCCTCACTCCCCGTGGGGCAGCGCTGCCCCTTCCCCGCTGCCCTCACTGACCCCGCTGTCTCCCGCCCAGGTATAAGATGACCTGCGAGTACACGTGGCCCAATCATCTCATGGCTACGGACCAAGAGGCCACGCAGGCCCTCATCGACCAGCACGACTTCCAGGATGACGTCGCCTACGGCCACACCAAGCTCTTCATCCGCACGCCCAAGACCCTCTTCTGCCTGGAGCAGGAGCGGGCCCAGCTCATCCCCATCATTGTGCTGCTGCTGCAGAAGGTGAGGGGCCACCGGGGGGCGCTGCGGAGTTGCTCTGCCTCCGCCAGGCAAAGAGATGGGAGCTAGGACTCCTGGGTTCTCTCCCCTGCTCTGGGAGGGTAGTGGGGTCTAGGGTTAGAGTCGGGTGGATGGGACTGTGAGTCAAGATTCCTGGGTTCTATTCCTGGCTTTGCCGCTGACTCACACGACTGCAGGCAGGACACTCCCCCTTTCCCTGCCTCAGTTTCCCACCTCTGAAATTTTGCGACCTGTTCAGTCCTGCCTGTGAAAGGCTTTGAGATCCTCGCACGGACGGCACTAGAGAAGGACCAGGTGTCACGGCCATTCCCAGCACCTGTGCCGTGGGGCAGGGCTCGGCGGCAACAGGAGGGGCACGGGTCCTAGGACGGGGTGCCCACAAGCGGGGCTGGCTGCTCGGCAGCCTCTGAGGCTGCCAGGTCTCGGTCCAGGGGCGGCGCGTCCACGTCCTCAACCCCACCAGTGCGGCTGGCGCCGTGCGTTGCAAATTCAGCAGGGAGGCCAGCACCAGGCTGGCCAGGGAGAAGAGGCCCAAGTGCACGGGGAGCCTGTGCCGCCTGCGCTCAGGAGTGAGGGGGCTTCTGTGTCGGGGGGGCTTTGCCACATGGGTGGGATGACCTGCAATCTGATCCCTGCTCTGGCGGTGGCTTTGCCTGGCCCCTGGGATGGCCCCTCGCCACTCCTATGGGGTCTGTTCTGCGTCAGGAGGGAGTCGGGGTCCATCAGCTGCTGTGCAGTCAGAGTGCCAGTGGCGGCAGCTGTGCCCAGTCCAGAGGGCGAAGGGGAGTGGGGCTGGGCACCCCAGAAAGTCCCAGCGTGCTCTAGGGGCCCACGGGAGAAGCTGAGGGAAAACGGGCATTTCTGCCCCACCCCAAATCCTGATTTCTCGGCATTTGTCCCCAGTCAGGCCCCAAACCTTTGCACGATGAAAAATTCCAGAACGTTTCAGTTCGGAAATGCCAGAACGTTGCTGAGATGCAACGAGGGCCAGAGCCCTCTTGGTTGTTGAGATCCCACGAAGGGACGGGCTGTTAAACCTGGCGTCCAGCCCAAACCCATCCCTTCCTGCCGTCATTCCCTCGGTGCTGTCACCTCAGTGCCATCCTCTCTCTCACTTCCTGCCCAAAACAGCTGCTGCATTCCACCCCAGAGGTGGCTGCCCTTCGGTGGTGGGTGGAGTGATCCCCGTGTGCCTGGCTTGCAAAGGCCCCTGGGATCCTCCCGCAACAGAGAGGGGAGACGTGAGCGTGTGGGGTGGAGGTGGCCCCGTGCAAGAGTCAGCGGCCGTGGGATTTGCTGATGGCAGCAGGGCACTCGGGGTGGGCCTGGGGCTGCCGGCAGAGTGGTGACCAGCCTGCGTGTCTGTCCCAGGCATGGCGGGGGGCCCTGGCCCGCAGGCGCTGCCGGTACCTGCGTGCCATCTACACCATCATGGCCCACTACAAGCGGCACAAAGTGAAGGCATACCTGCTGGAGCTGGTGCGCCGCTTCCAGGCAGTGCGCAGCATGCCTGACTACGGCAAGAGCGTGGACTGGCCCGACCCGCCAGCGGTGCTGGGGCAGTTCCAGGAGACCAGCAAGCTGCTCTTCCGCAGGTAACACGGGGGCACCCTGCATGCACCCCCCACCCCTCTCCGACGAGGCCGGAAGCAGCCGCAGGGCAGCCTGGCTAGCGTCCCCCCACCACCCCAACTCGGCCCAGGCCCCTCGCTCCTGCCCACACACAGCTACCCCAGCCATGGGCCCCCGCAGCTCTGCCTGTGCCCGCAGGCCAGGTGGGCAGCGATTGCTTCATCCCACCGGGACTAGCCCAGCCCAGCCGGGCGCGACGCCGGGATCTATGATCAGCCGAGGGGAGCAGACGCAGCTCCCCCGCTCGCCGCCCGCCCCGGGGCGGATGCCGTGTGCGACACTGCCCCCCTAGAGCCGCAGGCCCAGGCCAGCCGGGGGCGGTCCAGGAAGGGCCGGCGGGATCCCTGAGCCCCCTCCCCACCCTCGCTGCAGGTGGCGAGCCAGGCAGATCGTGAAGAACATCCCTCCCTCGGACATGGCGCAGATCAAGGCCAAGGTGGCGGCCATGGAGGTGCTGCAGGGCTTGCGCAAAGACTGGGGCTGCCAGAGGAGCTGGGGCCGGGACTACCTGTCGTCGGTGAGTGTTGGGGGGCGGGGAGGGGAATGGGGGCGCTGCCCGGCGAGCCCTGCAGATGCTAGCAGCACGCCCGAGCCACGGGGGGCTGGCGTGGCCCTGGCAGAGCCAGCAGGGACACTGCCCTCTCGGCAGGGAAAAGGGCATCTCCCCCCGCAGCACTGAGGGAGGCGGGCAC
>ML675603.1:2021248-2068037 GCA_007922155.1 Mesoclemmys tuberculata | reverse complement strand
CGATCGTCCCTGTGTCCCCGCGTACCCCCCTCCCCTCCCCCGGCCTCACCTGCCTCTGCCCCCTCTCTCCTCCCATGCCCCGGCTGAGAAGGGACGGCTGGGGGTGCCCCCGTCAAAGGCAGGCTGGGAGGGGACCCCGGGAGCGGTGCTGGTGACTGGGTTCATCCCTCTGAGTCCGCGCCCCTGTATGGCTCGGGGGCGCTGTGCCCCGCAAGGCGCCGCCTGTCGTCAGGGAGCCCAAGGCACTCTGTAACTATCAGCGTGGCCTGGCTGGAGTCCAGCACCGAGGTGACGTTCCGGCTCCCGTCCTGGCTTCAGCTGGACACGACATTTCCCTTGATTTTTGTTCTTTGGGGGCCGTGTTGCTGCGGGCTGTTAAATGGCAGCTGTGCCCCACCCCAGAGGTGGCTACATTTTGGTGCTGCTCCGTCTCTGTTCCCTCCTGGCCCCATGTGTGGTGTGGCTCCCTTCTGCCTATTTCCGGGCAGAGTGCCAACATGCAAGCCCTTCCCTTTGCCTCCCCGCTTGGTACCGCCAGGGCTGATTCTGAGCTCCAGTGCGTGTCCATCGCCGGCGCCGTGGGCAGAGTGGGGGGGGAATCGCTTGCCCCCCACTGGCCTTGACCTAGAAACAAAACTCCTCCTTCCTCCCCAGTGGGGTCATGTGCCAGGCAAGCTGGCAACTGGCTCTGGTGGGGCTGGGGTGCCAGATCTCCTCTGCAGATCAGGGTCCCCCGTCCCATTATTTTGGCCTGGACCCAGAGCTGCCCACCCTCCATGCTGCCCACCCGGGCCTTGACTGGCCCCTTGTTCTCCTCTGGCTCCGCAGCTTGCCAGGAGCAGGTGCCGGCTTGCTGCACCGAGCGGCCCTTTGCTGCCTTCTTCCGGTGTTGGCAGCTCGTCCCCAGGCTGCGGCTCAGCCCTGCAGAGGGGACCCGGCGTCCCTCTCCCGCAGGAGGATCCCAGCGTGGATCCGCCTCCCCCAGCCGGCGCATTTCGGGGGAACTCAATGGGGTGGGGCGTGTGGGTCTGGCTGTGGTTGTGTGTGGGTCTGTGTCGTCGGGGGTGGGGGTCTGCCTGGGGGGGCGTTGGGCAGGCAGTGTGTGAGTGAGGGCAGTTCTGCGTCTCCCTGTGTTCACGTGCTGGGTGTTGTCTGTGTAGCATGCGTCTCCGGGGCGTGGGCCAGGCACGTGCCGTGCGTCTGTGTGCACACATCTCTGCGGCTCGTTTCGGGGGCTGTGCAGGGTGCGGAGCTGGGGCTGTGCCGGGCTCCCCAAGGGCCACATTGGTGTTGCTGCACCTCCCAGAGCAGTGGGCGTCCAGATCCCAAGTCGCACCTGCCTTGCGACATGAATTGCAGGGTAGCTCCGGCAGCTCCTGCTCGGGACCTCGGAGGCACTTGTTTGTTCCTCCTCAGCCGGCAAAGCCCTTCAGTCCAAAGTGCCCCACAAATTCAGTGCATGGCGCTGGAATGCAGCCACCTCTGGGGTGAGCTGGGGTAGCGGCGTAATAACACACAGCAGTGCAGCTCCACAGTTTAGGCCCGGAAGTGAAGGCCCCTTTTGGGACCTTTAAGAATGAATTGGAGGAGAGGAAGTTGGCTGCTGAACGTGTCGGTGGGTTCCAGTGGCCTAGATTGTCCTCGGCCTGACCCAGCGTGGCAGTTCTGTGCTCCCAGGGCAGACACCTGCGCTTTTGATCTCAGGGCTGGTGAGACATCGAGGACATGGGAGAAGGCGGCAGAGCAGAGCAGGGGGTGGGCGGGCAAAGGGCTGGAAACCTGCAGGCTGAGTGGGATTTTCTCCCCCTCCCCAAGGGTGTCACATCAGTGCTGACTCACAGGGAAGAGCGTCAGCTGCCGACCCCTCAGCCCCACCCTGTGGGTCCCCTGCTTAGCTCCCAGGAGACGCTGAGCTCCCAAAGCCAGCGAAAGCCCCGTCCCGCTCCATGCCGACTCAGCCGGCCTTCCCGCAGGCCGCTAGGCCTCCAGCGGCGGGGCCCCGGCGGCACGGGGGAGATCTCTCCACCCGCAGTGCCGGCCTGACAGAGCCTCCCCCATGTGCTGTTCTTCTCCCCAGGTGACTGAGAACCCTGCCCTGGCCACCCAGTTCGCAAGGAGGGTGCAGGCCCTGCGGGACAAAGTGCACTTCAGCTCGGTGCTGTTCTCCTGCCACGTCCGCAAGGTGAGGAGCCTGGTGTGGCAGGCCCTCGCGTGCGGCGGGGCCCCCGTCCCTCCTGCCATGGTGCTGGACAGGGAGTGGCGGGATCCGGCAGCCGTTCTGGGCCCCCTGCTGTCCATGGTGCTGATGGGCCATCTCGCCTGCGGGAACCCCATCCTACCGGGTCCTCAGCACCCTCGTTTCTCTGAGCAGCCGGGGGCGGAGGGAAGGTCCTTCAGCACCGATCAGGTGCCCGGGACAGCAGAACCCTGAGTGGCTGCTCCTGAGGGGGCAGGAGGGAACCCCCCAGCGGGGGCAGGGAGCTGGGGACCCCGGGGCAAAGTCCTGCTTTTAGGCTGGCCTAGCTGCCTGCCTCCTGCTCAGGGGCCCCGGCTGTGTTTTTCCCTCTACCCCGGGTGACTTGGTCTCCTGCACCTTGCAGATCAACCGCTTTAACAAGAGCAAGGACCGGGCCCTTCTCGTCACGGATCAGCACCTCTACAAGCTGGAGCCCAGGAAGCAGTACAAGGTGATGCGGGCCCTGCCTCTGAGCACGGTGAGCACCCTGCCAGCTGGGCCAGTGGGCACCAGTCACAGCCAGGGACTGGGTGAAAAGCATTGCTCTGGCAGGGCCCTTCTGCAGCGCAGGGATGACAGCAGGGCGAGGGTCCTCACGACAGCCCAGCACGGTGCTTTGCCATGACCCCTGTCCGGCCGAGAGGGGAGCTGAGCCTCCACGGCTCCATCAGTCCTTGGTCTCTCTGCTGAGGTTGCAAGCCGGGGGCCCGGGAGTGTCTCTCAGGGGACACCTGGCTGTGGAAACAGGACAACGGGATCCTTACATCAGCCAAGCAGGGGGGCGCCTAGGGATCTCTCCCCACAGGAAAGCAAGGACGATGTTGGGCGAGCATAGGCTGCAGGCCATCCTACCAGCACACAGCTCCTGGGATGGGGCCAGCGGGGCAGAGCCAGGTGGGTAGAGCAGAGAGAGAAGATGAGGCTCGGCTGCTTTGGTGGCAGGAGCGGGATTCACTGAAAGGAGCCAGCGTGGCAGGGCTACGTCTCAGCTTACCCACAACAGCCCCAAGACAGCACTCAGATACTGGCACCTGAGACGCTTGGGTCTGGCCTGTGCTCCCTAGCTACCACCTTCTGCAGCAGGCCTCTTCTCTCTTCTAGCTCCTCCGATCCCCTGGGGGTTGTAATGCTCGGGCCTCCAGGATGCAGGGGTTGCTCTAATCCTCAACGATGCGTCTTTGTCCCGGGAGCACCAGCGCTTCCAGCCAAGGGGTTAAATTAGGTGGTGACAAATCCAGGCCCCGGGTGGGTGAGGTTGATTATTTGTATTGCTGTAGCCCCCAGACCCATCTAGGAGCTAGCTCCTGTCTAGGAGCCTGGCCACGGCCCTGTTGTGCTGGGCGCTGTACAGATAGAACCAAAAGCCAGTTGGGGAAAGGTCTCTCCAATAGTCTCACTTTGCTCTGTACTAATGATCTCCAAGACGCCTAATCACCGACAAACCCTCACAGCCCCCAGGAGCTGTGGAAAGTGTCAGCAGGCCCATTTCCCAGATGAGGAAACTGAGTCACAGAGTGGGGGAAGGGACGTGTCTAGGGTCACCCAGCAGGTCAATGACAGAACTGGGAATAGCGCCACGGTCTCCTGAGACCCAGGCCCCTAGCCATTAGTCACACTGGCCCCAGGCTGTGTGGAGAAGCTGGCTCCCCTGCCACACTCTCCTGGGAAGGCTGCCCTCTCTTGAAGGATGTTCTCTGTTGACTGGCACTTGAACGGGCATGGGGAGCTACCAGCGCTCGCTCCTGGCTCCCGTGCCACCTGTCCCTGTGGGACGGCCCATGGGATCCATGGGTTTTTTGGCTTCCAGGAGGCGGTGGATGGCTTTGGTCCCACCGCTCACGCCCCACAGTCCTTAACTGCCATCAGGCGGGGCCGAGATTAAAGGCGAGAGGCTGGCTCAGCCCAGCAGGGCCCCGAATTGCCCGGGGTGACATTAAAAACAGCCCCGAATGTTCAAAAATCTCAAGACAGGCCTGCCTTGCTCTGCAGTTTGGGGCCTGGGTGGCGTGCCAGGATCATCTGGGCATCGCTCACCAAATCAATTCCCTACCGTCACAGGGGCCTGGGGCATTAGTGCACCTCGGCCCCTCCTAGGCTCTGTATAACCACGTGACTCCGGGAGCTGGGTATGCAATGGAAGCACCAGGAAGTTCATGATAAAAGCACAAGGGCTGGGCAGGGTGTAGTTCTGCGCTTGCAGGGAGACAGATCAGATCTCCTGGGCCTCCATATGGCGCTTTGGAGAAAATCCCGCTCTGCCGGTGTTCCAGGAGAGCGGCTGGTGCTGCGCGAGGTGCACCGCGTGGGGGGCTGATCGGAGGGAGGTGCCTGGTCTCTGGGCAGGATGTGATCTGGAGGCGATGACATCGGCTGGACCATGGCACGTCTCCTCTCAACAGCCAATCAGAATACAGAACCAGCTCCATGCTCGGCAAACGCTAGCCAAGTTCCCGTCTCATTGGCTGGTTGTGGGTGGGCTTAGAAAATGAAAGACCAATAGCAAAGTCCGACTCCCAGCTGTCACCCCGCCCTTTGCCCCCTGGTGGCCGTGGCGGGAATCGCACCCTGGGCAGGTTGTATCACTATTTTTCACTAACCCTGGCACACTTGTGCTGTGCAGGTGACGGGGGTGAGCGTGACCAGCTGCCAAGACCAGCTGGTGGTGTTTCACACCCAGAACCACGACGACCTGGCCATCTGCTTCCATAAGATGCAGCCGGAAGAGGACAACCGAGTCGGGGAGCTGGTGGGGGTGCTGGTGAGCCACTTCAAAACGTGAGTGATGACGTCGGTACAAGACACAGGAAGGGACAGGGCGGGAGGGGGTCAGGGCGCGGCTGGGTCAGGTTGTGGACGGAAAACCCAGTGGTGTGGAGACTCTCCCCTGGGAGTCAGTGACGACCCCACGGCTGTGGCCTGCTGTGGACGGAAGTGCTGCCCTGTCGATCGGCTATAAAGTAGGACCTTGACTCTTTGCGATGGTTACAGATCTCGTGGTGTTTTGGGATCTGTCCCCCAGAGTCCAAGCCAAATAATTGCATTCTCCTTGGGGTCTCCCCTTGATACTCTCATCTATGTTCCTCCTGTCCTAAACTGGGGGTAGCTGTTGCTGTGTGCTGCTGAACAGCTGCTGTGTTCCACCCCAGAGGTGGTGGCATTTTGGCACTGATGTCGTGGCATGACTCCAGTGCCTCATGTCACCTATAATTCTGGGGCATAGCCCTCCCAGAGGGTAGCTGCAGCTAGGGCAGGGGTTAAGTGCTTGGCTCGGCCCAGAAGAAGCCTGCAACTGATAGCAGCTTCCCATGGAAGGAGGAACTGATCTTCCCTTGTAGCAAGGGCCTGCACGAGGCAGTGGTGGGTCACAGGGGCAGCTGCGCCCATGGGTGACAGGAGCTCCGGCCCCAGGGGCTCGTTCCGACTCTGGTTGGCTTCCCAGACAAACGATTGTTGGCTGTCGCGGTTCCAGGGTGACTCGTGGTGACAGGCTGTGGATCTGAGCTACACCCATCAATTATCTGGCCATCATGGCTCTGGGGCTAAGGTGCTGGGTGTGAAATCCGCTGGGGCTTCCCCCCAGGTGTTCAAACCCTGCTCGTGGTGGCTTTGGCCTGGATTATATAGGATGTTGTTGGAGGAGAGGATCGCAGGGCCCCCCTCGTGGCTCCGTCGTCCATGACCCGCTCTCAGTCACTGGTGCCTGGGGGGATTCGAACCCGCAACCCAGAGCCAAAAGGCTCCATGGCTCATTACCAGTCCCTGGAGTCCCCCAGCCTGTAGCGGAGGGAGCGCTTCTGCACTGGCAGGGCGAGGTCCTGATCCTGCGCTGGTTTAGAGGGGCTCCATGGACGGAGACGCTGCGGACTGATCCCGGGCTGAAGGGGAGCCGTGTCTGCTGGCGGCACTGGTTAGCGGGCTAGGGGCAGGCGGGGCGCATGCATGCCGAGGGGGAACTGGCTGTGCTGCACCAGAGCCTCCTGTGCAGCCTAATCTGATCAGACATTGTGCAAAGGCACGCGGGTGCATTGCAGCCTGCAGCTGTCACGGCAGCAAGCCGCGAGGCTCCCATCTGGGCCCAGGGTTGGGGGGGGATTGGAGCTGTTCTTCCTGACCTTGCTGGCCCCGGCCACTGTGATGTAAAGCAGGAACCAGAGCCAGCTGGGGGCGAGTGGGGGGGCTGCATTGAGCTCCGGAGTGCACTGCCTCAGATGCTCCGTCCTGCCGCCAGAGGGTCAGCGAGCTTCCTGGCAGGCTCTGCGGATTGAAGCTCCTTGGCCAAGGCTGGGGGCTGCTCCTCTGCCTGGCATCCAGGGAGCCCGCGGGCGCCTCCAGGCTGGGCTTGGAGACTCGTGTCTCCACGGGTCCCCGAGCACGTGTGTCCCGTGACTGCGTTACCGGGCGTGCTCAAGTGGCTGAGGCCTGGGTGTGCGCAGGGGCAGGTGTGTGACTGCGGAGGGGGCCGTGGGAGGCAGCTCGCCCCCTTGGCGGGGCGGATCTGCGGCTGAGCTGCGGGGGGCGGGGACAGGCAGATGCCGTGGGTCTAGCTCTCCTGTGCCTGGCGCTGGCAGCACAGGGTGCTGTGCCTGGAGCCCCAGAGAGGGGCTGCGAAACAGGCCGGGGGTCGGGGCCGTGCTGTGGGGTGAAAGGGGGAGAGGGCACAGCATGTCAGGGCAGCGCGGCACCCGTGGCACGGCTGAGCCCCGCAGCTCTGGCACCACACTGGCAGCCCTTGCCAGATGGACGCCTGTCTGCCAGAGCCCCCGGTGGATTGACCGAGGGTGGAGCGTGGGGGGGGGCGAGCCAGCGCCATCTGCTCTCGGCAGCTGCTGGCAGAGGCCTGCCCAGACACAGGGAAGAAAAGAGCCTCATGCGCCGGGTGCGGGGGGGGGGGGTGTTCTGTGCGCTCGGCTCCCCCCTCCCGGCAGCACTGTCACAAAGTGGACTGCGGGGAATTATTGCACCCCACATGGGCCCCCGGGGGGTGTCTCCACTCCCGGGGTAGGGCCTTCTTAAAGGGCCAGGACCACCCGTTGGGGGAGAGACGCGCAGATGGTTGGATTTTCCCCAGGGGCGGGCAGACCGCGGCGCTGTGTGTGGGGCAGATCCCCAGCTCATCTCTGCCCCACTCCCAGAGCACCCCGCTGCTCCCTTTCCTTCCCTGGCCTGGTGCAGTGTGGGCCCAGGAGCAGGCTGCCCCACACCGACGGACCTCAGGCCAGGCCAGACCTGGTGGGCTGTGCCCATTACACCCCCTACCCGCCCTCAAAGCCCCTCATCATTCCCGGAGCGCCTGGCCCACGGACCCTGATGGGGGCTGGGCTGCCCCAGGCCAGGCCCTCTGAAATCAGCGGCTTTTCCCAGCACCCTGGCGCGAGTGTCCCGGTAGCTGAGCCTGCGGCAGGCCCGGTGGGCCCGGTCCAGAGGGGTGTGGCGTGGCAGGGGAGGGCCCTGCACTCGGGGGCGGTGCAAAGCCCACACGGCGGGGCTGGGAGAAGGGGTAGGTTCCCCTGACTCTATCGCCCGATGGGGTGGCTGGGGCCGTCCTCTGGCCAGTCACAGGCACAGGGGTACTGGGAGGTGCCAGGGCTATTGACAGGGATCCCAGCTGGTGGGTATTGAGGGACTCTGGAATTCTACCGCGGGCCCCCAGGAAAGTCGCTGTCCCCTCGTGGGGCAGGGCTCCCTCTGGAATGCAGCAGGGGTAAGACGTGCCTGCCTGGCGGTGGGAGGAGCACTGCCTGGCCAGTAGCCGGGCTGCCCTGGGATGGCTGGTGGCTTGGCTTACTGGTGGTTAGCGCTTTGCTCGTCCCCGTGGGAAGCATCCAGTGTCGTGGGGGGAGGGTGTCAGTGGAGTGGCCCCGTGACCCGATCCAGCACGGCACCTCCCCTGATTATCAGTGGTTTCTAAAGGCCAAAAGCCTTTGTCACCTTTCACGTCCAAGCCCCAAGCCACTGAGACACTGCCCCAGCACCACGGGGTCACCGTCCTCGCCTCACTGCGAACCTTGGCTTCTAGGATGTCTTTTAGTCTTGAAATTAGATGCTGGCTTTTAACCATCAGAGAAGTGAAGTTCTGGAGCAGCCTCCCAAGGGGAGCCAGGGGGGTAGAAATCCTAGCTGGCTTCAAAACGAGCTTGATACGTGTATGGAGGGGATGGTCTGGTGGGACAGCCTCATCTGGCAATTGACTGATCTTTGGCTACTGGGAGTAGATATGCCAATGGCCTGTGACGGGCATTTGATGGGGGCATTCTGAGTTACTACAGAGAATTCTCTCTTGGGTGTCTGGCTGGTGAGTCTTGTCCATGTGCGCAGGGTTTAGCTGTTCACCGTAATTGGAGTCGGGAAGGAATTTTCCCCCAGGGCAGATTAGCAAAGGCTCTGGGGAGTTTTCACCTTCCTCTGTAGCATGGGGCAGGGCTCACTGACTGGTGGATTCTCTGTATCTTAAAGTCTTTACACCCTGATTTGAGGACTTGAATAACTCAGTCCTAGGTTGGGGTCTATCACAGGAGGGGGGGCAAGGTTCTGTGGCCTGCGAGGTGCAGGAGGTCAGATTAGATGTTGCTGGTCCCTTCTGATCTTAGAGTCTATCAGTTGGAGTCTCCTGCCAAGGGTGCAGGTACCAGGTGAGTTCCCGACACGTGCACACAGCCTCCCGCCAGCTGCCACTGGGTGGGTCAAGAGATCAGCCGGTAAAATCCTGGAGAAGACCCAGGGGAGCCCACACCTGGTGTCCATGCTGGAGCTGGAGAGGCCTTTGCCCAAGAGCTGACCTCCAGGCAGGGCTGGATTCGCTCCCTGGGGCACGTGGCCTCGGGGAAGGGCTGGGCCGGGCCTCCAGGTGCTCTTGGAGAAGCGGGCGGCTGAGGTGCTTCGCTGAGGAGCTGGCCTTGGTGCTGATTGTTGGCGGCAGGCGTTGTAGCTGCCTTGGCACAGGCCCAGCCCTGGGGTGACCCCACCGGAGTCAGCAGGTGGAGGTGGGCCAGAGGAACCAGCACTGGGGCGTGGAAAGGTCTCCCTGGTCCCCACCAGCCCAGGGGCATGGGGCCCACGGCAGGCCCCGTTTGAAAGATCTTCTAGTGAAAGTGCTTCCGTGCCTTCCCTGCGTGATCCCCCTCCTTCCTGGGGCTTTATCGTCTTTGAATGGGGGATATCCTGTCCCCAGGCCAAGACCAGGGGCTACTGCCGCACCAGCCACCCCCGGCTTCCCCTTGGTCCCAGCGGCATCGTGTCAGGTGGCCCCTCCTTTGATCTAACATCTAGAACGACGGAAAGATGGACAAGGGCTTTAGCACGTTGTTTCTCCTTCCATGCTCGCAGCCCATGGCCGGGTTGCAGCACCAGGAGAAGGCTGGACGCCCCCTCCCCGCTCCCCAGCACAGCCGCATGGCATGTTTCTGCCCTGCAAGGCACTGGGGAGGGTTCATATTCCTGAGGCTTCCTCTGGCACGTCTGACACTGGTCTTGATCAACCAGGGTCTGATCAATGCGACCTCCCTCGGTCAAATCTTCCTGGGAAACAGAAACTTGGAAGGAGCTTGGAATGTGGCCAGGTGGCCACCGCCATCTTCTCCATCTTCTGCAAGGGGCTATCGAGGCATGGGTGGACGACAGGACACAAGGCCTGGAGTCGGACCCTGAACTTGGGCAAGTCACTTCACTGACTCCATTTCCTCCTCTTGAAATGGGGGCGATGATGTTTATTCCCCTCCCTCTTTGTAAACAGCTTTGAGATCCCCAGAAGACAGGAACTATGTGAGTCCTTCCCGTGGCTGCGCCATCAAGCAGGGGGAGGGTCATCCCTGAATGAAGCCTCCAAATCCCAGTTTGGGGAGAGCACGGATGGATATCTGCCTTGTCTCCCAAGAGAACAGGGCGCTCTGAATATTGCAGGGGCTAAGCCGCCCCCCGCCAGTGGGGGTGAGGGTAGGATGGGGAGCTGGGGCCGTCTGGTTTCCATCCCCAGCTCTGCCACCAATTCCCCTCTGTAGCTTTGGACAAGCCAGTTCATTGCTTTGTGCCTCAGTTTCCCCCTCTGTGAAATGGGACTGTAGCAAGTTACTATTTGTAGCATCTCCAGAGAAGAGCTGTCGGACCCTCCAGGCCATCCCTGGGAGTCCGGTACGTGATCACGCCCCACAAGGCATTTGCTTTAGGGCGGCCGGTCCCGGGATTACTCTGCCTCACAGCCTGATCGATCTCAGGCCAGGTGCACAGCGGGGTTTTACCCCCTGCTGCCAGCCCCTGGGGCAGGAGCTATGCACCCTGGTGATCTAACCCCAACACTGCACGAGTGCAAGTCACACTGGGCGTGTGCAAATCGTGTCCACACAAGGGGTTTTCACCAGAGCAGCTACACTGGCGGCTGCTGTCCCAGGCCAGCCTCAGCCGGCGCTACCAGCTGCAGTGGATTGGCTGAGCGTGAGGCATCCTTAGTGATCTCTGTGCCCAGGCTGGGATCGCACATTCGCTGCCCCTGCCTGGCTGTGTGGGGAGGGCAGGGCAGGGGTTAGGAAACGAGTGTCCCACGGGACTGGGACTAGGGGGGCAGGGCCAGATCTTTCCCCATGTCTCACTGCTGCCCCATGTCCCCTCCTCCCCGCCTGCCCGAGAAGGTGGCTGCCCCTTTAAGAGTCCCCGCAGCTGCTCCGCTCGTGGCTCTCATTTGCATTTTAGTCCTGTCTCTCTTTTGTCCTGCCTTAATAGCTACCTCCCGCCTTCCCCATCCTGCCCTGCGCTGCGCTCGACAGCTGCGGCTCCCTTAGCTGCCCCTCCCCCACGCCACCCCGGCCCCACACATGCACACGGCATTGCAGCGTGTCCTAGAATAACCCTCTGCGTCGGCTTTTCTCCCCAGCATCCGCACGCCCCACGGCCTCCCCACCGAGCTCAGAGCGCAGGACAAAGGAGGTCAGTGTCATCAACCCCATTTTGCAGGTGGGGAAACTGAGGCAAAAAGGGGTTGTGACTGGCCCAGTCACCCAACAGGCCAGCGGCAGAACCAGGGCTTGACCACAGGTCTTGTAAGTCCCAGCCCCAGGCTCCAGCCACTAGGCCACGCTGCTTTAGGCCTCCAGGTCTGATGGCAGAAGAAGGCCGCTCCTGGGCATGGCTGTCCGGCTGGAAGTTAAACCTCCTGCAGCCCTTTTATTTTTCGTGTTGTCTCATGGAAAGTGCAGGAGACAGCCTCAGGGCTCCTGGGTTCTCTTCCGGGCCCTGCCGCTGACTTGCTGTGTGAAATGAGCACTGTGGTACTAGCCCCCTCCTTGGCTAGCCACAGGACAAACCCAGGTGCCCTCTGCCAGGCAGTGGGAGGAAGTCCCTGATGCCTGCAGGTGATTTGGGGTTTTCCCCAGGGCCCTCGGCTCAGAGCCTGCCTCCCAGCTGTTGTGCAGCATGCTCTGTTGCTTGGTTGTCCTCCTCTGCCCCAGAGGTGGCTGCATTTCAGGCTCGTATCCCCATCCGTAAAGCACCCTGGGATGAAAGGCCCTGTGGAAACACAAGCTCCTGATCTCGTTGTCCTCTGTCTGTAACGGTTTCCCTCACACACCGCCCCACCCCCAGCCTTCTGCAATCCCCAGGGTCCCTCACCCCCAGCAGGGTCCCCCCTTCGCCGGACATCTGGGCGATGGAGCGAAGGGAGTTTGCACCTCCTAATGCCGACAGATTTACAGCTGGGGAGAGCTTCAGCTCTGAGTGTCCTGGGGCGGTTTTATTCCAAGCCTGAGACTTGTCAAGAGTTAGCCATAGCCAGCCCCTGTGCTGGCAGCATGCAGGGTCCCTGAGCTTCTCTCTGACCCGAGCCAGCTTGTCCCCTGCAGCTGGGCCGGAGCCTACCAGTTTGCGGGAGGCAAGGACCAGCTGGGCCAGCGTCCCAGTGGCGTGCGGAGGGCAGCAAACTGCGGTGTGACTGCAGGCTGCCGTCTGTCGTTGCGGGGAACCCCGCCAAGCCGGTCAGAGAAATGATCCCTTCCAGAGCACCCCACTGGTCTCCTCGCATGTCCTCTGGGAACAGCACTGGCCAGCTGTGGGCGTCTGTCCTCGCCTGGGCCCCACTGATCTGCACTCCCCAGCAGTGCGGAGTCGGGCCGGCCCCAGGCCAGGGCAGCAATTCACAGACGCCAGGAGCTTTGCTGGTCACCCAGCCAGGCTGAGGGCTGGGTCAGCGCCCCCCAGGGAGCGTTGCCCAGCGTGGCAGGGTCCGTGCACTCTGCGTATGGGCTGGGACTGCCATGAGGCACTAGCGGCCTTGCTCGAACGGTGGTGGCCACGTGGCTGGGAGTCACTTTGGCTGCTGCCTGGAATGATGAGTGGATTGCTCTGATCAGCTCGCTGCCTGGCCTGCAAACCCCATGCCCTTTCCCTCGTGCTGCCTGGCCCGCAAACCCCAGCAACCTTCCCTGGCGCTGCCTGGCCTGCAAACCCCGACGCGCTTTCCCTGGTGCTGCCTGGCTTGCAAATCCTGGTGCCGGGGTCACCCGGGGCATGAGGTTCCAGACCGGGGCTCTCAGCCGTGGGGCCGGGAACAAGTTTCAGGTTTCCCACAATGGTAAATGGGGAGCGAGGGAGCCTGCTCCAGAAATGGCTGTAACTGTAGATGTCGGCGTGGGGTGGTCTGGGCTCAGAGGCTTTAAACCAGTGGGGCAGGGAAGGGGAGCCCGTCAGAGGCAGAAGCACCAGCACGTGCCAGGCTCTGTAACCGGGTGGGCCCGGCTGGGACCCAGCACGCTCAGCGGTTGGTGCAGAAGGGGCCCAGCTGGCGGCCCACTTTGCAGATGGCTGGGAGCCCGGAGACGGTTGCTAGGTAACTGCAGGAAAGCTCATTAACAGCTGAGGCTAAATAATGAGCTGGGAGAGAAAATAGCACAGGAGAGAGCGAAGGTGTCAAGGTGAGAAAGGAGAGGGGAGAACGCAGCCCTCTCGGGAGCTCAGCTCAGGCGGCGCTGCCCCGTTGGCCCAGTTTGCAGCCTGGCATCAGAGCCGTCCTCCCCGCTCCTAGCCGTCCCGCGCGGGAGAAAGGCCCCGGGGATGGGGCGGTAAAGAGGCGTCAGATGCCACAGTGATGGGCGCAGCAGGCAGGCTGAGGCTCAGTGCGGCACGAGGCAGGTCCCAGCCCAGGATGGCATCGCAGAGGGCACCAGCTTTGCTGGCAGCCCCGGGCTGGGTCACGCAGGGAGCCAGCGCTCCCCTCCCAACAGGTCATGATGAGACCTGGGGCATGCTGCCCTGCAAGGGTCACCCGTCGCCAGCTGCAGAGGCAGGGGCTGGAGCCAGGAGCTGCCCTCGCCAGCAGCGTGGGCTGGGAAGAGTCCTAAGGACCCCAGAGCCTGTCTCGCCCCCGGGCGCCGCCAGCTGTGCGACGGGGCGCGGGCAGACAAGGTGTGAGGCACAGGCTGACTGTTTCTGTGGCAACCTGGCACAGTGCTGTGTTGGCAGAGCGGGGCGCCGCAGCTCCACGTCTCTCCCCGGGGCTCTGGGGCCTCGATCCAGCTCCCGCGGAAATCACCGGGGGTGCTCAGAATGAGCGTGGAGCTCTGGGGCGAGGGGTCGCCAGGCCCCCCGGCGGCGGGGGTGGCAGGGAGCCTTGGATCAGGAGGGCCGGGATCACCTCCCAGCAGGGGGACCATCACTTGGCACGTTCACGCTAAATCCGGCCAGGCCCTGCAGGTCTCGCTGGAAGGGGCGTTCCTGCACGGGCCTCCGGAGACGGTCAGGCCAGACGTGTCTGGGGCGTTTCCATCTCCACTTTCCCTGTGGAGTTTCAGACTGGCTGGAGCAAGCCGCGTCCCAGACAAGCTCCCGTCTGTGCCCACTTACAAGCCGGGCCAGCTGGCCAGGCCCCCGTCCATCGCTGCCGCGCCAGGTGCTGCTGGCGGGGGATGCAGGCCAGGCCGCGGTGTGGGCACTGATGTGACGAGCAGCGGCGCTGACGCCGCAGTTTCCTGTTCCCAGCTCTGTCCCTGCTCACGGCTGGGTGCCGCTTTCAATTTTCACGCTTGTCTGAGTGTCTAGCGCTGTCACCAGGTGATGCAGCACCTCGAACGTGGGAGCAAGGGGTGGAGATTTCCATCGCTGCGGCCTGCCTCTAGCGGGGGCAGGACTTCATACCTGCACGGGAGTGTCTGCCTAACCCCAGCCATTACGCAGGGAAGTTAATATCCCTGGTAATTAGTTTCAGCTGATTGTGAATGTGCAGATTACCCGTATAAATGACCAGTCCTTTCATAGGTCCTGCTACATTGCTGGCCTCAAAGACGTCTTGTGGCAGAGCGTTCCACAGGCTAATGGGGGGTGCCCAGATTAGCACTCGTCCAGTACAAAGCACTGGGGTCACTGGGTTTGGGATCCCATGAGCCCTCCCTTCGCCCCCCCGTTATCTGGACTGGGCCGTCTGGCCCCTTGGCATCCTTGGGCTCCTGGCGCCCGCACACTGCACTCCTGGGCACAGGGCAAGGATGGGCCAGGGACGGGCACCTTTGTGGCAGAGGAAGGAAGAATCCTAGCCCGCCAGGCCAAGCGGGCAGGTGTGCAAGGCTCCCTCGAAGCACGTGGGGCTGCCTCGCCCCAGATCTGTCTGGCTCCTGTTCATATTTCACCGCAGTGCGAGTGCCACAGCTGCTGCCTGAGACAGAGAGACAGGTTTATTCCTGTCAGCACGACCTGCCAGTGTTTCCAGACAGCGAGGGGGAGGCCGCACAGCCCCAGCACTAGGCCAGCACAGGGACGGGGGAGCCAATTTTACTCTCTCCGTTGCATGGCCGTATGCGAATCTGCAGCTTGGGGCTGTCCTGAACCCTCCAGGCACAGTGCGACCCACCCCCTGGGTGCTAGCACTGAGCTCTGGCCACTCCCAGCCCCGCTGAGTACAGCGGGATCCACCCCCAGGACACTGTGTCTCCATGTCTAGCTGGCAGCTGGTCACAAGTGGAGGGCCCCAGGGGTCGGTCCTGGCACCAGTTTTGTTCAACATCTTCATTAATGATCTGGAGAATGGGGTGAATTGCACCCTCAGCAAATTTGCAGATGACACTAAGCTGGGGGGAGTGGTGGATACGTTGGAGGGCAGGGACAGGATACAGAGTGACCTAGACACATGGGAGGATTGGGCCAAAAGAAATCTGATGAGGTTCAACAAGGACAAGTGCAGAGTCCTGCACTTAGGATGGAAGAATCCCATCATAGCTACAGACTGGGGACCGACGGCAGCAGTTCTGCAGAAAAGGACCTGGGGGTTACAGTGGATAAGAAGCTGGATATGAGTCAGCAGTGTGCCCTGGTTGCCAAGAAGGCAAATGGCATATTGGGCTGCAATAGTAGGAGCACTGCCAGCAGATTGCGGGACGTGATTATCCCCCTCTGTTCGGCATTGGGGAGGCTGCGTTTGGAGTGTTGTGTCCAGTTTTGGGCCCCCCACTACAAAAAGGATGTGGAAAAATTGGCGAGAGTCCAGTGGAGGGCAACAAAAATGATGAGGGGCCTGGAGCACAAGACTTATGAGGAGAGGCTGAGGGAACTAGGCCTGTTTAGTCTGCAGAAGAGAAGAATGAGGGGGGATTTGATAGCAGCCTTTAACTACCTGAAAGGGGGTTCCAGGGAGGATGGAGCGAGGCTGTTCTCAGTGTTGGCAGATGACAGAACAAGGAGCAACGGTCTCAAGTTGCAGTGGGGCAGGTCTAGGTTGGATATTAGGAACATCTTTTTCCCGAGGCGGGTGGGGAAGCACTGGAATGGGTTACCTAGGAAGGTGGTGGAATCTCCATCCCTAGAGGTTTTTAAGGTGCAGCTTGACAGAGCCTGGCTGGGTTGGTTTAGTCAGGGTCAGTCCTGCTTTGAGCAGGGGCAGGCCTAGGTGACCCCGGGGTCCCTGCCAACCCTGCTCTTCTAGGATTCAGTGAGCAGCAGGAGGATCTGCCCTTTCTACCCTAGCCTCCCCTCCACATCCCAGCGGCTGCTCTCTGTGGCGCTGCCACGCTCCCCTACCCCCATCCCTCGGATCAGCCTTTTCTCCACTGGTCGGTTTAAGCAGCAGGCGCTGGATTGTTGGGCAAAGGGGGACGGGATGTTTTTTAACAGCAGCTGGGGGGAGATATTGGGTGCCTGGCGGCAGGTCTGAGCCAGACACGGGCCCAGGCTGGGGGGTGACAGGAACAGCGGGGGGGGGGGGAGGCGCCCTGGCCTCAGTGAGCCAGTAAAGCACCGAACAGAGATGTGAGTGCAGGAGGGTGTGTGCACACGGCAGGGCCTGGACACGGGTGTCTGGGAGCCCCCAGGCCTATGTGGAGGTGTGTGTGGACACCGGTGCTCTGCCGTGGCCAGGGGGGCGAGCCCAGAGCTGGGCATGCCGGAGTGCGGCTAGAGGCTGACGTGGTGTGGCCACGTCCCATCCTGTGCTGTTCTCTGCCAGCGC
Organism: Mesoclemmys tuberculata; assembly: GCA_007922155.1. Lineage (NCBI taxonomy): Eukaryota > Metazoa > Chordata > Testudines > Chelidae > Mesoclemmys > Mesoclemmys tuberculata. The sequence goes on along the minus strand of ML675603.1, from coordinate 2,051,391 downwards.
TGGTCCCGTGCTCATCCCGGTGGGGTCGCGGTTCGTGGCCAATGTGCCGCCACGTTTCCCCTCCTCCCACCACAGCCCAGGAGCCAGATCCCCGGCCAAGAGCAACCCTTAGGTACGGCCCAGTCCCTGAAGCTGCGATTCACCCTGGGGGGGCTGCTGGGAGTTGCCAGCTGGGCTATAAATAACGCCACCCTGGCAGCCTCCCATGCTGCCCTGAGCCCCTCAGCGGCTGCCTGCTCCCCGCAGCGCCGAAGAAACGACTCCTTTGTTCTCCAGGGCCAGCAAGTAGCCATGTGAGGGGCCCGGGGCTATGGCCGCTGCGGCATGACCGCGTGACTTCCTGCCCTACTTCCCGGAGGGCCGGGGGGCTGCCAGGCCAGAGCGAGGGGGCAGGAGGCGACGCCGCTCCCCAGCCAGGGCAGGGAGGAAAGCCCAGCTGAGAACCCAGGAAGATTTGGGGGGGGACACTCGATATCCAGGAGACGCCTGTGATGGGGTGTGGCGTGACTCACTCCATGGCTTACCCCACGCGCTTGGGGAGGGAGGCCACTGGCCCGCCATGTGACCACAGGCCAGGGTCATTCCCCTCGTCCTGCTGCCGTCACCCAGTCCAGCTGGGAGACAGGGTAAGACCAGGGACCCAAACACCCCCCCCCCACAGCCCCCAGGCTAGGGCTAAGGCAACAAGGGGTCAGCTACCAGCTGTACCTGCCATACACCTAGCACTGCCCGCGGGGAGATCCTGCAGGCAGCAATGAACCTTTCCTGTCCCGGCTGAGCGGATGCCTCTGTGGCCCGTTGTCCCCAGGGCTGGGCACCAGTGTTCTCGCTCTCAGCATCAAAGCTATGGGGCAGGATCCCTTCCCTCCGCCCCCACCAGCCAGTTCCTAGCCCCACGTCAGAGCCCGGCCAGCCGGAAGGAGCCGTGGCACAGATGCTGGGGGCAGGGCTCTGTTACCCATGCTGAAAGGACGTGCACGACCCATGGGTCAGGCCGAGGCGGAAGGTTGTTCCCCAGATGGCAGCACGTGCGCTCGCAAAAGCCACAGCTTTCATGCTGGGGGGGCAAGGCCTGGCCCCAGGAAAGGTGCCCAGCGAGTGAATCAAAGCCTCCGAGCCGAGCCCAGCCACCCCTTCCCCATCCGTCCCTTCCTGTGGGGCTGACCCCAGGCAGCCAAGCAGCACGGTGAGGCTAATCCCTGAGCCACAGCAGAGCCCACTGCGGGAAGGCTGACACGCTGCGCGCCCCCGATCTCAGTGCCCTGGATGGCAGGGCAGCAGGGCACGGGAGAGGCAGGTTGCAGCGTGTAAAGAGAGCCAGGCTAGCCCTGGGAAGCTCACCCAGCCAGTCTGCAGCCTCGCTGAGGCCAGAGGCAGCCTCTCCGTTGCTTGACATCTTTACACCCAGCCCAGCTGGCTGGGTACAGGGGACGCTCTTGTGCAGCCGGCCTTGGTCCACATGGTCCTTCTCGCCTTTGCAGCAGGGCCACGTGGAGCGCGAGGGCTCGTCTACATGGGGAATGTGCCGGTGTCGCTGGCTGGCGCGGCGGTACCGCCAGAGCAGGACTCCCGTTGCAGGCACGCCATCAGAGTCAGCGGGGTTTTGCTGACGTGGCCTCGGAAGTGCCCTGTAAGCGAGCACGACGCTCTCCCAGCGGGTGATTTAAGGGGGCCGCTCTCTAGCCCTGGGCGCGTCACACCGCTTGGAAGGGCGGGTCCGGTCTGCCGTCCCAGGGCGATTGCAGCGGGTAATTGCCCGGCATTCCAGGCAGGCTTGGACCGCCCACCCCGAAAGCATGGGCTGCCACGGCCTCGCTGCTCTGGTCCCCACACGAGCTAGCCCGGGTCTGCCGTCACACCCTGCATGGCAACAGAGACAGCTCCCAGGTACGCTGAGCCTGGGCACAACTCGCTGCAGCCGCTCCCCGTGCGCGGCAGGCGGCAGAGCAGAAGCGTGGCTGGCGGAGCCACTGAGCTGGCCGGGGCTCTGAAAGGGGTTGGCCAGAGGGTGCTGGAGGGTTTGTGTCAGCACACGCAGAGCCAACAGCTGTGCACCCCGGCGCGTCGCTCTCAGGCAGTGCTGGAGCGCTGCAAACGGAGGCCCTCGGGCGCCAAGGGGGCTTAGGAGCCAGGAACGAATGCTGGGCCTGCCTCTGCTCTAGCCCTGGTATGGGTCAGGTGTGACTCCATGGCAGGTACGGGCGTCCCACTGGGGCAGCAGAGACACGGTTGGGTCCTGTGTGTTTTGGGGGAGACGTGGGCCCCACTCGCACGCTCCCTGCCGTGAACCTGCCCGAGGGCTCGGTGCGTTTGGGATGCTCCGGCTTCTTTACGGCCAGCCAGTCACCTAGATGGGCTTGGGGTGGGAGGTCTGCACAGCAGGGCGCTGCGGCTGGAGCCTGGCCTCAGAAACCCCACGTGGGGGAGATCTACACTTCTAACATCAGCCCCGGGAGCCTGTGTCCATTGGGCTGGACTCCGAGACACACTGCACTGCAGATGTCTCCCACCTGTCCCTGTGCCTCCCTCGGTAGCCTGTACTGCACCATGTCCTCCCTTCCCCCAGTTCTCTGCCCCCCTCCACGTGCCTCCTCTGTGCCCCAGTCCACTCTTCAGGCCCAGTCAGCCCCCAACACCACCTTCTCCAGGCAGCCCTTCTCCAGCTTCCCTCCACCAGAGTCCTCATGGGCCTGGGACAGTGAGATGCTCTATTTTCCGGGTCTGCCGTTCTGGAGCAGAGCTCATTCCTGGGCCAGGCTGCCGGGACCAGGCTCAAACATTTCCTCCCTCTTCTCTTTGGGACCCTCCATGGCCAATGAGGGGTTGGTACGTAGGATGGCTGGATAGGAGAGGGGTTTGTCGGGCCAGCCCATCTAGCACACTGCAAGGCTCTGCAGCAAACCCAAAAACCCAGCCCAGCCCTGGGTGGCAGGTGGGCTGCTTCGGAGCGATGATGAGCCACGAACAAACAAAGCAAAGAGGGCACCTTGTCTAAACTGTCAGTGGAGGTGGAGCGATTGCTGCCGCCTGACCGTTCGGGTGTCTGGTCTGATGTGTTTTCCCTAAAGGGCTCTGCACTTGTCCTTGCTGAACCTCAGCAGATTTCTTTTGGCCCAATCCTCCTGTTTGTTTAGGTCCTTCTGTATCCCATCCCTCCCTTCCAGGGTATCTACCACTCCCCCTAGCTTAGTGTCATCTGCAGACTTGCTGAGGGTGCAATCTACCCCCTCCTCCAGATCATTAATGAAGATGTTAAACAAAACTAGCCCCAGGACCGACCCCTGGGGCACTCCTCTTGTGACCAGCTTCCAGCTAGACATGGAGCCACTGATCACTACTCGTTGAGCCCTTTGCTGTAGCCAGTTCTCTATCCATTTTATAGTCCATTCATCCAACCCGTACTTCTTTAACTTGCTGATAAATTCTACAGTAACAGGAGCCGAAGCATGTGAAATGTCAGGGGGTTCTTATGCCTTCAGCGGAACCGAAGGGTGGAGTTCCCAGTGGCTCTCTGGCCTAATCAGAAGCTGGCTTTGGTCTTAATCATGGGCTGGCTGCACATCACTGCGTTGGCGCTCTCAGTTTTCGAGGCCCGGCTAAGGAGTTGTGAAAGGCTCTATATAGATTTCTTTTTGCAGTAATTATTGGTACGTAAGTATGGACACAGATAAAGTCATCATCTGTTCCCTGCGGGGATTTTGGAAACATCAGACCTCTGTGCATTATCAGCAGGCTTGTGTCGGGAACGTGTCCATTTCGCCGTCCGCACACCAGCTGACACCCTATTCCTGAGAACGACTGAAATTCGCTAGCTGAGCTCTGCTCTGTGCCAGCCAGCAGGGAGGTGGTTAATCACGTCAGGCTGTAAATGGGAGCAGGACAATTAATACCCCAGTGGGTTATGGTGGGAAGCTCACACCTCTGTCAGCCTGTTGTGTCAGTCTCCCATCACCACATTCGGAAGGCGGGGGTGTGCCTTTCCTCCTCTCCAGCCACATAGCCCTTATTTAATGACCCCCATTAATAGGGCCAGCGTGTCAGGAACCTCCTTTATCATGACAACCCCCGCCCACCGGCCCGGCAGGCAGCAGGATTTGAACCTGGAACCTGCCAAGCTAAAACGACAAGCTGCTACTGCTTGAGCTGATGGAGCGATTCCACCAGCCACTAGCATTAGTAGGTTCTTACCCTCTTATATGGAGTGGCCACAGGCAGGGGCAGAGATGCAGGAAGAAAAATATTGAGCTTACGACCACCCACTGGCCTGGCAGCGTGTCCCCCACGGTCTCCCTGACATCCTGGGAGTGCTGGGGGGTAGGCTCTAGCCCATCTCCCTCTCGCAGGCACTGAGCCCTCCTGACCCGCTGTCTCTCTGCCCCCCCAGGACCAAGCGTGAGCTGCAAGTGCGCGTGTCGGACTGCATCCAGCTGAGCCATCGCGGGAGGAAGAGGCTGATCGCCGTGGAGACGCGCCGCGAGCTGGCCTTCCCTGACTTCAGCAAGAGCCGGGATGGCTTTGTGCTTTACTGGCCGAGGCGATGAACCCGGCCTGCCCAGCGGGTCCCGGCTGGACGGCAGGGTCTGCTGGCAGCGAGGCCACCTCTGCCTTTCCCCACCGGGAGGAGCTGGGATGCCCGGCCCCGCACGGCAAGGGGCCCTCCCTTCATTTGGTTTCTCGCTCGGATTTTGTAACGGTTTATTAAGTAAGCTCAGCGCTGTGGCCGGAGCCAGGCCGAGCCTCCAGCCGCCACACAGAGGGGGCAGCAGCCTCCCTCCCCCCCACACTTGCTGCTAGCAGGCCCCGCTCCGGGGCAGGAAGGGCTGCAGCCTGCATGGCCCAGGCAGATCAAGCCCTGCAGCCATGGGATGGCTCCAGAGCCCACCCCGGGCACGGAGCACAGTCAGGCTTGTACCCAGCACGCAGCCGGGAACCAGGGCACCGAGCCCCCGGCGACTCCAGGCACCACTTTGCAAGGAGGACAACCGAGGGGAGCAGAGATGGGCCCTGAGTCGCCAGCCAGACCATCAGAAAAGGGCTTCCTGCAGCCGTAGGACAGGCGGAACGGCACACAGGCAGCCCCCACAGCGGGGAGGGCCGGACCCCCCAGGAAAGCCTCTCTTTGTGTCACCCGGGAAGCTCTTGTCGCCTGCTTTGGGCCGGTAGCAAAGCTGAGGTTGAATTGCCCTGTGGCCACTCCACTAAAGCTACGTCTGGGGTGCTGTCTGCGGGGGGGGGGAGCCCCCCACAGCTGCTAGAGGCTCTGCCCTTGCATAGCGTGCAGCCGGAGTCCCAGGGCTCCTCTGGTCGGTGACCACCTGGGCTGCTGGCTTGGTGATCGTCCCCTCTTCTCTCACCCTCTGCTCCTTTCTCAGATCCTGCCCCAGCTCTCTCCTCTTCGCTGATGCCCCAGCCCCACAATCCTTCACCACCAGCCTCCCCGAGGTTCCCCCGGCCAGCCCCTGTGCTGAGTTCGGGTCTTCCCAGCCAATCCTCTGAACCACAGCCCCTACCTGCCCTTCACAGACACTCATAGCTTCCAGGCCACCATCGCCTCCTTGCCACGGTCCCTGGCTCTCGCTAAGGCCTGGCCTTCCTCTCCGATCCCTCCTCCTCCTCCTCTCTACCCCAATCCCTGCCCCCGTCACCTGCCATCCCCACTGCCTCAGCCTGCGCCTCTCCTGTCCCGTCCATCCAAAATGCAGGAGCCAAAATTGCCCCCGTCCCCCACATTGACCGCCTCCCCCCAGCCTCATCTTTTCTCACCACCTCCAATTCCTCGCCCCCACGCAGCCCTGCACAGCGGCACCCCGTTCCCCTGCTCACTCATTCTGTCCACCCCTGGCTTCACACCTTCCACCGCGCTCAGAGCAGCCATCAGACCCCATCCCCACACCCGAACAGAACCTCCTTTCTCCCACCAGAGAGGTCGCTTATATAGCCCAGCCCCCTTCCCAGCATGCATTGCTGCCAGGCCTACAATTCCCCTCAGTTCTGGGAACTGCACCTCCCAGAATTCCCTTATTCTGGGCAGGGGCCATGGCCTCCCTTGAAGGGCCAGCAGACGGTTACACGTCTCAGCTCCTGTTTTTCCCATGAGGCTGACCTCCTGACCACTGAGCCCCCTTCTCGGGTTTGAAGGTTTCCCCCAAGCGTTGCATTTGCCTGGGTAGGATTGTAACTTCCTTTGAGCATTGACCTTTCTTACAGCCCCGGGCACACATCGGATGCGCTACAGATAATAAGGCCAGTATAGATAACTGCCCCACCAGCCTCCCGAGCCTCATACATCCTAGCAAGGAAATGCCAAGTAGTTCTTATAACTCGTAATTAAAAAGAGCTGTGTTTTCCTGGGGGAGGCTGGCGTGTGCTTTCCTTGCTTGGTGCCATGCGCCAGAGAGTCCTACATGCCGGGGGGAAGCTGGTCACGGCTGGGTATTGATTGATTTCCACAAAAACAGGGACCTGTCCACAGGCACCCATCCAGTCCTGGTCAGACCCCATGGCCTATGCCCTGGGGCCATAGGAAGGGTGGGGTAGAGCCGGAAAGACCTCGTGGCAGTAAGCTGGGTTTAAATTCTGTGGCATGGCTAGTAACAGAACAGTGGCTGTCTCTGGGGGTGGCCACGTGGCCCATTGTGGGAACTAATACCTCCTGAAAAATCACAGTTCCACCTCGGCTTGGGCCACCTACACACTGCAGCGTCCGCCCAGAGAGTCCCCTTGTGGCGAGCCTCAAGCCTGAGCGAGAGGCAGACGTAAAACCTCTGCCCGAGCTGGCTTGGTGCTGCCGGGTCTGATCTCTGAGAAGGAAGGGAGCAAAGCAGGCCCTGTTGGCTAGAGCCGACATCATCTGCCACGCATGACAAACAAGCGAGGAGCAGACTCTGCTTTCAGCCAGGCCCTTGAAAATCCAGGGTCTCTGTAGACTTCAGTGGCTCCGAATCCAGCCCACATCCCAGATTGTAAATGCCCAGATTGTCTGGCCGTCCACAAATGCTGCCGTGACAGAAAATCCTCCAAGTCCAACCTGGGGTTGTCTCTGCTGTGAGCAGGGGTCTGGACTAGATGATCTCCCGGGGTCCCTCCCAACCCTCATCTGCTAGGAGTCAAAGATCACCTGCCCGTCCCAGCCACCCGTGGAGCACTGAGCTCCTGCAATGCAGAGGGCACCTGTCTCTCTGGCCTCACAGTGAAGAGTTTGGGGTGGCAGCAGGGTCCCGGCCTGGCTCAGGCCCCCCATAGGCAGAGAGGGAGGTGGACAGAGCAAGGGGGCTCCATCTGGCCTTCAGAGGGAGGGCAGGGCTGTCCACAGAAGCAGTGTGGAGCTGTGATTTACTGCCCTTGTTGTTCAGATTCACACCAGGATCCCCTAGTCCAGGAGTTCTCAAACTGGGGATCAGGACCCTTCAGGGGGTCGCAAGGTTATTATTGGGGGGTTGTGAGCTGTCAGCCCCTGCACGTGCCATGGCTGTGGCTAGCAGCCCCATGCATGGCTGACAGCCGGAGCCCTTCCAAGCTGGGTGGCTGGAGAGCAGCGGCTGCTGGCCGGGTGGTCTGACGGCAGCGCCACCCCCCAGCCGCAGCACAGAAGTAAGGGTGGCATGGCCAGGGGGGGACATGGCATGGAGGGGGTCGTCACAGCCTGAAATATTTTGAAAGGGGGTCCCAGAAGCCCTGCCCTGGGCTGACCTGCATCACACGGGCCGTAGCCGGCCCTGAATGACCTCCTGGGTGAACTAGAGCTGAGCTCATAGAGAAATACCCAATCTTGATTTACAAATTGCCGGTGAAGGGAGAATCCACCCCAGCCCTAGCCAGTTGTTCCAGCTGTTAATTGGCCCCCATTGAACACCCGGGCCTTGTTTCTAGTCTGAATTTGTCTTGCCTCAACTTCCAGCCCGTCATTAAACATTTATTCCCTGGGTAGGTGTTTACAGACTGGGATCAAGTCCCCGACCTTCTCTTTGTTAAGCTAAATAGATGGAGCTCCTGGAGTCCGTCACACAAAGGCGAGTTTTTCATCCTTTCGTCAGCCTCGTAGCTCTTCTCTGAACCCCTCCAATGTCTCAACATCCTTCTGGAGCTGGACACAGGATTCCAGCCGCAGTGGCACCAGTGCCAAATGCAGAAGTCAGGTCACCTCTCCAGCCCTACTGTGCCCGAGTGAGGCCTTTTGCTGCTGTGGGACCGGCTGCCCTGCTTGCAAGCGTGAGGCCTGGTCCAGCTGTGCTGCAGCACCTCTTGCATCTCCAGAATGGGCCCCTCGTTCCTGTGTCCTCAAGGCCCAGGGAGGGTCCTCACCACAAAGCCAGGTGGGCTATGGCCGAGATGGCTTGAGTGCTATTATTTCTTGCGATTGCTGCGGGCCGGGCTCTTGGGTCCAGGGCGGAATGGATGCCAGCTGGGCAGCAGCACAACGGGACGTGCTGCAGACTTTTCCCCCTGCCCTGCGAGTCCATCAGCTCTCAGCCCACCTGGCATGGAGCGGGGTCAGTGGCAGCTTGGGAGGCCTCCAAGAAATGCTGTACCGCTGTGGGTGACGTTGAGCTGCCATCTTTATTACTATTTGTATTATCGTGGCTCCTAGGAGTCCCTGCTGTGGACCAGGCCCCCCATGTGCGCTGAGCCCAGCTACTTACTAAAAATCCCCTGGTGCTTTTGATGACCAAATTCTGACTTGGGGGAATCCCCGCTGCCTCCTCACAAGCCCCCTGCAGTTTCCCTTGGATATGGGCTTCACCTTCACTTCCCCTCCCAAACCACAGGGGCGTGTTGCTGTGCTCTGTCGTACAGCCGCAGCGTTCCACCCCAGAGGTGGCTGTGTTTCATGGTAATCCCTGCTCAGTCCTTCCTTCAGGGGAGCTGTGGGGCTTCCCCTGTGCTTGTGGCACGCTCTGAGCCCCACAGGTGCGGTACCTGAGCAGGTGCCGTGTGATCGAGAACAACAAAAGGTGGGTGACGAGATGCCACCTACCATCCTGTACAAGCCCAAGCCTGGTTCGTTTTCTCCTTGGGACCCAGCTGGTGGGGCAGAGGGCCGCAGGGAGCCATTCCTGGGGTGCTGTGTCATCTTGCCTGGAATTGGGAGCCTGGCAAAGGGGAGTGAGTTTGAGACCTAGCCCCCAGCTGGTACAAGTAACATCTCCTGATCAAACCCAGGCAAGCTTTTAATAGCACACTGTTCCCAGCCGCCCCCACCTTGCAGCGCACGGGCTGGGCCTGGAACGGCTGGGCACACTCCGCTGCCAGCACAATTCACAGCTCCACACATCTGCAGGCACCCCAGGAGCAGCGCTCGGCTCCGCTCTCCCTGCTGCTGCCGCCCCCTGGCTGCCTCTCTCCCTGCCCAGGAGGGTGAACCGGGCACCGTAGCCACCCATGGAAACGTCCCTGCCACCGGGTCTTAGCCCCCGTCTGCGGTGGGGACTGGGTGCTGCCCACAGATGAGTGGGGCCCAGATGCTGCAGCAGCCACTGAACCGAACGGCACATCTGGCACCGGTGGGCAGCCTGGGGGCATAAATCCCCTGGGCTTCTCAACTCTTCGAGCCACTGCTGCTCTCCTGAGCCACCCTGCACACACCCCAGAGCTAGCCGGGAGGCAGGCAGCCTCCGGCAGGGCCCCCAGGCCTGCTACCCAGCATCCCCTGCCAGAGAGCGAGTGGCACCACCACCAGCTGGAGAAGATTCTGTGTTTCCCTGGCCTGCAGCAGGGTCTCCCATAGGGGGCTTTGTTCTAACACCTGGTGCTAACCCCTGCCCAGCTAGTTCCCCTTCGCTGCCACCAGATCCTCCTGCTCCCACAGCACGGGCCCTTCCCACTTGAGCAAAAGGAGCCTCTCAGCAGCAGTGTGCTCAAAGGGAACCCGGGAAGTTACAAGCCGGCCAGCCTCACCTCAGCCCCCGCAAAAATCATGGAGCAGGTCCTCAAGGAATCCATTTTGAGGCTATGACGTTGGCCGCCAGGGGAGCCCCGGGTGAGATAGTTTAAACAGGGCAAACAGCAAAGAATGGGGCAGGCAAAGCACTAAATACTGGTGGTTTTTCTTCCATAAGATAGACCAAGCCAGCAACAAACAGCTTCTGATGACCCCACTGATCCGTCAGTAGCCAAAACACAGTTCCCTTAAAACTACCCAGCCCTTTGGCTAGCACCCACACAGCCAAGTCAGATAGAATGGGCATTAGTGACAATCTTTATCCACCATATGTAAAAATGTTCTGCCATTCCCAAAGGATCGGCCACATTACCAAACAGGTCAGTGAATTGTTCACATCCTGCCCACATACACACTTAAAGCCTATGCTTATTGACTAACCTGACATCTATTTAAAAAAGGAAAAAGAGCAATGGTTAAAAGGTCACCACACACACACACACACACACACACACGAAAATAAAGCTCTTAGATCAGTTTGAAAGAAGCGATGATAACTGAGTTACAAAGTCCTTCAGTTGCAGTCTCTGAAGATACCCAAACATCTTGGGGGTCATCTGTCCTTCTTTGTTAGAAATCCAGGCCAGAGAAATGAAGACTAAATAGTCCATGCGCAGGGTTTGTTCAGATTATCCCACAAGAATTATCAGGGGGATTCCAGGCTGGTGCTGGGGTCTCAGTCTTGCGATCCAAACCTTCCCTGCCGAGCGTGGGCAGATTTGAGATAAAAGGATCAGTCCACCAGAGTCTTGCATAGATCCATGCAGGCTCATCGCTATCTTCTTGACAGCAGGGACCTCCATAATAGTGACGAGATGTTTGTTTGTGGCTCTGAAGTGCTCCTCTGTCCTGTACACACCCATCGCTCCTTACATTAGCACAAGGTAACTGGCCATCTACAACCATTCACAAGTATTTAATGCTTAAACTTCAAAGAGAAATAAAAACAATAGTATTGTTACAGTCAAATTCCAGCTAAATGTTCAAATTCCCTTTTGACCCCTTAATCAACAGGAAAGCAAAAACAAGAGTCCTGTGGCACTTTAAAGACTAACAAATTTAATTTCAGCAGGCATAGGCTTTCATGGGCAGTAACCCACTTCCTCAGAAGCAGGGAATGGAAATCAGATAGGCGGTATATATACACAGCCAAGGGTAAGGCACAACAATGGGTGGGGTAGGTAATAGCAAAGTCCATTCGGTTGGAGTAGCTGAGGCCTATTCACAACCATTGATGAGAAGGTGAGAATGTGTGAACAGTGGCAATGACTTCTTGTCATGAGAGACCCATTCCCAGTCTGATTGTGTCAAGTTTGCAGATGAGTTCCAGCTCTGCCGTTTCTCTCTGAAGTCTGGCTTTGAAGTGTTTTGTAGAAGCATGGCAAAGACAGGTGAGCAGTTTATCTACATTGCTAACCACTAACGAGAGATGTGTAAACATCAGATAGCTACCAACAGCCACTTGCATATCAAAGCTCTATTCTACCTGTGAGGAATGACCCTCACTACCATTTGTATTTTACTTTAATATGTCTTTAAAGGTCAGATTTGGGCCATGCAACTTGCAAAGTCAGGTTTTTCTGGCCCAGTGTCAGAGGCACTTGGAAGAGAGGAAGGTGATCAGGAGCAGTCAGCATGGATTCACCAAGGGTAAGTCGTGCCTGACCAACCTGATTGTCTTGTATGACGAGGTGACTGGCTCTGTGGATGTGAGGAAAGCGGTGGACGTGATATACTTTGACTTTAGCAAAGCTTTTGATACAGTCTCTCGCAGTATTCTTATCAGCAAGCTACAGGGTATGGGTTGGACGTATGGACTATAAGATGGACAGAAAGCTGGCTCAATCATAGGGCTCAACAGGTAGTGATTAATGGCTCAATGTCTAGTTAGTAGCCGGTCACAAGGGGAGTGCCCCAGGGGTCGGTCCTGGGGCCAGTTTTGTTCAACTTCTTCATTAATGATCTGGAAGAGGGGGTAGGTTGCACCCTCAGCAAGTTTGCAGATGACACTAAGCTGGGGGGAGTGGTGCATGCGCTGGAGGGCAGGGCTAGGATACAGAGTGACCTAGACACATGGGAGGATTGGGCCAAAAGGAATCTGATGAGGTTCAACAAGGGCAAGTGCAGAGTCCTGCACTTAGGAGGGAAGAATCCCATGCACAGCTACAGACTGGGGACCGACGGGCTAGGCAGCAGTTCATCAGAAAAGGATCTGGGGGTTACAGTGGATGAGAAGCTGGATAGGAGTCAGCAGTGTGCCCTGGTTGCCAAGAAGGCAAATGGCATATTGGGCTGCATTAGTAGGAGCATTGCCAGCAGATTGCGGGAAGTGATTATCCCCCTCTGTTCGGCATTGGTGAGGCCGCCTTTGGAGTAGTGTGTCCAGTTTTAGGCCCCCCACTAAAGGAAGGATGTGGTCAAGTTGGAGAGAGTGCAGTGAAGGGCAAAAAAATTATTAGTAGGCTGGAGCACAAGGCGTGTGAGGAGAGGCTGAGGGAACTGGGCTTGTTTAGTCTGCAGAGGAGAAGAATGAGGGGGGATTTGATAGCAGCCTTTAACTACCTGAAAGGGGGTTCCAGGGAGGATGGAGCGAGGCTGTTCTCAGTGGTGGCAGATGACAAAAGAAGGAGCAATGGTCTCAAGTTGCAGTGGGGCAGGTCTAGGCTGGATATTAGGAAAAACCTTTTCCCTAGGCGGGTGGTGAAGCACTGGAATGGGTTACCTAGGGAGGGGGTGGCATCTCCATCCTTCGAGATTTTCAAGGCCTGGCTTGACAAAGCCCTGGCTGGGCTGGTTTAGTTGGGGTTGGTCCTGCTTTGAGGAGGGGGTAGGACTAGGTGACCTCCCAAGGTCCCTTCCAACCCTCATCTTCTAGGGTTTTATGACTGGCATCACTGGTGCTTGTTTCAGCTCTCAGCAGCGAGACCTCAGCTGGAACGCACAGCGACTGAGCGCCCATCTTGGGGTGTCTAGGGCTGTTTCCAGGCTGATGGGTGGCTGGGGAAAAGTGGGGGGTGCCACCCATGCAGGACCCATCCTGCGGCTAGCAAACCTCAGCCTCCAGGGGTGTGACCCCAGCCTCCTTAGCTAGCACTATGTCCCCAGCCCCTGAGTGAGCCAGTCTTGGTCCGAGTGTGTTCTCCTCCCCTGGCCGTGTCACAAGGCGAGTGAGCGCTGGGTGCTCCCTGGAGAACAGCCCAGAGGCAGGAGGACAGGGCTTGACTCCTGTGTCCCTCCCTGGCCCTCTGGAGATCCCCCGAAGGCGCCATGTGAGGTGTACACCCGGAAAGAAACGTGGCTGAGGCCACCAGCCGGAGAGTTCTTGCTCCAGTGGGGCCACGGTGAACAACTCGGCATGCTCAGGGCTTGCGACTGTCCCAACTTCCAGCCCCTCGTCAGGTGCCTCGTGGGCTGGACAGCTGCCCTCTCGGCCCCAGGAGGACACGGACAGCTGCAGCCCAGCTAAGCGGCCTCCATCAGACCAGATCAGCTTGCTGGTCCATAGAGGCCACTAGCCCCCATTGTGCCACCACCCGTCAGAGCAGTGGGCCATACCCCTTGGGATCCACTTTGGGTACGTCTACACAGCCATGGAACACCCGCAGCTGGCCCGGGTCAGCTGCCTTGGGCTCGCGGGGCTGGGGCTGTAAAATTGCTGTGTAAATTGAGGCTGGGGCTGCAGCATCGATATGGCCATGTTAGCCCCACGAGCCAGCCACAGCTAGTCCGGCGGAGATGTGCCCTTTGGGTCACACCAGCAGCCGTGGTTCAGCTGCTCCGCTCGCCCAGGCCCGTCACAGGGTGCAGACTGCAGGGCCAGAGCGTCGGGCAGCCGCCGGGTCTCATGTGAGCTAAAACTGCTGCCCTGCGTGTCCCCGCTCTGCTCACAGCAGAGGAAACACTGGGCCAGCCACGCCGGCACCTCCCCGCGTGTCACACGGGCTCAGCGCTGAGGTCGAGCCAGACTCCGGGTCTTCTCTCTGCCAATGCGCAGGCGCCAGCCCCCTTCCCAGTCCAGAGCCAGTCCCCGACGAGCAGCTGCTGAGTTGGTCTAAGACTCCGGTTCCTGCTCCCTGGGATCCAGGCAGCTAAAGGTGGCGGGACCAAGTGGATCCCCCGAATGCGTCTCTGACGGGCGGGTGCAGGGCTGCTCCCTCCCGTGCATGCGACTGGAAAGCACCAGTGCCCCAGCAGCAGCCAGGCTGCGGAGCTGCGTCCGCACTGCAGGGAGGAGCCGTGCGCGTGTTGCAGCTGGCACTGCAAACGGACATGGCCAGCGGAGATCAGCCCGGACCCCGCCCTCCTGAAGTCCAGTGGTCTGAGGGTGGCCTGTCAGCGCCCAGAGCTGCTGCCTGGCCCATGCCAGCAACCACCAAAGCCAGCCGAGCGGCCTGGAAAGAGCCTGGGCGTCAGGGTGGTTTAAGCCCCAGGTTTCCCGGCTGACAGGAAAGCTGGGGCTAGTGTGGCTAATTTGTGGCATGATGCGGTTCTTGGAGGTGACCTTGGACCAGGTCTACAGCAGCGACGATCAGACGATGGACTCCCATCTTTCTTCTCATCCCTGTTGTGGGGGGTGTATGTGTGTGTGCAGAGCAATTGACATCAGGACTCCTGGGTTCCATTCCCAGTTCCTGGCATTTATTACCTTGGGCCACGCACTGGTTCTCTCCTGCAGCAAAGAAGGGACTAATAATAGCTCTGTGCCCAGATTGGTGGGGGGGCGTTACCACTGGGGACATGCTTTGAGATCCTACTGTGGCGGGGGCCGTGTCCCAGCCTCGTGCTGCTATTCACTTCAGCTGGAAAAAGCCTCGTGGGCCCCCTGGCTAGGAGCTGGGTCCCAAAGAATCCATCCCAGGGGCTGGATTTTTCATCCCAACCACGAGGGCTCCAGAGCCGGGATTTTGGCTCTGAGTCCGCAGCCGGGGCTGGACTCCACGGCATGTTCCGCAGTTGCAGAATAAGGGAACGTGCCGAGCCTGGGCCAGGAGTTGGGACCACGTGTCAGGTAATTCCCAGCCTGTCCTTGGACACAGAGACCCCCTACTGCAGCGCACCGGCTCCTCAGGGCTGGTGGTGGACGACATTGCACCACTAGCAAAGCAGGCGGCCGGGGGCTTGGATTTTTCCGTGGAGCCTGTCGTCCGGCGCACGGAGCACGGGCTCTGCGTGAGCTCCAGCTGGCGTGGCTAGCAGCGCACGCACAGGGATCCCCTGCCACGGGTGCCTGGTGGGTTTGAAAGGCCGTGGGGATCCTGAAAGTAGAGGCCTGGCAGTGCCTGAAGTGAAGAGGCTGGTGATGGGGCAGCTTGGCCATTGTGGAAATGGATTGCTATGATTACAGCACCGCCAGCAACCCCCACCCCAAAGCTGTGCAAATCCTGCTCCGACCAGTGGGCTAAGAAGCTGCCTCGCCAGTCAGGCAGCTCAAAGCTCAGCCGGCTGTGTCCAAAACGGGTGGACGGGTCCGTAGCCGATGTGAAAGGAGCTAGTCCTAGCCCACGTCTCGATGGCCACTATCGACCCCCGAGCTGGCAGCATTGTGCCCGCGGGAATGGAGCCCGTTTGACAACAGCAGCGCACCCCCACACGGCTAGCGATGAAACACACGGGCTCCCATGCGCTGACGCAGGGTATTTAACACTCTGGCTCTATCTGCCGGCAGGCGGGCTCGTGAGCACAGCGGGGCTAGCTGTCCCTGCCGGAGCATGGCTAATGCTCGCTGCAGCACACGCCCACCGTGGCGCCACTGCTATTCGCAGCCATGCGAGGTGGGTGAAGCGAGCCCAGGCATGCAAACCCTGCTGTAATCACCCTTCGGCTTGCAGTGCAGACACCCCTACGTGGCAACTCTTGCACAGACGCAGACCTGGCCACGGCTTAGAGGCCTTGGTCGGACGCAGGCTGAGATTTCATGTGTGCACGTTTAAACAATTAGCCGTTGGGGCGACTTGATTCCTGCTATAATAACTGTCTGCGGGGCTCTCCTGCCAACGTCATTGCCGCGGAGGGCAGCCTGGAGAGGCCGGTCCCTCTTCGGCACGGGATCCCGGTTCAGAGATGCCTCAGCCTTTTACAAAT
Organism: Mesoclemmys tuberculata; assembly: GCA_007922155.1. NCBI lineage: Eukaryota > Metazoa > Chordata > Testudines > Chelidae > Mesoclemmys > Mesoclemmys tuberculata. Next base: position 2,035,373 of record ML675603.1, on the reverse strand, counting down.
CTAGAACAAACCACCCGGCTGCATCTGTTTCACGGCTCAGCAATGACCTTGGTTTATCTCCCAGGACATTGGTTTCTTGGTCCCAGCGTGACCCTGCCTGGTTCAGTGCACTTCCCGCTGATGGCCGGAGAGATGGCACAGTGGCAGGCCAGCTGACGGATGCTGAAAATGTGCTGGGTGACTGACAAGGGAATGGAACGTAGCCGCTTTAATGCGAAGATATTGGGCCCAAAAGGGTGATTTTTTTTTCCCCCTTAAAGAAAGGTGGTGGGTTTTTGTTACAAAGCCCATACACGGAGAGATGGCTTCATGAGTGTTATTGGATGAAGGGGATTTAAACCCTGCCCTGTAGTGCTGGAGCCCCAGATATGGACTGGGTGTCATGGACCCAAGGGTGGGCAGTCATGCCTAGTGGTCGGAGCTGTGGCCAGGCACAGCGTCCAGAGGCAGGAACCAGGAATCAGAGCTGCGGGTCAAAGTTGGAGTCAGGGAATGAGGCGGCATGGGAACAGCTGCCTCAGGAGCTGCCTCTCAGCTCCGTGGGTGGTGTGGTCGAGGAGATCCCAGGCCTGGTCCCCTTTCTCTCCCCAGCTGTGACATGTCCTCCCAGCCCGCAGAGGCTAGGCCCAGGCAGGGGGTGCTCGGCGGCAGGTCAGCACAGAGGGAGCCGGCGACACTGCAGCTGAGCCGAGCCATGTCAGGAGCTGGGTAGCCGGACTGCCCAGGCAGCAGAGCCCCCCGAGGGCAGCAGGAATTGGGCATAGTTAAGGGGGAGATGGGGATGAGATGGGCTCTGCAGGGAGTCGCCCATTCTTCCCCTGGGCCTCCCCCCAGCACACTCTGCCCCACCTTCCTCCCAGGTCCCCCTGCTCCCCGCTAATCTCTCCCACCGCCTCCCTCTGTCCTGGGTTCCAGCCTGTCCCTTCTGAGGCCTCCAGGGCTGTGCAGAGCAAAGGCCAAGGCCATGGCTGCTGATGCTGTGTGGGCTCTCGTGGAGGCCCTGGGCCACACAGCCTGTCCCCCGCCCTATGTGCACAGCAGAGGGCCAGCAGCCCCAGGCCTTGGGGTGGGAGCCAACCGCTTAGCGGTTGTTTCCGCAGCAGCACTTGCTGGCCTTCTCTGTGGACATAGGTGGGGCTGGTACCCAGGGGGCCAAATGCCCAGGAGCCAGCCCCAGGGAAAACAAGGCACGCTAGCGGTACCAGAAGGCTAATTTGCCATTGTCAACCCCAGGCAGGGGTAGCGCGTTGGCTGGTACAAGGCCAATGAATGCGGCCAGGCCCGCAGCTGTCTTTGCTCTTCTCTTCCATTCCTCATCCGCCTTTCTCTGTTTCACTTCCTCTTTCCTGTCCCTCGGTGTCACTTCTCTTCTCCCCTCTGGATTTCCTTCCCTGCCACAGCTCCCAACTCCCATCTCTTTTTGGTCTTTCCTCTGCCCCGTCCCCATGCCATCCTCTGAACTGATCAGAGACTGAACAGTCAATGTGTACCCTGGAGCGACCCTCCCGTGGGGCTATTAGGGGACGGAGGCGATCACAACTCCGAACCATGGGGCACAGCTGTCTGCAGATTCAGGCAACCATCGCTGTATCAGTTCACACTGAACTCTGGGTTTCTTTACAACCATAAGCTGGAAATGCTCTTCTTATTTTAAATGACTGTGTAGACAGTGGACAAGCTAGATGCGTCATTCCAGCCACATTCATATATTACATTAGTCAGCTCTGCCCATGGCCACATGCTTGAAAACCCCAAGTTAAGGCATAAGCCAGCCACAAACTGATGGCAGAGAGGAAGGAAATTTCCCCTACGGGCAGGTTATTCCATAATTGGCCATGACCGAGCTCCTTGCGTCTTCGTCTGGACTAGATGGATCCCTGGTCTGATCTGGTGTGGCAACCAGAAAATGAAATTGACCAGGAACTGAAATGGACCAGCTTTGGTTCACTAAACTAAAGCGCAACAAGGAACAAATGCCTTAAAGGGTGAAATGGATTTGATTGTAATCTGCAGCGACTCGAGTAACATGGAGGAGGAGTTATTGGTAACAGTTTTTATCTCACCATTGCCCCTGGGAAGAGAATGGCCTTCCTTGGTTTATTCTTCCAAAGAATGAACCGCTGGTGCGTGGCTACCACGCTTGCTATTTTTACAGCAATGCTTTCCTAGAATTCTCCCTTTAAAACCCACGTGGCGTCGCCATTCAGAAGTGACAGGTGGCGGTGGGAAGCAAACCTGACAAACGTGTCGACGGCTGATGGGACGATGAGCGGGATCAGTTAACAGCCACGAGTCAGCCGAGGACAGTCGTGGAGACAGGCTGTGGCAGGGAAGATGGGTTCAAACCTTGGAAAAGCTTCACAGGGCAAAATCCGCCTGGGCATCAGGGAGAGATCCCTGGAAATCAGTGGGGGTGACACTACTAACCGCAGGTGTATATGCAGATACAAAATTTGTGTCTGTGGCCAATTCGCAACCATGGTCTCTGGCTATGAAGCGGATAACTGCAGATTTGCAGGGCTCTAGCTATGAGCTTTTTGGAAGAACATGCAACGAGGCTTAGTGGCTAAGGCAGTAGCCTGGCAGTCAGGAGTTCTACAGGCTGGTCTTAGCTCTGCCACTGACCTGTTGTGCGGCCTTGGGCTTGTCATTTCATTCTTCTGTGCCTTGGATTCCTGTTGTCTGTTTAGACGGGAAGCTCTCCAAGGCAGGGCCTGGCTCTCCCTCATGGGCATGGCTCCATGGGGGTTGGACGGTGTCGTTTCCAGCTTGAGGAGACAGACCCGTGCCAGATCCGATCAAGCGACTGCACTAAAAATAGGGGGGTCGTTGCTGTAGCTGCAGGAGTGGGGAAGGGGACTAGCCACCATGGAGCCTCTGATTTCAGCTGGGCTTGTAGGCCACTCTCGGAACGCCAGCCACCCGTCAGTCCTGTGAGCGCCGGCTTCATCAGCGCTAGCCCAGGGACATCAACACTCAAGCTGGAAATGACATCTCCACCCCGCGTGGAGACAGCACCCACCACCGTGGTGTCCTGCTTCCCTTTGGGGCCTCGCGGCGAGCGCACATGGCTAGAGCTCAAGGTCCGACGGGCTCACCAGATCAGCTGGTCTGATCCCCTGCATGTCACAGGCCATCAACATCCCCCAGAACCTGCACACGGAACCCAACAATGGGAACGAGACAGTGTCACAGCCCTCAGGGGGCTAGCCTAGGACATGCGACAGGAGGGACTGAGATGCTCTGGTGCCCGGGGCCCCATGAGGGCTGGGACACGGTGAAGTGAGAGAGACCCTGATCAACCTGGCAAGTGACCCACACCCCACGCTGCGGGGAAAGGCAAAAGCCCCCCCAGGCCACTGCCAGTCTGAGCCCCACGCCTGGCAATCAGTTCGGCCCTGAGCATGTGCCAGGAGTACAGCCTGGTCGCTGCGCCCGCTCCGTCCTGCAGCTGGTGTGACTGCCCTGCCTGAGAGGCTGAGCAAAGCCAGCAGGCTGGTTCTTAAGCCCAGAAGCAGCCGTCGCTCACTGGCTGCTCCAACTGGCTTTCCCAGCTGCTGTAGCCCAAGGGGTTTAGGCACATGCGCTGGCTAGATTAGATCCACTGAACCTCAATGTGTCTTTCAAGATCTGGGAAGCATCATGTGGAATGTGTGCGCTGGGAGGGCCAGAGGATGTAGCTTTGGTTTGGGCTGGAGAGTGGCGTGGGAGCATGGAGAAAAGGGCTGATGGGGGGCACTAATTCTGTGCATAGATGTGGTTAGAATGAAGTGCCTTGCTCCCAAGAGTACTTCCTCCAGGATGTTCTCCATGCTCAAATGGAATCACATCAAATGTCGTACGTCATCTGGGATGACGACAGCGTTACCCATCGGCATGTGTCTTACGCAGGCTGCTTCAGGGACACAGCTTCATCTCGCTATTCCTGGCCTTGAAATCCGCCCATTGCATGAGTCAGGGTTTAAAATCTACTTTACGTTCAAGTGGGGGGAGGAATACGGGTGGGAAGAGGAGGATGTGCCACCGAAGTTTCAAGGAGTCTGCATTTTTCAGTCTCAATCTCAAAGCACTTACTGAGTTTATTCAAAGTTTCCAGAAAAACTTCCTATCAAGACTTCTATCCTGGCAATTACAGGCCAGTAAGCCCAACTTCAGTACCGGGCACACTGGTTGAAACTGTAGTAAAGAACAGACTTATCAGACACATGGATAAACATGATTTGTTGGGGAAAAGCCAACATGGTTTTTGTAAAGAGAAATCACGCCTCACCAATCTACTAGAATTCTTTGAGGGGGGGTCAACAAGCATGTGGACAAGGGGGATCCAGTGGACATAGTGTACTTAGGTTTTCAGAAAGCCTTTGACAAGGTCCATCACCAAAGGTTCTTAAGCAAAGTGAGCTGTCATGGGATAAGAGGGAAGGTCCTCTGCTGGATCGGTAACTGGTTAGAAGATAGGAATAAATGGTCAGTTTTCGGAATGAAGAGAGGTAAATAGTGGTGTGCCCCAGGGATCTGTACTGGGATCAGTGCTGTTCAACATATTCATGATCTGGATAAAGGGGTAAACAGTGAGGTGGCACAATTTGCAGATGACTCAAAACTACTCAAGATAGTTAAGTCCAAAGCAGACTGCGAAGAGTTACAAAGGGATCTTACAAAACTGGGTGACTAAATGGCAGATGAAATTCAGTGTTGATAAATACAAAGTAATGGACATTGGAAAACATAATCCCAACTATACATACAAAATGATGAGGTCTAAATTAGCTGTTACCACTCCAGAAAGAGATCTTGGAGTCATTGTGGATAGTTCTCTTAAAACATCTGCTTAGTATGCAGCAGCAGTCAAAAAAACTAACAGAACGTTGGGAATCATTAGGAAAGGGACAGATAAGAAGACAGAAAATATCATATTGCCTCTTTATAAATCCATGGTACGCCCACATCTTGAATACTGAATGCAGATCTGGTTGCCCCAGCTCAAAAAAGATATATTGAAAGTGGAAAAGGTGTAGACAAGGGCAGTAAAAATGATGAGGGGTATGGAACAGCTTCCATATGAGAAGAGATTAACGAGACTTGGACTGTTCATCTTGGAAAAGGGATGACTAGGGGGATATGACCGAGGTCTATAAAATCATGACTGGTGTAGAGCAAGTAAATAAGGAAGTGTTATTTACTTCTCATAATACAAGAATTAGGAGTCGCCAAATGAAATGAGTAGGCAGCAGGTTTAAAACAAACAAAAGGAAGTATTTCTTCAAAAAACACACCTGTGGAACTCCTCGCCAGAGGCTGTTGTGAAGGCCAAGATTATAACAGGGTTCAAAAAAGAACTAGGTAAGTTCCTGGAGGATAGGTCCATCAATGACTCTTTGCCAGGGTGGGCAGGGATGCAGAACCATGCTCTGAAGTGTCCCTCGCCTCTTTTTGCCAGAAGCTGGGAATGGGCAACGGGGTGGATCACTTGATAATTACCTGTTCTGTTCTGTTCTGGCTAAATGTGCCATTGGCCTCACCCAGGATGGCTGTTCTCATCTGCAGTACTTATCTGGCCCCCATTACCATAGTTATCTGAGCCTCACACCAATCCTGTGAGGCAGCGCAGTGCTATTATCCCCATTGTACAGATGGGAAACGGAGGCTCAGAGCATCTAAGGAACTTACCCAATGTCACACAGGAAGTCTGGGGCAGAGCAGAGACTCAAACCCAGGCCTTCCATGTCCTAGGCTAGCATCCTAACCACAGGATCGCCCTTCGTCTTACTAGGAACACCGCTTGACCCTAAAAGTGTAAAAAGAAAATGAGATTTTTTTTGTAATGAAATGTACAAGGGGAAGATGCTACAAAACTCAGCCTTCAAATGGGGTCCTGAGACTGTTTGCAACCTTAAATACAGAGGGGCTGTTCTGTCCACACCGTAGTGCTGCTTACATCAAGCTTGGAAAAACCAGCATGTTTTTCTTCCTTTTGCAGGAAGAGCAAAAAGACACCAGCGCGATAGCCTCACGTAGTGAAAAAAGAAACCGGCTCTGCGCGTGTTTCTGTGTTGAATCCTTACACCATGGTATTTTCAAAGGCCAGTGCCATGTCACTGCAGAGGACGTTCGTGCATTTCCCGGCACTAGGCTGGCAAAGCAAAGCTGGGCTAGTGAGTTTCACTGTCCGGGCATCCCCCGTTAGCTCAGAATTGCTGTCTTTGGGTTTGCGGGCAGGCTGGGGAATGGCTACAGATTAGCCACCTCCACCCCCCACGTCATTTTTTTTGCAATGCTATTTAGTTTTCTAAATGTCATGAAAAGATTCTCTTCCTAGGAAGTCCACCCTAGGAAGTCAACGTTGTGGTCTCAACTAGTGGACAATTCCTCTTTCCTAGAAATTAATCAGAGATGGAAAACAGACACGAAGGCCCCAGCGCACACCTCCCTCCAATCAACTCCGCTGTCCCTTTGACTTCACATGAAGGCACTCAAGATGAATAGATTTCAAGGCCAGAAGGGACCCCTGTGATGATCTAGTTTGACCCCCTGGCTAGCACCAGCCATAGAGCTTCACTGAAATCATTCCTGTTTGAATCAGACCAGATCGTTCAGAAAAAACATCCAATCTTGATTTTCAAATTACCCCTGATGAGAATCCACCACAGCCCTGGATGAATTCTTCCCCTGGTTCATTCCACTCTCAGTTAAAAATTTGCACCTTGTTTTCAGTCTGAATTTGTCTTGCTTCAGCTCCCAGCTATTACAGCTTATTAGACATTTGTCTGCTGGCCTAATGAGCCCATTACCAAATATGAGTTCCCTAGGAAGGTATGTATAGACTGGGATCAAGTCACCCCTTAGGCTTCTCTTTGTTAAGCTAAATTGATGGAGCTCCCCTAATTATGAAGCCTGGGCTCCAATCCTTTGATCATTCTTGTCGCTCTTCGCTGTCCCTTGCCAATTCAGCACTGTCCTTCTTCAGCTGTGGGCACCAGAACCGGACACAGGATTCCAGCAGCAGTCGCTACTGGAATAAGCATAGAATCATAGCAGATGAGAGTTGGAGGAGACCTCAGGAGGTCACCTAGTCCAACCCCTTGCTCAAAGCAGGACCAACCCCAACTAAATCATCCCAGCCAGGGCTTTGTCAAGTCCCTGGCTGAATCAGTGAGTAGAGTGGGCCACACAGTCTATCCCATTGGATGGATTTTGGTCACCTTGACTCTCTTTGCTTCTCTAGGCTTGAATGTAAGGGGAGAGATTTACCCAAGCTTTTGAATTCACCGCAGCAGGTGGGTAAATCACACCTATGTCATTCCAATGCATGGCATTAGCGTATCCTGATCCCTGCACTCCACTGGCAGGCGAGTGGTAGCAGGGATAATGCAGTACATGCGGCAGGGAAAAGAAGCTGTTTCGTGTGTTAAATATCAGCTGCGATGGAGGACATGCGGTGCCCTCGGCAGAATGGAGTAGCCAGGCCTACATGACCATATGTGCATTTTTATAGTGTCCGTCCCTGTCTCATAGATTCCAACCCAGAAGGGACCATTGTGATCATCTTGTCTGACCTCCTGCATAGCACAGACCAGAGAGCTGCCCCCCAAACAATTCCTAGAGCAGATCTGTTAGAAAAACACCCAGTCTTGATTTTAAAATGGCCGGTGATGGAGAATCCACCACAGCCCTTTGGTAAATCGTTCCAATGGTGAATTATTTTCCCTGTTAGAAACACATACCTCATTTCTGCTCTGAATTTGTCTAACTTCAGCTTCCAGCCATTGGATTGGGTTATACCTGTCTCTGCTAGACTGAGCAGCCCATTATTAAATATTAGCTCCCCACGTAGGTACTCATAGACTAGGATCAAGTCACCCCTTCGCCCTCTTTGCTAGATTCGAGCAGCTACATCTATTTAGCTTATCTCAATAAGGCACGTTTTCTAAGCCTTCGGTCGTTCTCATGGCTCTTCTTTGAACCCTCTCCAATTTCTCAGCCTCCTTCTTGGCTTGTGGGCATCAGAACAGCATTCCAGCAGCCGTCACACCAGTGCCAAATACACCTATAAAATAACCGCTCTACGCCTCCTTGAGATTCCCTTCTTTGGGCATCCTGGGCTCACATTAGCTGTTCCGGCCCGTGTCACTCTGGGAGCTCCTATGCAGCTATTCATCCACCATGACTCCAACCCCCAATCTTTTTCAGAGTCACAACTTCTCTGGCCGCAGCGCCCCATTGTGAAAGTACGGCTGCGTTCTCCATCCCCAGCTAGCTCAAGGCGCTCGCTCGTTTCATTAAGGAGAAGGCTTTGTACAGCAGATTTTTGTCCCCAATTTTATTTTGCATAAAGTGCCGTGGTCATCAGCAGAAAATACTCGACCCCCACTGCTCCCGGCACCCTGCAACGAGGCTCCGTCACTGGAGCACCTCCAGGGGGCTGGTCGCCCCCAGCAATGACACATTTAGAAATCGGACTGAAATAGTAAATATTGCAAACAGATTTCAAACACCTCGGGGGGGGGAGGGAAGGGAAAAGCTTTTGCTTTCAATATCTAAATGGTCTTCATTCCACACTGAGAGGGGCGGAGACAAAGGTATGGCCCCTACGTCTCTTGGTAGCACAGCCAGTTTGCAAGGTGAAACCTCACGTGTTTCCCCACAGGAGTCCCATGGTTCTTTGGGCTTTGTAGCAACAGTGGCCACCCTGGCAGGGACCAAGGGACAAGTTCCTGTCCAGACTCACCCCCAGACCCCTCAGCTCATTCGGCGTCTTTGGGGTTGGGGGGAAAGGAAGAGACTGGACAGCTCCACCCCGATAAATAGTGGTTCCAAAGAAGAAATGCAAGAAATATTAAAAATAAGCAGAGTCCAGTTCCACCGAAAATGCATCAGTCCTGACCCTAGGAATGGTCTTGAATTTCCTCCCATTCTGGAGGAAAATCCAGAGTGGCGTGTGTTTGCGCAGGGAAGTTCCCCCACCATCCTCTCGTTTTAAATAAGAAACTGTTTTAAAAACAGCTACACAAATGGAAAGAGAGCCACAAATTAAATAAATCATCTTTACATGCACAATCGTCACACACCCGATCGCGACAATTTATACAGGGCTATTTACACAACAGCATACCCACCAGGGGACAGGGGAAGGAGGAAAGGATGGGGGTGGATGCTGGTTTAGCAGCAACTGGCGTGGATCTTGCCGAGGGTCCCGGTTTCACGGTCACTTTGGGGGGCTGGGGGGCAGGAGACCCGACCTGAGCTTCTTTAGACGCGGAGTTGATCTTTTATTAAAAAAAAGAGCAAAAAGTCATTGGCCAAACCCCCGTTACAGTTATTGATACTTTCTTGTATAAAAATATACATATAGCTAGGATACACTATGTGTGTGTGTATATATAAAGTGACTTCATATAGCCTGCGTATAAATAATTTATCTATGCACACAAACATAGCTGCTAAGCGCCCAGTAGACGTGCAGGAGTGCAGATGGGGTGCTAGGGAAGGTCTAAGCTGGCTCCCATTGCTGTGAAAGGGGACTTCTTGTCTTTGCCCTAATGGTGGCTTGTATGTGATTTATTTTCTGGCTGGCGTTGTGCTCTCGCTCGGCTGCACTGATGCATAAAGAAGGGCCTGAGTTTGGGGGGTATTTTTAATCTGATTTGTTTTTCCCCTTATAAATCGCAGGGGGTCAATCTGGAGTATGCTGGACAAGTTGCTGGCTGCCAGCAATATTTACTGTAACAGCTCACCCCTTAAACAGGTGACTAGCAAAGATGTCCTTTCTCCCAGGCATTGGCCTTAATAGCTGTCAACACAAACGCAAATCTAGCCAAAAACCCCGTTCCCAAACTGGCTGGATCTCAGTTCACTAGGTCTACAGATACCAGAGAGACAAGTCTTGACTATCTCAGGTAAAAATCAACCCTTTTTTTACTGGTCCAACCTCTCAGGCCTAATTTAGTCATCATAAAGGGAACAGCAAAAGGCACAGCCCCATTTCTTTGCAGGCCCCCATTAAGAGGGAGCAAGAAAGATCCCAAGAACGGTTTCCTGTCTCCTCTAAGGGTCAGATTGTGGGAGCAACTCCTGGAGCTGGAGCTTTTCGGAGCTCTGCCTGGGGTGACATTGTTATGGGTGTCAGAACTAACCTGGCTGTGGCCCAGCTGAGCTGTGGTTGATTCTAGCACAGGGCAGCCAGGAACCTTCGATGAAGAGCCACATTAGAAGAACTAGGTGCAGTCTATGCACAGGCTTATTGCTAAGGTTAAAAGCTCCCTGACCAGGCGAGTCTGACTTGGCTGTAGTTACCTTGGTGTTGGTCCCGGTGCCTGGCATTCAGTTAACCCATTGGCACCACACGGGCACTGAAATACAACGGCAAAGGCCGCCTGGGCACTCATGGAGCACCCCGAGTTCCTGAAAGAGGCCACTGTGAACTCCCCACCCTACACAAAGCTGAGTGGGATAAGCCCCTGGGGGTGCCTGACAGTTCTCATCAGCAGGGCAACACCTCCACAGGAAATCCCGATGCGCAGGATATGGATTCGTCATGACTCCACAGCAGCCCCGGGGTTTCCCTGCCCCTAGCTCTGCACGCGTCAGCTGCCCCATTCCGTGCAGAGAGCCACTTCCAACCTGGCACCAGCTCGTGGTGGAGAAGCTCGAATACAGGACTCGCTCTGGTGAGAACGCTGCAGCATGGCAGCTTATGCGCTTCCCTTGGAAAGACTTCTTGGCTTCAGGCTTCAATAGGAGCCAACAGGAGCCAAAGCCAGGGGCAGGTAAAGCTTCAACCCCCAGGTGCTGGAAATGGAGGAGACCTATTAGATCTGCCCGCCCGTGGCCATGAAGGATTGTCCCCTGGCCTCCTAGCTAGATTCTTCGGCGGCTGCCCTCTTGCTGCAGCATCTGAGCACCTCGCCTCAAGGCTTCCCTACTGCCAAGGCTGTAGTTCAGTGCTCTGCCTGCAGGATGAAAAGCTTCCCAGTTCTGACAGTAATTCCTTCTGTGGCCCCAGGCAAGCAGATTGCCCCCTATGTGCCTCAGTTTCCCCATCTATAAAGTGGGGTGTTAATACTGACCTACCCCTGAGGAGGGTCTGGGAAGATTCATGGTTGCTTGTAAAGCACTCAAAGTGCTACCTCATGCTGGATACCCACAACCCAACGAGCCCCACAGGGAGGAAGAGTGTCCCTGATATCCATCCCCTCCCAGACCATTTCAGTCTGCTGATGGGGACACCCTCCTCTGGAACCGCCCAGAGCCATCCCTCCTTCATCCATGCAATCCCTGAGCATCCTCTCTGCAACGATTCTGCACATCCCATCCCTGGATCCTATCTGCAAACACTGCTCAGAGCGAGCATGTGGGATGCTTCACTGAGAAGGGGCACAGCCAGGTGGGGCTGAATTAGCCAGGCTGGGGGCAAAGCGGGGGGCTGGGCCCAAGGCAGGATCAGCCCCAGAGAGAGAGAGGGTCGGTTAGCACGTCCCCCAACCCTGCAGCCAGACTAGCAACAGGACAGGAGAGCAGAGCCAGACGCCAGCTGTCAGACCCAGCACTCGTGCCTGGGGAGGGGGCGTTTAGAGGAGACTTTTCCAGTGAGAATTAGTCAGTGTAACTCCATTGGAGCAAAGCTAAGAGGGATCCAGGGGAGAATTAAGGAGCAGAAGGGTCCAATGGTCACTGTCACCCTAAGGGATATGCCAGATGAAGGGGGCAGGGAACCCGCAAACGAAACCAACAGGGCATAGGCTTGCGGCACCTCTAGGGGAATGGTCGGTACCTCCCCCCAGCCTGCCCTCCCTCAACTCCACTGTCCTCTCCCTTCCCCTGCTTACAGCCACACAAGCAGGAGATCTCCCTATTCGAACAAGTCTAGCCATCGGTGCCCCAGATCCCAAGGCCACACCCAAGAGAATAAAAGCAAGGATGCTCTGCGTACCCTGCAGCTACACCCTCCCTCCCCACCCCCATGCACCTGGAGATGAATGGGGGGGCACTGGCTACTTACACCAATCATTGTAAAGACGCAACATCCAGCCCCAATTCTAGGCTGCAGAGCTCACACAGGAGCAGAAAGGAAAGATTCAGAAGGACTGACACTAACAGGCAGGACAGCACGTCTGCTGGCCCAGTGTCTGGCAACGGGGTGGGGTGGGGGGTTCTAAGCAAGACAGGGCTAGATCTAAAGGAAGGACTATACCTGTACAAATACATCACCAACCACAGCGAAAGCGGGCGTGCGAGCACACTTGTATATTTTAGATCCTCCCCGGAATTTTCCCCGCTGCTTTGCAATGCATCTCAGCAGGCCCAAAAGAAGAAGAAATGAACAAGCCACGTACCTAGCACTAAGGCGGGCAGGGGAGCAGGGGGGAGCCTTCAGGCACTTACTGGCCTATGAAAAGGGAAACAAAATATTGATAGCAGGAAAAAAGACTGCCTTTGGCTGCTCCTCTCCTGTCTAAGACTCAGACTACTGGAGCGGAAGCTGCTGAACCCAGTTCTGCCTGCTCAGACGCCCCCCTGTTGTCGGTTCACGGGTGTCTGACTCGCCGGGGAGGGGAAACCTAGCCAGGTTTCTTGTAAGTGCTTGGACGAGTCTGGCCTCACTCGGGGGAGATCTGCCCCAGGGGAGTCCAAGGAAAATCACTGGCTCACTGAAAGCTGGTCTCGAAAGGTCAGTCCGGAGCGAGGGCTGCACTGCACATGAGGTTGGCGGGGAGGTGGCGGGGGGCGTTGGTTCTTCGTGCAAAGAGCCAGTCACCGGTCCAGGACGCGAGCAAAGTCCTCGCGACAGCTACCTTCGTTTTTGAGGTCGGCGAAGACCTGGGTGAAGTAGTGGGGGTCGGCGTTGATCCGGAGCATCTTGGCACTCATGGCGTTGATGATGCGAAGGCACCGGTCCCAGAAGGCGTCCTTCGCGGCCTCCACCAGGAAGGGCTTGAGCGGGTAGGAGATCTCGTTGCCCATGTAGGAGTAGGACAAATAGAGGCAGGTGAGCAGGGCCGCCTGCAGGTCATGCTCGCTGCCGACGACATCCCCGTCGATCACCTCCCGGCACAGCAGGTAGACGAAGACCACGTTGGCCGGGGTGATGAAGGCCTGGTCTTGCCAGCCCTGCAGCAGCAGTGAGCGGTCCACGCTGCGTAGCCACAGGATGGGCTCCGTGGGCGACAGGTGCTTGAGGCGGTAGCAGCGGCGGCAGAGGAACTCACCCAGGCACTTGAGCAGCTCGCTGGTGGAGGCCTGGACGACGACCCGCCGCGGCGAGGCGGAGGTGCCCCCGCCGCTGCCCAGGCAGGAGCCCGGCTTGAGGGAGGCGACGGAGGTGGTGGAGATGCGCTTGGAGCTGAGCGGCGCCAGGGGCGGCCCGCCCCCGTCGTAGCTGGCGAGGTTGGCACAGGACAGCGACTTCTTGACGTTCTCGTGGTTGAGGTGGGCCACGTCCTTGGCGTGGGGGTAGTTGTTGTTGTTGTTGTTGGCGGGGCCCTTGCCCCCATTGCGGGAGCCTCTCTTCTTGGTGGAGGCCACCAGCCTCTTCCAGGTCAAGGCCGGGATGAACATGGAGTGTCTCTTGAGGTTCTTCTCCGCCTTGGGCCCGCTGCCCTTGGCGCTCGGCAGGGCCGGGTAGTGGGCCAGCGAGCCGGACGAGCCATCGTCGTACAGGCTGGCCTTCCGGGAGCCCGGCGAGAGGGACAGCACGGTGCCCATGCTGAGGGAGGCAGGGAGACGCAGGAGGGAGCCAGGAGGCTAGGACCCAGCCAGGCAGGCCGGCAGCTAAAGCGAGGGGGCTGCCAGGGCCAGCCCGGGCCGCCTGCAGCTCATCCGCAATCCGGAGCGACCCGCTAACGAGCGGCTGCAGTGGAAGGGTGGCCGCTAATGAGCGCCGGGGCCTGGCGCTCCCCGCCGACGTTCAGCAGCCGCCTCGCAGCGCAGCAGCCGGGCGTGCGATCGGGCCCCGCCGGCCGGGCCCGCCCAGCCCATGAGCCGGGCGCCTGCTGCGCGGGTTCGCGTCCGGCTCCCCCCGGCAGCGGGCGACCCCCCGCACGGCTCAGGCCCGCTCCCGCAGCGGCCGCGGCTGCAGCCCGAGGCGTGGCCGGCCCATGGGCTGGGGCGAGACGCGGGGCCGGGCTCG
>ML675603.1:1962698-2020848 GCA_007922155.1 Mesoclemmys tuberculata | reverse complement strand
CCCGAGCCAGCTGCGCATCCCCGGCAGATGCGCGTCGCGCCGGCCCCCCCCCGCTCATCCTCCGGCGGGGCAGGGCGGCTCTCGGGCGCCTCCTAGAGCTGGGCCGCCGCAAGCGCACGAGCGGCCCCCCCGCCTCGCGTCGCCCCCCCCCGGGCCCTCCCCGCGGGAGCGGCGGGGCGCGGAGCCGGCAGAGACGCTGCCCGGGCCGGGCGCAATGCGGGCGGGGGGGCCCCGCCCGCCAGCCCTTTCCCGAGCCGCCCCCCCAGCGCTAGGCGGATCGGGCCTGTTTCCAGGCCCGGGGGTGCAGACACCTGCCGCCTGGGGGGGGACCACGGGCCAGGGAGTGGGGGGACGGGGGGGGCCGTTCTCCACGGGCTTGCTGGGTCTGCGGGCACCGCTGCAGGGGGACCTGCTGGCTGCAGCGGGAGGGCCGGGTGCCACGGTGGGCTGCAGCAGGGAAAGGGCCAGGAGAGGGGGGCCAAGCAGCACCCAGGGCACCCGCAGACATCCTGTGGCGTCACTGCCCCGCCCGTGTCCTCCCAGCCCCACGGCTTTGGGGTGACGGGAGCAGCGCTGACCACGGCCCCTGAGCGGTGCCTGTTTTGCCTTCCCTGCTGGGGTGAAATCTGCCCCTTGCCCCACGGGATTTGCAAGAGTGCAGCTTTCCCTGGGCCGGGCCCATCCTGTCTTCTGTGCCCTGCCATGCGAGTGGGGTGGGGAAGCGGGTGAAGGACTGAGGACGTGCCATTGGGGATCAGGCAAGCTAGGCACCCTGCTGTCTGCCCAAGGCTGCGGAGAATCAGCCATCTAATGGGCGCCGTGGGGGAGGGACAGACCCCTGCAGCGATTAGCTGCCACCCGATCCATGAGCCCTAATGGCCAGTTCCTCAGCACAGGTCCCTCCTCCTACTGTCGTGGGTCACAGCGGAAGCCAGCCTGGTCTCAAAATCCATGTGCTGCCTGGGCTCCCCATGGGCCACGCAGAGTTGCACCTCTCCCCTTGGGGCAGACGGGTCCCCAGCTTGCCCCTGCGTTTTTTGCAGGGTTGCCAACCCGAGATTTCAACACTCACAGCAACTGCAGCCCTGCCTGGGAGAAACACGCCAGTGCCCCTCTGACTGGCTGCCTTCCCTACCTCCCCACTTCCAGGGGGAGAGCAGCCAATCAGGGCTGTTGCAGAGGCAAGCAGAGCTCTTCTCCCCCCCCCACCCCCCAGTCCTGCCCTCCTGGGAGACAGGGTCTGCCTGCTTCTCGCCTTCCCCTCTCTAGTCCTGCAATGCCAGGCCTGGGACGGGAGAGGGGAAGGGAAGACCCCCGGGAGTTGCTCCCGCGTGCCCCTCCCCGTTCCTCCAGCAAGGGGCAGAACTGACGTGAGGGGCTGGGGATGCGTAATTAGTTGCTGGGCTGGGGAGAGGGAGGGGAGATCTGGCACGGGGCTGGGGGTACTTAATGAGTTGCTGGGCTGTGGGATGGGCAGAGGAGGCACAAATACATTTAATTAGAATGGGGGGAGGGCTGCAGTCTGCAACGTCAGGCTGCCCCTGAGAGAGAGAACTATGAGGGGTCACATTCACCTTGCTCTGTACATGGGGGAGCTTTGGCAGCTCTCTGACTGACCCCCTCTCCTGACCCCCCCCACACACTGGGTGAGGATCGTTCAAAAATCAAGCACTCAAAAAACCACCATGATGTTTAAAGAGCTCTCCTGATCTGGGGGCCAGTCTACCCCCCTCTCCCGAAGGACCTGTCCCACATTGAGATGCCATTTGAGGAGGTTTTGGAAGAAATTGATCAAGTAAGCAGAAGTAAGTCACCAGGACCAGATAGCTTTCACCCAAGAGTTCTGAAGGAACTCAGATGTGAAATTGCCAAGCTACTAACTCTGTGCCAGGAAGATAGCTAATTTAACACAGATTTAAAAAAAAAAAAAAAAAAAGGCTCCAGAGGTGATCCTGGAAATTACAAGCCAGTGAGCCTGACTTCCGTTCCAGGCAAACTGATTGAAACTAATAAAGAACAGAATTATCAGACACTGAGATGAACGTGATTAGTTGGGGAACAGTCAACATGGCTTTTGTAAAGGGAAATCATGCCTCACCAATCTACTAGAATTTTTTGTGGGTATCAACAAACAAGGGGACAAGGGTGAGCCAGATGATACAGTGTACTTGAACTTTCAGAAAGCCTTTCACAAGGTCCCTCAGCAAGGCTCTTAAGCCAAATAGGCAGTCATGGGAGGGACTTCCTGAAGAGGGAAGGTCCTCTCCTGGAGCAGTATTTGGTTAAAAGATAGAGAACAGAGAGTAGGAATAAATGGTCAGTTTTCACAATGGAGGGAGGTAAATAGTGATGCCCCTCCAGGAATCTGTCCTGGTACCAGTGCTGTTCAACATCTTCATAAATTATCTGGGGAAAGGGGTGAACAGTGAGGCGGCAAAGTTTGCAGATGACTCAAAATTATTCAAGATTGTTCAGTCCAGAGCAGACTGCGAAGAATTACAAAATGATCTCACAAGACTGGGTGACTGGGCAACAAAATGGCAGATGAAATTCAGTGTAGATAAATGCAAAGTAATGCACGTTGGAAAACATCATCCCAACTATACATACAAACTGATGGGGTCTAAATTAGCTGTTACTGCTCAAGAAAGAGATCTTGGAGTCATTGTGGATAGTTCTCTGAAAACATCCGCTCAGTGTGCAACAGCAATCAAAAGAGCTGACAGAATGTTAGGAACTGTTAGGAGAGGAACAGATGATAAGACAGAAAATATCATAATGCCTCTATATAAATCCCTGGTATGCTCACATCTTGAATACTTCATGCAGTCCTGTGGCCCCATCTCAGAAAAGATATATTAGAATTGGAAAAGGAACAGAGACAGGCAACAAAAAATGTATAGAACAGCTTCCATTTGAGGAGAGATTGAAAAGACGGGGACTGTTCTGCTTAGACAACTAAAGGGGGATATGACAGAGGTCTATAAAATCATGACTGTTGTGGGAGCCAGTAAATACGGAAGTGTTATTTACCTCTTCACATAACACAAGAACCAGGAGGCACTCAATGAAATGAATCGGTCGCAGGTTTCAAACAAACAAGGAAGTGCTCCTTCACACACCGCACTGTCAGCCCGTGGAACTCGTGGCCAGGGGATGGTGTGAAGGCCAAATGCATAACTGGGTGCAAAAAACAATGAGACAAGTTGGCGGAGGATAGGCCCACCATTGGCCATTAGCAAAGATGGGCAGTGACACAACCCCGTGCTCTGCATATCCCTAAACCTCTGTGTGCTAGAAGCTGCGCTGGCCGGGGGTTGGATCACTCGATAACTGCCCTGTTCAGTTCAGTTCATTCCTTCTGAAGCACCTGGTGAGAGGATACCAGGCTAGACGGACCATTGGTCTGGCCCAGTACAGCTGTTTTCATGTGGAACAGTGAGTGAACTGATCCACTGTGGGACCTGCCCGCACCCCTTTCACCTCCCCCCCCCTGCACATTGGGACAGTACCTCCTTCCCCTAGGAATGAGAAAACGCCTCAGGCCTTCTGTCCCAGCCTGCCCCCACCCCAAAAGAAGGGAGCTGGGGAAGCTGTCTAGTGGAGCACTGGGGTCCCTCACTGATATTCACAGATATTCACATTTCGGGCAGGAGGAGCTGTGTGGGCTGTGGGCTAGGCTAGAGTGGCAAAGGCTTGAATGCCTGAAGAGTGGCGTGGCCTGAAACTGCCTCCCACTGAGTGCGTTCCACTCGTGTTATCCCCACCAGCTCCCTCTCCGTTAGAGGCCCATTGACAGCCACAACGGCGCTGTGGCAGGAGCCTGCGTCCTGTGTGCATGAAATGGGCCAGGCCGTAGCCTCCCGGGTGGCGTGACCCCGGGACACCTCTGTGCATGCCATGCTGTAGCATGATCCTTGCGCCGGCTGAATGTCAGTGGGAGAGTTCCCTGAGCCGGGGCCAAGTCAGATCTGAGGCAGGCCTGCAGACGCAGGAGCGCTCGGCCAAGGCGGCTCTAGGTGGGCATCACCTGCCGTCCGTTGAGTCTTCCACACGATGCCCTTGACCTGCTGCTGTCTGTCGGTGCTGGACATCCACTTCACTGGTCTGTTCCAAACGCCATCTGACTCAGGGCAGGATAGGTAAGCTACTGGGGAGGGGCTAATGGGCACCTGATGGGGGGGAAAAAACAAGCAATTAACAGTTTTATCTCCACACCAGTAAAAATAGGCTCTTGCCTGCTGCGGGCTTTCTATTTTGGGGCAGCCTTCGTCTGTGGGAATGAAGGGGGAGGAGGAGACACTGGCTGCACAAACAGGAGAATCGATTTCTTATGGAGCACAAAAATAGAGCCCTGAGCAAACCAGCTGCTGCAACCCAAGGGGGATCTAATCCAAGGGGAAGCTCTGGGGAGGCATTATGTGGCGTCTAGTAAGAGCCAGGCAGGGAAGAGAGCGCAGCGCAAATGGAGAAGTGTAGGGGCTCATTCTTCCCTCTCTGACCCAGGGTTACGCTGCTGGGACCGCCCTGAAGTCAGGGGTGAGATGCTGATGTGTCAGAGTGGAGACTCGAGCCCCTGTGCCACCCCATTCGGCACTGATCAGCCTGGCTGGCATCCTCTTTTCAGGCCAGCAGCCATCAGAGGGGGACAGGATCACCTACCCGTGAGCAGCAGGCCTGGTCCCATCCAGCAGGGGAAGGGTAGATGTGTGCATGCCACACACACGCAGCTCCGGCTGGAGCAAGAAGCCACGGGGCTGGAAGGAGCAGTTTTAACTCGCCCTGACTTCAGGGGGTGACTCGCCTATTTACAGAGAGCAGGGCTCAGCCGTGGCAGAGCCAACCCCCAGCTGATAGCACTGAATGATGAGTCCCAAGGGCTGGGGCGGGCACCAACAGCGCCACCTCTAGAGGTGAGCGCTCATTCCCCTGTGGGAGGCAAGCGGGGATGACGTGCTAGGACCCAGCACCCAGGCTCACCATGAGGGCCTTGTGTGCCAGTCACAAATACCAGCGGGGGCTTGGCTTAGTAGAAATAGCCCCGACATAGGACTCAGGAGACCAGAGTTCTCTGCCCTCAGCCTGCAGGACAGCTGTGGGCAAGTCACAGCCCCTCTTTTTGCCTCAGTTTCCCCAGCTGTAAAGAGAGGATAAGGATGCGTCTCGTCTCAGTCACCCAACCCCCGTCACGCTCCGCAGTGCCCAAGTCATCCCACTGCAGTCTGCCCGGCTGTAGAGTTGCTTTGCTGTTGCTCTGTGCATTTACTGTATGGTAACTGGCTGGTTTCTTACCCCCATTTGCAGGGTAGGGGGCGGGGCTGGGAATGGGCTAAATGTGGGGGGCTGGGGGAGTGGATCTGTCCCCAGCTGCAGAATCCTCCCTGCTCTGACCCTCAGAGAGGAACCTGGAACTAAACTGTGCAGCTCGGGGTCTGGTCCCTTTCCCATCCCCATGATAGCGAGCCGAGCCGTGGGCGGCTGGCCCAGGCACAGCTCTGCTCACTGGAGCGTGATGACTGGTGAGAGGAGAGAACCACCTTTGCCTCCCTTCCTCACTCTCATCTCGAGGACGGGGTGACACGTTTTGTCCCCCCCCATGCATGTGCGTGGAAATGAACGAGCAGAGGCACTCACATGCAGGGCAAATGGCCAAGTGCGTATGTGCTAGGGAGAGATGGCCCTGTGTGGATGGATGCACCCCTGGGGCACCCACAGGCATCCGGGAGGTGCCCAGTTAGAGCGCCAGGCCAGCTGCTGGAGTGAGCAGCCATGGGGGGAAAAGCATCCTTGGGGAGGGGAAAAGTGGCTGACTGGGGGAACTCTCAGGCCTTAGGAGCACCTTGCAGAGGAGCTGGGGGGAGGAGATGTGAGAGACACATCTCAAGGAGAAGAGCTGTTCTGGGGGAACACAGCCGGGACAGATCGATGATCATGTAGAATCCCTGGAGAAGATCTACATAGCGAGCGCCTGCATTTCCCTAGGAGACAGGTTGTTAACAGCCCGGGATCTGCCCCGATGGGACGGGCAAGTCTCTGTCCTGCTCTTTGCTTCACCCTCTGGCGTCTCTTATTGATCATGTTGCCAGGTCCCCTCTTGTATGGGCAAATGCTTTGGTAAAGCGGGTGCGGGGTACTACGGCAGGACACAGTCACATGGCGGGTGAGGCGCTAGCAATAACAGACGTGGGTCCGATCAAAGCTATGACCTCACCTCCCTTGTGTGTCTCATATTCTGGGACTGGCGTGGCTCCACCAACACCTGATGACATCTGGGGCAGGTGTCCCAGAGTCCCTGTTAGTGAATAGGCTCTGCCTCTGGCCCCTCCTTTCAGCCCTGCCTCCTGGGAACGTGACAGCTGGGCAGAGCTAAAGGGTCGGGGCCCCGTCCGAGAGGCGATCCCTGCGGTTACACAAACCTGGCCCCCGAAGGGCTGAAGAGAGCAGAGCCAGAAGCATAGAATGTCAGGGTTGGAAGGGACCTCAGGAGGTGTCTAGTCCAACCCCCTGCTCAAAGCAGGACTATCCTCAGCTAAATCATCCCAGCTAGAAGTGAACAGCTGAGCCAGGGCGTTGGGCGGGAAGCCCCAGCTTGAAGTTTTTGCTTTTCTGGTTGTGGGCATTTGGGTAACAAACAGAGCCCAGTTCTCTGAGTCCTCCAGCAGGAACAGAGGTGAGAATGCCTCAGAGTTCTGCTATCTCTGAGGTTAAAAGAAAAAAAATCTGGTTTTTGAAAGGACCCCCCGAGAAACAAATCTAGGTGGTTGGTTTTTCCTTTGCAGGTCACTTTAGAGATGAGCAGAGTTAGGAACCTTCATGCCCCGAGAAAAGTCCCCTTCTCTGCCCCCCAGACATCAGGGTATTTTGTCACATAGGGTTGGGTTACCAGACATCCTGATATTAGGGGCTTTGTCTTATATTTGCAACTATTACCCCCCTGGAAAAAAGTGTCCTGCTTTTTCACACTTGCTATCTGGCCATCCTACACAGGACTAATGTGCATAAGCCATCACACTCACACATACACACCCATGCACGCACATGGGGTTACACAAAAGCACACACGTTGCATACAGGTTGCCACCCATCCATGCAGATACAGGGATACCGACAAGAATGCCACACAGACTGATATCTGCCTTTCCAGCTGTGCTTGTGGTGGCCACATGCACGTGCAAGCACATCTGCAAGGGCACACAAACGCCAGCACATTACGCACACAACGACCGCACCATCTCCACAGGCATGCATGCATGCACACGCATGCTCCTAAGCACAACCAGGCCCTCCCGCCACAGTGGGGGGGGGTGCAGAAATCCAGCCATGTGCCTGCACAACCTCATGCTAGCAGCTGGAAGAGAGAAAGAGGCCTGGTTTCCCACCTGCAGTGCCAGGGGCCCTAGCAAACACTCCTCCTTCAACCTTGTTTCCTCTATCCCCATGTTCCTTCTTCTCTCCTCAATTCCACTTTCTTATTCTCCATCTCCAACCCTTCCCTCTACTCCCCCACCCTTTCCGTGTTCTCTTTAAACCTCATCTCCTTCTCCCAGGCCCAGTTGCCTTCTCTGTCCTCGGACTTGGCCCCATGCCACAGGGAAATCGAGGCTGATCTACAGCAAATTGGACAAATATAGGTGCCGGTACTCTCCCAAGCTCCTCCCCCACCATCAAAGCTCCTCCCATGTGACATCAACGTGCTCTGATCCTGGGGCAATGGGCAGATGCCATCATGGGCACAGGCGAAACACCTAGACATCACAGCAGAATGACCCCGGATCTTAACGCGGGTACCACCCAGCTGCCAACCCCAGTCTAAGCCAGGAGAGAGAATGTAAAACCAGTATCCCCCTGCTCTATTTCTGCCTTCAGGCTTCCTCTGAGTGGCTCATCCTTCACACGCTTCCCTCCCCCCAGCTCCCAGCCATCTTCTTGGGCTAGGGGCTGGAGCGTGGGTTGCAGGTGACGAATGACTTCTAGGATTGATGGAGAAGTGACTCATGTCCAGGTGTTATCCTCCAAACACAGCTGAGCTGACACCCCCACCCCTCCTTCCCTGACACCCCATCTCATGTCAAGGGCCATCAGGGCTGTGCTTGGGTTCATCTCTGACCAGACTGGGCCTGTGTGAGGCCAGAAGAAAAGGGATCCAGAATGGACCCGAGGCTGGGCTCAGAAAACCCAAATCCCAACCAATCCTATGCCCTGATGGTGCTGTGTCCCTCATTCCCCCCCAGCTTCCTCCAGGCTCATGTCCATCTATTCATGCACCCCTCCCTATCCCCCTATGTCAGATGTGCCCAGTCCCCTGTAGAGACGCTCAGGGTGAGATGAAAGAGTTAATCTCAGGAGCTGCTCCTCTTCCTAAGCAGGGTACCATTGCCTCCACCTCCTCGGCTGCCATGGTAACAGAGTGGGGAGCCAGGCTGTGGGGGAGGCACTGATCTCTGTCCTCCACAGCAATGAGATCAATAATTCACAAACGCCTCGGAGCCAGGGAAGCCTCTGATGCATCCGGCCTCCACCTCTCGCCCCCAAGCTCTGGGAACACGTTGTGCTTTCTAGGGCCTGGGATAGGAAGCAAAGGAGAAGGGGAGAGGAGAAGCGATTAAGCCCACAGAGGATCAAATGGGCCAGGGACGAGAATGGGCTGCATGATTTCCTAGAACTTGGTCTGAGCAGGTCTTGGTCGGAGGTGACTGGAATTAGCTAGCTGATGACTTCTGTGAAATGGGTCTTTGCCCATTGCTAGAGGACACACATATGCACACGGTAGCTGCAGCAGATCGGCCCCTTTGTCAGCAGCCTTAGCAGAGAGGTCAAGGACTGGACGGGCTACCAAGACTGACCCTCCAACTACCCGTCCAGATGGTCCCTGTGGGTCAGCAGTGGGGCACGTTGTTGGAGCAGCCCTCTCCGCAACTGTAGCCCCTCTGGGGGTCTCATGCCATTGCTGGTGTGGCTGACTCCCGCTGAGAGAAGGGACACACGAGAGGTATCAAATAAAGCATGGTATAGAAGGTATTGGCCAGAAGCTGATCCACAGCTGGGCAGTCAGGAGAGCTTGATCCTTTCATGTGCCAAGCTCAACAGGATGCCCTAAGCAATCTATAGGTGTCACAGTTAAAGCTGGGACTAGGAAACAGGTTTTTTTGCATATTGCATGATTAGCTGGTGGAACTCATGGCCACAAGATATCATGGAGGCCACGAGTTTAGCAGCATTCCCGGAAGGCCTTTCTCCATATCATGAGCACCGTGCTCCAGGGTACATGTCTGGGGCTAGAAAGAGATCCCCCCTGGGGGTGTTTTATTGCATATTTGTCCAAGCTGGGGGTTCTCGACACTTTCCTCCGAAGCAGCTGGTGTCATTCACGGCCAGAGACACGATGCTGGACCAGCCGGATCAGCATGGTGATGTCTGTGTTCCCCCTCCCCCACTGCTGCTTACTTCTTTGCAGGAGCAACTGCCCCAAGACCTGGAAATTTGGGAAACCCGGGGCTAAATGAGCCCCTCCTTATCCCCCACTATCCAAAGGCATCCTCCCACGGCTGAATGGAGCTGTGTCTCCAACCTCCTTCTCCCCCTCCTCTCAGCCCCTGGCTTATTGGCAGCAGGCAAAAAGATGCTTTGGTTTAACTAAAATCTTTTGGTTCAGTACAGGGGAGTCTGAGCGAAGCTCTCTGGTCTCGTCAGCCTAGCTGATCAAATGGTCCCTTCTGGCCTCAGGATCTATGAATCTGTGAAAGTGCTGACCCCAACGTTAGCCAGACATCTTCACCCAGGTGCGTTCTGTGCACCCCCTCCACTAGGCGGTGGTACAAGTCACGGACGTGATCTGTCCTGTGCATGTGGGTCAAGGGAGCAGAAGGCCAGCCCCTCACTACAGCAACATATTTGCCAGGCGCATCTATTGAGAAGCATCAGCTCCTGTATCTGAGCAGCAATGTTATTGGGCTTCCCCCCCCCCACTCTGTCCCTCTTGGTCTGTTGCTTTTTACTGGATGATTAATGGGGGCCCCAATTTCCAGTGCAAAAAGGATCTGTGTGAAATCATCCCAAAGGTGATTCGTGTCGAGTGAATTTCAGCGCTGGCTAGAAGTGACGGCTGGACAGTCCTGGAGTCTGTTCTCCACCCTATCCATCAAGCTGCAGGTGGCAGCAGCAGGATGAGCTTCCTGCACCCTGCGCTCTGCCAGCGTGTCTCAGCTGGGCCCTGCAGTACCCTTCTTCAAGACCCACTGAGTCCGGGGCCTTCTCCTGGCCGTGGGTTTTGTGACACGGAGACCTGCCCACTGGGATTGGGGTGAGACCCGCTCTCCTCGTTTCACACAGGACACCTAAGACGTGTCTTTTCGAAGGCAGCGCTTCCACTCCCGGCTGCTTTTTGATGGCTTTCAGCCCCGGGGGGGTGCTGCGGAGATCGAGCCTGGATGATTTTTGTCAGGCCTCGTGGCTGAGACGCTGGCGCCCAGGCACCGCTGTGACGTGCTGTCGTTTAACAGTGAGCGGCTCCCGCTGCCTTGCAGGTCCAGGGAACGGCGCTGGCTGAATGCCAGGCCCCAGATCCCCAGCGTGGGACACGTCATGGGGCTCTCGGCCACAAGCACTGAGGAATGCAGCGGTGCAAGGTGGGGAGTGGGGGCGGGGCATGGGGGGGCCAAAGGTGTGGGTACGGTGGCACCCTTAAGGGTGGAAGGAGCCTGCGTATGCCCCGCCCCCTAGCCGTAGGGGCGGGGCCCTAGGGGCGGAGCCAGTGCTCCAGGCCCCCAGCAGCAGGGGAGGAGCCTGTGCCCCGCCCCCCAGGTGCATGGGCGGGGCCCGGGGAGCCTGTGCCCCGCCCCCAGCCGCGGTGACTCAGCGCTCTCAGGACTACATTTCCCATCGGGCCGCGGGCGCCGCGGTGGCTTCCGGCGGGCGGTTTCCGGCTCGGGCGGTCAGGCGGGCCGGGGGCGGGGCGGGGCGGGGCCGGGCTGAGGAGGCTCCGGGCCGGGCCGGGCCTGTGGCGTTCGGCGGGTGCCGGGATGGAGGCCGTGCCCCGCATGCCCATGATCTGGCTGGACCTCAAGGAGGCCGGGGAGTTCGGCTTCGGCCAGGCCGTGAAGAAGGTGCGGGGGGAGGGGCGCCGGGCCGGGCCGGGCCGGGGGCGGGGGAGGGGAGGCTGGCTCCGGGGGCGGTGCCCGGTAACTGTGGGGCCGGAGTGTGGGGGGGGAGGGGGCCGGAGTGTGGCCCTGCCCCCCCCCCCCCCCCCCCAACCCCCGTGTCCCCCCCCCCGGCGCGGTACCGCCGCGGTCCGGCTCGGCCCTGCGCTGCCGGGCTCTGAGGCCCAGCGGGAGTGGGGTGGCCCCCGGCCGGCCCGGCCCTTTCCGAGCGCGGCTCCGTCCGCCTCCCTCGCTGCCCTTGGCCGGGCCGGGCCGGGCCGGGGCGCTGCCCCGCCGAAGTGGGGCGAGGGTCCGAAAGCGGGTGGCGGGGGAGACAGGCCAAGCCGGGCCGTGCCCCAGGGGGCCGGGGCCGGTCTGTGGGGGGCTTTCCACGACCCGGGCCCGTGACTGGCGGCGCTGGGTGCCCGGCCCAGCTGCGGGTGCGTCTACACAGGGCGCCTGCCAGCCTAGCCCCGCGGGGTAGACACGGCCCGCGCCCGCGGAAGGTGGTTTTCTCCCCACGCAGGAACGCGGCTCCCCAGCGGACTTGAGCTCTCCCGACAGGGCCCCCCTCTGGGCACAGCTGTGCTCGTAGGGCAGGTTTTGTTGGCGTAGCCATGGTGCCGTGTGTGTTCGTGAGAGAGTGAGAGTCGTCCACACCCCGACTGAGGCGGCTGACACCCATAATTTGGAAGTGTAGGCCGAGCTTGAGCCATCCTGCCCCGTCTCGCTGCCTAGATTAACCATTCTCAGTAATGTGGATTAAATAAGGGCTCAATCCAGCATCTGTTTGAAGCCAATGATAAAAACAGTGGGTGGTTTTCCATTGGCTTTAAGGGGAGTTTGAATCAAATCCTAAGGAAGTAGCCAAAAGAGAGAAGGGGCAGTTCTACTCTGTCTCATAGTTTTAGAAACTAGGGGCTTAATTGAGAGCTCTTTGCTGCTGTGAAATACTGTGCTATAGTAAAGGAGGGGCTGCATGATAAAACAGGGACTTGCAGATAGGAGACTTGATCACTGACTTCCTCTCCGTTAAGTCACTCATCTTAAATATCACTCTTCTATCTGGGAATGTTTTTACCTACCGTTTTTACCAAAACTGCCTTAAAATTTGACTGTAAAACAAAAATTAGCCCTAAGGTCTCAGGGGCAAGGGTAGTGTCTGAAATGGTCTTAACTCATTTATTCTTAAACTAACTAGATTTCAAGTTGGCTGTGTCCCTTTGACCCCTCTCTGTTTTTCCATCTGTATCAATAACTGAGATACTGCTGACTTCTGTAAAATGAAATACTTGTCCATCTTTGAGATTTTGTTTGAGAAATGTTCTTTTAGTACTAATGAACATTATTTTTGCATGATGTGCAAAATGGGTGTTACTTTTTGGGGGTGGAATGGCACCTTTCGTTCTATACATCGATACACAGATTTTGGTTGATGCCCCAAGCATTTTGCTTTGTTTTTTTTTCCAAGGGAGACTTTAAATGGCTATAAGTGGCAAATTCCAAATAGGGATTGGTGTTTCTGTAGTACCTTCTAGCCACAAGAATCACGAAACATTTTACAAACCCCGCATTTAAGGGATCTCTTGGTCTGACACTGAAATGCAGCATCACCACCCAACAGTGTGGAAGACAGAGAGTGAAGAGTCTGGTATTCATTTGAAACTGTAGGGGGAATTGAGCTTGGCAGAATGTGATTGGTCGAGGACATCTCCCTGATATCTGGGAAAAGTGTCATGGGGTCTTGGATGATCACAAGCAATTGGGCCTTTCTCAGCTTTTTCTGTTGCAATCTGGAAAGCTGAGTCATGCTTTGCTGTTTGCTGACACGGTGATGATAGTAAATTAGAAATGGTCCTTGCCATTTGGGTTTGTCTGCTAGTGCTGGAAAGGAGACTAGCCATCAATAGAATTTCTGCTGCAGCTGATGGCATGACAGGTGCCCACCTAGAGGAGGGTGACCTCCAAAACAAAAAGTCATTTTAAAATAACATGGCTGTGTGAAAGGCATAGCTGCATATTAGGGGTACGCTTACCACTTGGTCAGAGCAAGTGCTGTCTTTTTCAGCATGTTTAAACCTCAGGTTTATTCTTGGTTTAAAAAAAAATCCTGAAAAACCTGATATTAATAGAAATATTTTCATTCATCTCTTCCCTTAGATGTAAAGATTTCCCTGCTGTGTTTGCAGCCAGATTTCTCTGCATTTTTACTGGTACATGAGAACCAGGAAGTGAAACCAACTAGAATCCAAACAAACTGACTCCTCCAATTTCACTACCAAGCGGAGAGATGCAGAAATGGTGAAAAGTACATTTTTAAGTGCCTTCAGTTTTGATAATCTTAAGCAACGGTGACGTGTAGGATATTATTTTACAAACAAGTCTGGGTTTTTTAACCTGGCAAACTTCAGGGTGTTTACCTTCAGCATTTCTGTTCTTCCCCACGTTTACCTTGAGTGGCGAAGCAAGTTGCATTTGCGGAGTATCATCTAGGGCCTCAGATTCTTCCCCCTTGCCTGGTTGTGGTGGGAAGGTTGGAAAACAGAAAGGTCTCAGGTTAAACTCCTGGAGGTTTAGGAGATGCTGCTGATGAGTGCAGTGGTAGCATCAGTCTGACATCAGTAAGTTCTAAGCTTGGCAAAAGCACTTTAAAATCCAACAATCTCCAAGCCCTTGATGAACACACATTAATTTAGTTCTGTTCTTCCTTCTCTCCTCCTCTTCCCTCCCCCACGCATACATGCACACTGAAGTAGGTGAAACTAAGTAATGCAGAGGCTAAGTGGCTTGCTAAGTGCCCCACTGTGGTTGAGTGGCAGAGC
Source organism: Mesoclemmys tuberculata (assembly GCA_007922155.1). Classification (NCBI taxonomy): domain Eukaryota; kingdom Metazoa; phylum Chordata; order Testudines; family Chelidae; genus Mesoclemmys; species Mesoclemmys tuberculata. The sequence goes on along the minus strand of ML675603.1, from coordinate 2,006,891 downwards.
CAGGACTCTTGGGGGTCTAGTACTGAACTGCTGTGTGCCCTTGAGGAATTCTTTGTTGCTCCTTCTGTACCTGTGAAATGGGGGTAATAACTACCTCATATGGTGCTGAGCGGCTTAACTGATTATTGTCAGGCTAGATCCTCAGGTGGAAAATGCTAAGGAAGTTTATTAATAAATGAGTATCTGCTTTCCACTCTGGCTCTAGTTCTTCTTGGTGCTGGTTTGTTACTACTTAGAGCCCATAGTAGGCTGCAGGAGTTAGGCTTGTGTAATTAGCAGATGATAGCCCATTTAATTTTTCTTCTGTATTAGTCCCTGGGATAAGCTTCCTTGTTTGGTAGGTGCCAGCTAGACATTCAGTCTCTGATGGTCAACAACAGGCTTTTCATTAAGCCAAACATGACAGACTTGTTGGCATAAAACATCAGTCCAGAAAGTGACCATTTCTGACTTGTACTCTACCCCTTGAGCTAGAAACCGTTCAGGACCTTGTGGGCCTTCTTTATTTAACTTATTTATTGGAAGACCATAGGGCTTGTCCTCATTTCAGATTTAACTCGACTTCTAACAAGAGTGTTGCCCCTGTCTCATCCCCACACACGAACCCTGGACCTGGGAGTTATGATGCTTTTAACCCCAGTTGGGTGGGCTGAGGGGGGGAGCATAGACTAAAATGTGAGTGAGCACAATTTATCAACTGTTAACATGACAGCTCTAGTAGGGATGTAGGCTTAGCCCCATTTGAGTGCCACTAATCCTCCAATGCCGTCCCACAATTCCACCCCAGATGCCCGGAAAGGAGAGACAAGTTCACCCTCAGTTCAGAGGGAAAATGCATAGAGCAGCTCAGCTTGCTGCTGTGCTAAGAATGCTGGGATGAGCTCCCAGGAGACTTTGGTACAGCCGACACGTGACATGGCAGCCTGAGTGTTGTATTGCAGTCTGACTGCTCTCGCTTCAGCTCGGCTAACTAGTGTGGGATAACAGGTTATCTCTGCAGTGAAAAGGCAGAGTTCCTCCTCTGTATGCTCTAGGGAGGTGGTGGAATCTCCATCCTTTGAGATTTTTAAGGCCTGGCTTGACAAAGCCCTGGCTGGGATGGTTTAGTTGGGGTTGGTCCTGCTTTGAGGAGGGGGTTGGACTAGATGCCTCCTGGGGTCCCTTCCAACCCTAATCTTCTATGATACAGCTTAATATTTTCAGATGCTTATTAATTATACATTTTTAGTATGTAAGAAAAAGGTGACTCATATATTGCTTATTTACTAGGTAATTTTTTGCTCATGATATCAAGCTGCTTTAGGATGGAAACTGGAATTTAACTGAATGCACAACAAGATGTACAATTTATTTTGATTAAACAAAACCTTAAGAGTTTTGGATATATAAATTTATCAAAACATGTTTCACATTTACAGCTAACTGACTTATTAATCAGAGGGCTGGCTGGTGAATTAAACTGATTATTTCAGGTCAGTGTGAGAGAATTTTCACATATGTCTAAATGAAAGTGACTGGAGCTTAAGTTCCTACTTGCCTAAGTCTTTTGAAAATAAGATAGGTCACATCTTAAGTTGTTTAGGAGACTATTGTGCCATATTTATAAAGCTTGACCTCAAAAGTCCGTCTCCCCCCTCATTCGTCTTCATTTAGAAAAGTAGCCTTTCATTCCATGTTTTGACAGAAGCTCATGGATTCAGCATAATTATTTTTAATTTAAATGTGTTAAGAGATTATAAATTTAGGCCTTAGCATGTTTTATATTAGGTTCAGATTTAATTTCAAGCAGGCTTTTTTTAAAAAGAAAAACTAATTAATTATAATTTAAATAACCAAAAAATCCCAATTTAAATCAAAACCCGATATTAAAATTCTTTTTCAAATAAATCATTGTTTTTATCCACTCTTAAGAACAGAACTGAAACCACCAACTCAGGACATAGTGGTCAGTGAACAGATGCTGGGCTGGGCTGGATTTGAACCAGTGACCTAGAGGGTAGAGGTGTCTCTCACTTTGACTAGATTGCAGCATCCCAGGGAGCTGAGCTTTTCCTAATGCATTCCCATTGTGTGTATGACCCTCCTCCCCGGACACTTACCCAACTTCTTTTGTAGCAGCAGGGCAAACAACTTCCTTTATTTCCTGAATGGCTGAGATGCATCTCGGGGTTCTTATACATTTCATAGGGTTCCTTAGGATGGCTACGTGATCAAATGTCACTTGTCACTAAAAGCATTTTCATCTGTATGGTGCAGCTCCCTCTTCTGCAGGCCATCAGCCTCCGTGCCCTGTATCATTCCTTGCAGGGCTTGGTGGGCGCAGTGGGCACAGCGATGAAGTGTGGGCTCTCCTAATGTTCTGAGGAACTGGAGTGACACACACAGTGCTGGGACTCGGCTCTGGCCCCTGCCCGGGGCAGGCTGCGTGTGGGTGAGGGGTGATCTCTATGGGTGGGGAAGTCCTGCAGTCTGGGGTTAGTTGCTTTTCTCTTCATCCTACTGACCTAATGACACATACGTAGGCTCCTTTGATGTGACTCATCCTGGCAGATGTCACAGGAGGTTGTGTAACATAATGGTTACAGCAGGGCGACTGGGCATTGGACACCTGCCGTCTCTTCCTGTCTTTACCACTGATTAGTTGTGTGGCTTTGGGGCACGTCACTCAACCCCTGGGTCTGTTCTGCTACAGTGCAGTGTGATTCACTTGTCCACCCTGTGCGGGGGTGTGGTGTAGGTGTTTGGGATCCCCTAGGAACTGGGGCTGGGGCTGGGTAAGTGCCAGGTACTTTGTGTTGAGCGCTCGTTTTCAGGCTGCGCGTGCTCTCTCTCTCTCCTAGGAACACTTTCCCCCCAGCTCCTTCCCCACATAGTCTGGAAAGACTGCTGAATCTTCAGTTCCCCTTCAGGGCGGTACTGACCTTTCCCACTTAGTGCCCCTGTGTGGGACGTCTGGGATCTTAGCCCCCAGCTGGCATGATGGTTCTGCAGCAAGCGAGTTCCCCTGACTGTTCCTGTCAGCCAGCCGTGCGGTTGCTGAATCTCCCCAACCTGTTGTTCAACCAGACCCTACGTTTGCCAAAAGCCTGCTGGACCCCTGCAGATCTCTAATTCGGTGTCGGCCCCTTCCCCCAAACCACAGCAGGCAGGTCCGTTGATGAAAGACTTAGCTCCACGCTGCCAAGAAACCATGTCCCTGCAGTCAAGGGCAGAACAGCCTCCGTCTCTTTAACACCTGACAAGAACGTTATCCTTCGAGTCTCTCCAGCTGGTTTGCTGCCAGCTGGGCATGGCTGTGCCCTCTTCCCTTGAGTATCGCTGTCACAATCCTTTGCCCTCCTGTAGCACTGGCTGGGGATCTCAAAGTGCTCAGAGCCATCATTACTATGTAACAGATGAGTGGCTTGCACAAAGCCCCATGACAAGTGTGACCCGTCCCTGCCCAGGGTAGCCCATTGATAATGCCAGGGACAGGGCAGGCTGTAAAAGGAGAGCAGATTCTCCCAGCACTAGTGGGTGACACTCGAGTCAGACTTCCCAACCAGCCACAAACAGTGCTTCTGATTCCCCACACTGGTTATCAAGAAGCCACTGTGCAAATACACACAGCCCCCTTTGCTGCATTTCAGTCTCTGGCTCCCAAACTGACACTAGGTCCAGTAAAGGGACCAGTCATTTAAACTCTATGCTCTTTACTAAAAGATTCCCTCTGATCCCAAAGGACCAGCCACAGTACCAGTTCACTATAAGTTTGGATCTTACCCAAAATACCACGCTGCCAGCCAATCCTTTAGTAACTAAAACTAAAGGTTTATTAATAAAAGAAAAACAAACAATAAGAGAAGTGTTAGAGGATTGAAGCAATCGGATAGACACAAATGATTTAAAAGTCCATATACATCTGGTTTCTAGAAGAATTGTGGAGTTGCAGGCTTGTATAGTCCCTCTGGAATACATCCAGTACCTGGATGGGTCTAAGTCCTTCAGTTCAGTTGCAAAGTGTGTTGATCCAGAGGTGTGTCCGCAGCTGGACAGGAACAAGAACAAAATGGTTTCTGTGGTTTGATCTTATATACCCTCTGCCTCTGGCCATGTGGCTTGTGGAACTTTACAGGAACCAAAATGGAGTCCATAGTCACATGCGCCAATCCTGGTAACTCTTCAGGTATGCCTTTAGTTTCTTCCTGGGCCTTTGGCTTCTGTAAAGGTCTTGATGGGCCATTAAGCGGGCTATTGTCCTGCGGCCTCTCTGTCTGGGGTGTGTCTTCTACAGCACAGTTTGAAATACAGGTACTGTATATCAGAGATCTCCATAACTTCCCTCACACATGAACACAAATAGTATCATCTTCTTCAGCATATTATAACCTTTCTAACAGTACCTGACATGGCTTGTCTTACATGAATTGTTATGATTTTGCCATATTAATGTCAAATAACATAAATTCTTCCCCCAACCCAGTCTGTGTCCTGACTCCTCGTCCCCTATGCTAGCCACTGGGCTGAAATGTCATTCTAGTGGAGTCCTAACTTTGTCCAGGCCAGTGGCTGCCATGTGCAGCTGTGTGAGTGTGCTTGCTGCTCCAGTCATAGTCTCATGTCTGTGTAGGGCTCCCACCCCCGGTGACACGGCCTGTATTGCTGCACTCCGGGGGCCTGGAAAGCTAGCGCCTTCCTCTCCATGAGCAATGCTGGTCCTTAACCAGCTGCTCTGGCTGTGGAAATGCAGTGCCTGCTCCTGGGAGCACGCCCCCTCAGGCACCCGAGGGTACTAAGACATGGATGATCCCTCAGACTCGCCTTCTGAGAGAAGCGGTACACCAGCCCGGCAGTAACCCGCTGCAGGCATCTCTCTCGTGAAGTCACCTGCGGTGCTCAGGACCAGTGTGCGTGGCCAGCAGCTGTGGCTCCTTGTGCTGCGACCCCATTGGCTCTTCCACGCTAAGCAAGTTTGGCATGTGGGGGGGCCTCCACGGTTCTATGGGCGATGGCTCTCCTCGCTCTTGAGCCTGGACCGAGTCCGTGCTTGGGTGTGGTGTTGAGGCACCGTGCTATGGGTGTCTTTCCTGTCAGACCCAAACATCATGCTGACCATGTGTGATCCCAGTGACTGTTAACTTGTCATCTCTTGTCCTCTACTCTGTGTGGTGTTGCTGTGCGCTGTTAAACAGCTTTTGTGCCTCATCCCAGGGGTGGCTGCATTTCAGAGATGAGGTTTTGGGGCTGAACTAATTACCAGTGTGCTGAACTCTGAGGAAAGGCATTCATTATTTAAACTTGGGTTGGGTAAAGCTCTAGAAGATACACAATAAGGAACAGTCTAATACTAGATACTGGGGTAATGAGAGAGTGAGGAATGCTTTACTGGGCCCAGTGGAGAAGAGAGCCATGATCTGTTTTGATTTGCACAGTGCATGGTGCTTTACGGGCAAGTCAGAGACAAGGTCCCTGCACTCAGGATCCTGCCATCTGCTTTAGACCAGTGCCTCTGGAGACTCTGCTATGGAGGGAATGGGAGAAGGGAAATGGGATGGGAAAGCTGTGTGCTGGAAGGGACCTGGCGGAGGATGCATGGGTTGATAGGTGCATGTGAGTCTGTCTTACCTACAGGACACTTAATTGGGTATCTGGAAGCCTGGCTTGGCACTTCTGAACGTTACCAAGCATGCGGCTTCCAAGAGCCGTGACAGATGTGCAGATGAAAGGACCCCTCCAGGCGAGAGGTCTAGTCCTGGCCTGCGTGGCTCCGTTGGACGTGAAGCTGTGATAAAGCCTTTCCCCTGCATGCGACTCTTTAGTCCCTTGCTGTACAAGTGAAGGTGCAGCACGTGTTGCTTCTCGAGCAGACCCTTCACCAGGCTGCGATGGCCGATGGCTACAGATTCCAGTTTGGCAGTGCTCTCTCCTCAGCCGCTCACGCTGAGTACGGCTGCCCAAGTCAAAGATCAGCCGCCTTCGCTTCTAAGCCTTTGCCCTAGGCCGCGGGCGGGAGCAGGTCTGCAGGCTGGGTTGTAACTTCATGGACTTGCGTGGGCGGAGGCAGTCTGACCAGGGTTGGGTGGGCAGCTGAGCTCAGGCTGCAGAGCTCCTTTGGGAAGAGGCCTGGCTCTCAGCTGAAGGTTGCAGGGACATATGGGCAGGCGCTGTCTGAGGAAACGCACAGGATCCTTCAAATTGGAGCCATGTTCCGTGTGCTATGGGCTGGCTGGCTGTGTGTGGGGTGGGCAGCGCGTTGATTCCTGTTAGCTCTTCAGCCTCCCACTATGAGCACATCATCCTCAGCGGAGACAGAACGAGTCCGGTCCGAGCGATGGCCCAGGCCAGGAGGGCTACAGTAAAAAGCAGCATCCCAGAATCCCAAAATCACGTGTCTCTGTGACCCTTCTCGCAGAGCACTTCCCTTGTGTTTCTGTGGCCCCTCTTGCTGTTGGCTCCATATCCAGCTGGCGCTTTGGCATGGCAAGGGCAGCTCTGCTCTAGGGAAGGGAGGGTTGATTTTTACTCTACACACCTGTCTCCCAAGACAAGCCCTAATTAGTTTTTCTCCCTCCAGTTTGTTCTGAAGAACTATGGCGAAAATCCAGAGAACTATAATGAAGAGCTGAAAAAACTTGAACTGCTCAGGCAGGTAAGTGTGTGGTGGTGATACTGGGCCAGTGCTCCATGGAAGGCACTGTGGACTAAGGGATGACACGCCCTGCCCCACAGAGCATACAGTCTAGCTAGGACTGACACAGGCTGGAAGGGAAAGTGACTTGCCAAGGACTCTCAGCAGACCAGTGGCTGAGCCAGGAATCCAGGTCTCCTGGCCCCAGTCCAGTTCCCTGTCCGCTAGGTAGACCCCACAGTTCTCTGGTGTGTGCGTGGGAGGGCTGGACACAGCAGAGGTGCTGCATGCTCAGAGGTTCCCACCCGTTGCCAGCGGCGTTTTCAGGGGCACAGTGCGCTCTGGCCAGGGGTCACTGCTGGCCCCCTCTGGAGTCAAACCAGGTGCCTTAGTGGTTCCCAGCCTTTTTGAGTGAAAGCCCCACTAGTTCAGTGGATAAAACGCCCACCTGACATAACACACACCCCATGTGAGCGCACACACTGATAATACCACTAAATTACATTATTGATGATGATAAAGGGCTCTTACCTGAGGAAGAAGCTAAGCCTACCCTGGTGCAGCCACCACTGCACGCCCCATGTGGCCCTGCCTCTTCCTGTCCCTCATGGACTGAGGGTAATGGAGGTGGCGGACGCTGGCTGCTCCAGGCCCCCACCAGTGCAGGTCTGCTCCACCTGGCTTGGGGCTGCTCCTCTGCTCTGGATGGCATAGGGTTTGAGGGGCGGCTCCTCTGCTCTGGCCAGGCACCCAGCTGGCTTGGGGCTGGGGGGAAGCTGCTCTTCTGCCCCAGCCGGCATGGAGCTTGGGGTTGCCGCTCCCTTGGGGGGGGCTGTTCCTCCGTTCTGGCTGAGGTCATTTAGCCCCAAGCCCCACCTCAGTATTACTGAAGCTTCATGGACCCCTGTAATCTTTGGTGCCCCCCAGGGGGTCCCTCCCCAGGTTGGGGACCGTTGGCCTAGAAGAAGCCCCTGTCTGAGGTGGCTGTGATGTGAACTCCCAGAGCTGAGCTGCTGGTGGCGGCCAGTGCGAGTTCCCAGAGATGCTTGTGGGGTGCTGTGGTAATGCCAGCACCGCTCACCACGTCTGAGCTCGCCAGCTGGAGGAGGACCGTGGGATGGGGGGGGATGTTTCCTGCAAGCCAGGCATTGGTGCTCATGCGCCTGCATCAGCGGAGCCTGAAATGCATGGAGCAAAGCAGAGGGGGCTGGGAATTGGGGATGGGGCAATAGCGCTGTTGGCCTCCAGAGGGCCAGTGAGATCCCAGCCAGGCTGCTGGCAAGTCTTCTCCATGGCGGGGTGAATGATGTTCACCCCAGCTGATGGGTGTCTGCGTGTTCAGCGTGGCACCTTTCTTGGCACTCCTTGCAGAGAGGAAACCCAGCTTCCCCTCGTTGGCAGGCTCAGCCTGTGGGGCCGTGCAGCGGAGGCTGTGGATACCTGGAGACTCACTGCAGGGCGCCTTTTGGCATAACCAGGCGGGACTGGTACTGCACTTTCGTAGTCCTTCTCTGTCATTGGCTGTGGGAAGGAGACTGCTTTGGGCAGGAGCCCCAGGGCCAAGTTACCTGAGCTGTAATAATCCATCGGGAGAAACTTCAGGGTTGTGCCACTAGCTTGATCCCCTTCAATTTGTGCTGGCCCCTCAAGGAGCAGCTTGGCCTAGCTCAGAAAGAAACTTCTGCACCCAAGCCAAGAGCGTCACTAGCGCGTAGTACTGCTGGGTCCTAGCTCCTTGCTGACTGGACGATCGAGCATTGCAGAGAGCACTCGGGCTCATGGAGGGCACTGCTTACTCCTCTTCGTGTGTCTGCAGCAAAGGAGAAGCTTGCTGGCCATTTCCCGTAAGGCTGTGGCCGAGCTCCAATGCTGCTGAATGATTGTTTTGACACCCTGCTGCAGCATGGCAGGGAAATGAGGGATGAGCGTTTTCCTGTCTGCTAGAAAAAATGTCTCTTCCTGCATAGTTTCCATGTGGGTGTGTCTGCTTTCCTGAAAACTATGCCTCTCGGATTGAGTGGGGGATCTAGTGGTGGGAGCTGGGACTCGTGCAGTCCGGAGCTCTGCTGCTGGCTTCCTATGAGACCTTTAGGAAAGTCACTTCTTGTCTATCTCTTCCCAATCTGTAAAACACAGGTGATCACTTCACTTCCCCTGACCCAGGCACACAGGAATTGCCAGGCTGGGTGGGACCCACGGTCCAGCTAGTGCACTTGCCTGTCTCCGGCAGGAGCCAGTACTAGCTGCATCAGAGGAAGGTGGAAGGATCCCACATCCGCTTGCTGTGGGTTGTCTGTTCCCATCTTCCTGATCTCTGACAGAGTTTGGCTTAAGCCCTGAAGCCTGATATTCCAGAAGTCTGTTGTTAATGCTGAGAGCTGTCTGTTCCTGCTATCCATGTGTAGCTGGTGACCCAACTCATTTAGCTGTCCCCGAAATTCCTTGCAGCCCTCCCTGGTCCTGATTAACCGGACTATCTTCTGCCAACTTTGTACTTCACTACTCATGCCGCCTTCCAGCTCACTGACTAATACACTAAACAATGGGGACTTAGTGCGAACCTTGCAGCCCCTGCTGTTAACCTTTTGCCGTGATGACAATTGGCCATTGAATCCTAATTTTTCTGTCCCACTGCGTGTTTTTGATCCATGATAATACTTTGCCTCTGACTTAGCTTCTTTGATAGCCTCTTGTGTGTGACATTATTTAGACCTTTTTGGAGGTCTAAATATATAGTCAGCCGATTCCCCTTTTCCAGTCCATTCCTGACATGCTCAAAGAATTCCAAGAGATCAGCAAGTCCCAGTTTTCTTTTGCAGAATCCGTGCTGGTTAGTCCCTCGCTATCAGGAGCTTCCAGTGTTTGGTTTTTTTAGTGATCATTTCACCCAGTTTGCCCAGGACAGATGTAAGCAAGGCACCTGACGTGCTCTGGATACTGTGGGCTGAAGGTGCTGTGGGTGGTGGGTGTCTAAGTTTGTGATGTACTTGACTGCCTTTAGATCCTCGGTGGAGAGGCCTAAGGTCTCTCCCACACCTGCGCAAGCAGCGCTTTGTTGCAGTTGCACCACTGGATTGGCCCCACGAGTGTGAGAGGCCGGGGGAAGTGTGCAGCAGTTCCCAGCTCCATCCCAGCCAAGAGGACTCTTTCTGGAGAATGGCCTAATGCCCTGGTTTCTGTGGCTGGCCGCTGGATTGTCCCCTGCGGAAGCCATTTAGGAGTGATCTCCCTCTGCCAGTCACGTGCCAGCCAAATACAGCACAGGCCCTTTGTGTGAGTTGGGCACTGCCTAATGCACTGGTCCTTTGTGTCTCCTCCAGAACGCTGTGAACGTGCCCAGGGACTTTGAGGGCTGCAGCATCCTGCGGAAGTACTTTGGCCAGCTTCACTACCTGCAGAGCCGCGTCCCCATGGGAGCGGAGCATGAGGCAGCTGTCCCCATCACGTGGTAAGAGCAGCGCTACATTGGGGTTTGCGTGGTGCCGGGGAAGGAACAGGCTTCCATGCATCCAACGACCTACCCATGCCAGGGCAAGTCACCCTCGGCTGACACCAGAGACTTGGACATGATTGACTGGGAGATCATCTCTGAGTGGCAGGAGCAGAGGAGCTGAAGTTGGGCCTCTCCTGTGGACTCACTGTGTGACTTAGGAGAGCCAAGTGGCTTTGTCTCTTGCCTCAGTTTCCCCATTGAGGTGGGTAGAATCCTTGGCCCTGATAATCTCCTGCCTAGGCTCCTGCACCTTGTAGCCCACCAGGTGCTATTCTGGGTGGACTGAAGGCATGGATTGCCTCTCGGCTGGATTGCATTCTGCTCATCTCTGCTCCACCTGTGCCCCTTCCCTCCAAGTCCCCTCCTCTAGGAATCTCCTCCTTGATCCTGTGCCCAGCCCCCATGACTCTCACCTCTGCCAGCCGTCCCAATGAACTGTACAATGGAGCAGACCAGATCAAGCTGTCTGTCTCCTTCCCCTGTGCCCAGTGTGATCTCATCCAGCCTCTGTGCTAACCCCGCCTGTAACCCCCTGTGGGTGGAGCCATGCCTCCAGTCTCTCCACCAAATGCCATGTGCATCTGACTCTACAGAGAAAGATCTAATACACGGGAGAAGAGTATTTCCCTCACAGGAGCTTTGTGGAGCCTCGGCCAGTCTGGGACGAAAGAAGCTATGCCAGGCTCAGTGTAGAAACTGAGGTGTTTTTGTTTTTTTTTAATAGCACCTTTCAACCAGTGATTGCTCCACCTGCCACTGAAATGCAGCCAGCCGTGGCTCTCCTAGCAGTGCCTTATGAATCAGCCATTATAGAGCCGGCCCTCCTGTTTCTTCAGCAACCTCGATTGCACTTCCTGGCACAGCTGGGATTTCAGTGCGTTAGGGTTTGGTGATGGCCCTGTGGGGGCCCCAGGGGACTGACCAAGAGGGGGTTGTTTTACCCCACCTGTATCTATTGCAGCCGGTGGGGGGCTGGTGGCTAGAGTGAATTTCAGCCTGCATGGATGCTTGCCATTGGCGTACAGAAATACGCCTTCCTGGACAGAGCACCATGTGTTCTCCATCCCTGCCTGATGGTCAGTCGTGGCCAGGCCAGAGGAGGGAGATGAGTTGCTAGCCTTTCCCAGAGGAGACCCCAGTTAATAGATCCTTTCAGGTTAAAATCCTTGTTGGGAAACACTAGCCTGTGTCGCTAATGAAACTTTGTAAAACTGAAAACAGGTTAAACCAGAATGAACTTGCTTTCAGGATCCGGCTGTCCCCTTCCAGAGGGCCATGGCGTCGCTAATGCCCACAGGTGGGCAGGCCTGAAACGTGTCAGTGCCCTTGGTACAGTGCCCCTCAGAGGAAGCAGCACTACGTGCTGAACAAGCAACACCTTTCCCCACTGTGCTTCTTGGCGATCTCCCACCTCTGTGCTGACCCAGCCTGACCCTGTTTTGGATGAGATCTGGTGCCATTCCCCTCCTCTAACCATTAGACAACACTTCCCTAGTAGGCTAAGAAAAGTGGGCCTGGCACCACTCAAACATTAAAGGGTCTTGCTGGCTTCCTGTCTCCCACTCAGTTTGGAGAGGAGTTTAAATCACTTGGATCAACCCTCCCTGCTCGGAGCCGTTAGCAGCTATCAGCATGCCTCTCCTGGAAATGTGGCCTGTGTGGTCCTTGGGTGGCTGGGCCATGCACCTGGCACATCTCGCTAGCGCAGCCAGTAACTCTGGGCTTCTCTGTTCACAGGACGGAGATCTTCTCTGGCAAGGCGGTTACCCACGAGGATATCAAGTATGAGCAGGCATGCATCCTCTATAACCTTGGTAAGGCCCTAGAGCCCACCTGCTGCGTCTGCTTGGCAGGGAGTGCTTGCCCAGAGCGCCCTGGGGCTTGTTTGGCACTAGACTAGAGAAATGCTCTCCTCCATGGCTAGTCTTCGTTCCCTGCTCCACAGGGCTCCTCTTCCAGCCTGGTCCTGCTGTTCAATTGGGAGAGGGGTGACACCCCACTCAGTGGCTGGGCTGTTCACCCGATCTTCCCTTGGCCCTTTCTCTAATCACAGCTCGGAGCAGGCGCCAGCAGACTCTCCCCTGTGGTGATGGAAGTGCTGGGATTTGAGAGCGCCGAACCGGGACAGCTTGAAGCGTTGTCATGACCATTGCAGACAAGTGAGCCATTGTCTCCTTGGTTCTGGCGGATCCTGCTAGTCCCTTAGATCTGAATCCTGGATGTGTGTTGTGTGCCTGGCATGAGACCCTCAAATGAGGCTTCAGCCCAGGTGTCTACTGGTGCCTATGGTGGGGGTGAGGGCGATCTTCCAGATCAGCTCAAAAGGGCTTTTCCCTTTCGTTTCTGATTGAGGAATGACAAGACAGAGCATTGCCTTGCATCACTGTCCCCCTGCAGGCCAAATCCAGGCCCTCTCTAGGGGAGAGGCTGCACCTGTTTTAATTAAATTTAATTGAAATGATCTAATTCAGCTGGGGGCAAACCCATCTGGTTGCACTTAAACTGGTTTATCCCTCATGTAAATAGATGTAGTTTATTGAAATAAACTACCAACAATCAAAATAAGCAGGATTAAAATGGTGTCAATGTATCTCTAAAGGGTTTGTGCTAGTGGATAGGTTGCCCTTTCATGTTAGACCAGCACTTGTTTAAACCTGGGTTTTGTCTGACCCCTTGGTCTTTAATCCTGAGTGACTGCTGGAAGCTCAGAGGCTGAGAGAGAGAGCTTATTGAGAAAGGCATATGCTGTGCACTGAGTCAGCGCAGACCCAATGCTCCGGTCTAGTGCTTGGGGTACTGTGTGCCCTAGAGGTGTTACTTTTATCGTCATTTCCTCTTCTAACCCATTTCAGTGCTGTGCACGGTTGCAGCGTTCCACCCCAGAAGTGGCTGCCTCTCAGTAGCTGAATGGACCAGTATTACTTGTATATTTTCTGTGGCTTGGGATCCGTCAGAATAAAACATCCATTATAAACCTAGCCGTGTCAGATCATAGACTGGTGGAACAACTTTAATGCAGGAGTGTACGTTAGGGGTTGAAAGACTGGAAACCGTGGTTTGTGTGGGATGTTACCACAGCTAGAATTTTGCCAGTGACCTGACCTGAGCTTCCTGTTCCCAACAGGTGCGTTGCATTCCATGCTGGGCGCCATGGACAAGAGAGTGTCCGAGGAGGTAATGATGCTAAACAACTCGTGGTTCCCACCTTTATCCTGTGGTTTTCCTTCCATACAGATCAGAGCACAAAGGTCGATAGGGCTGAGTCTTTTCAATAGTAATTGTTAATCTCCTGGGTGGGCTCTTCATGTTTAAAGGGACACGACATTTAAAAATGGCTCTAAAGTCGGGTTACGTATCGATTGTTCCAAGTAACATGATTTCTGTGACGAGAAGAGAACAGGAGATTTTCCTTTTTTGTGTATGGTTATGGAATCCTGTAGCAGTGCTTGTTGCAAGTTCTGGGCACCCTGCCTCTAATTTAATGCCCCAGTATAGCACCACTAGCACCACATGCAGCGGGTGACTGAACTCTTCCCTCCAGCCAATAACAGAATCTCCGGCTGCCTCAGAGCAAATCCCCAGAAAAGGGGGACCTGGCCATAGAGCCTGATGGGAAGGACCCCTCTTGGGCAGTCCTGCCAGCAGCTCCCTCCTCTTCCTACCTGGGGAGCTCCCTGCCGACCTTCCTTATGGAAGCATTTCCGGGAAGAGAGTCCCTCTGCTGACCAGCTCCCAAGCCACATAGGATACCAAGAGCTCCCCCTGGGAGCCTGTTGTCAGTTCGCTCAAGGGTGTAACCTGCTTTCTGGCCGTAATCAGCAGTGGCTGGTTTAGGCACTAGCTAGTCTGAGTGGTCTCACGGGGTGGTTCCAGGCAGTGTATCCAGTCTCTGGGTGATGAAAACCTAGACACCTGGGGCAGGAGAAGGTTTAACTCCACTTAAGATGGCAACGTTTGGGGTTTAGGCCCATAATTACTGGGCCTAAATGAAGGCGAAAGAGAATTAAAATACATCCTGCTGCATCCCTCAGCGGTTTGTACATTTCGTGAGTCAAGGGCAGGCTGGCTTCTGTGACGCACCCTCTGCTGTGGCTTGGGTGCGTTAGAGCCGCGTGTATTTCTTCTCCCCCTCTGCGACGGCTGTGGCCAGGGTATGAAGGTTTCCTGCACCCATTTCCAGTGCGCGGCCGGCGCTTTCACCTACCTGCGGAATCACTTCCCTCACTCCTACAGCGTGGACATGAGTCACCAGATCCTTAACCTCAACATCAACCTCATGCTGGTAAGAAGTGGGCCCTGGCTTTGCTGGCTGTTCACCGTTGGGGCGTGGATCCAGTGGCTGGGCTCATTTGAGGCAGTTAATTTAAAGGGATCACATCAAAGCTGCAGGTGCGAGAGGAGAAGGAGACAAGCTCAGTGTTGGGCCCATCCTTGTCTCATTTTTCAACATCCAGTTGGAGTGGAAGCCACCTCTGGTGCCCTTGGAGAGAGCCAGAAAAAGACTGAATTGTTCCCAGCACCTTGCAACATGCAGATAGTAATCCTGCTATCTGCTTAGAGGGGAGTGTCATTCCTTGTTCAGGAGAGATCCCTAAGTGCTGCTATATGGGAGGAATTGTATTTCAGGCTCCAGGACGCAAGCCAGTCAGCACAGGGGTAAGGAGGAATATTTTCCTCGCCACCCACTGCATTGCCTGCGTGGCCGTGTGTGTTGCTCTCTTCAGAAAGAGGCCAGCTCCCAGTCTATCGGAATTGGGATGCTGAACTCTCGGGCCTAATGGCCTGAATAGCAAAGGAAGTTTTAAATTTCAAATAGAGGAGAATAAAACAGGGTAAGGGAACAAATTGTTTCAAGTTTCCAAAGGGGGGTAGCTATTGACAGGAAGATGGAAATACCGTGACACTGTCCTCATCCCTTTAGAAGAAGAAAAGCAGAGGTAGGTGTGAAGGAATCTGACACTGCTTCCTGCGTTAGCCCTGTTCAAAGGATCCCATTCTAATCCAGCCTTGCCTCTTGCATGCTTTTTGCTTTATACATTCAGATTGCAGCTCTGGAAGGCGTCAGACTGATAACCGTTGTCTGGTCAGCACTTTGGCGGAGCAGTTTTTGAAAGGGAGGTGGGGTTTGGATTTTGAGACTCCAAATGAGATGGCTTTATTGGCTCAGCAGCACCACAGCTGTTCCCGGGCTAGGCTGAGTGTGGGTGAAGTCCAGTCTCCATGGCTCGCTCACTTCAGCTAGGGGAAGGAAGTGATGGAAGTGTTTGGGTGTTAGGGAATTGATGGCCCTAATAGTTGAAGACAGAGTCCTGCCTTAAATGCTTATTTCAGCTCTGATTTCCAGAGCCAATGCAGCCCATGCCCCTACATGGGTCCACCAAGGCACCTCAATCCTAGATTCTCCCTGGAAGTTAGAGGGGGATTTAGTCTACAAGGCCATTCCGTCTTCAATTGACCTCAGTCCTCCAGCTAGGCAGCCAATTGTGGCAGTGGGTTTTGTCCACTAGAGACTGGGGGGAACCCACTAGCTCACTGCGTGTAGACCAGTACCTTGGGGCAGTGACCGATGATTCTTCAAGTTCTGGCTTGTGTCCATTCCATTGTAGGTGTGTGCGTGCCCCAGGCATGGTTACTGGGGAATTTTTCCCCTTAGCAGATCCCATAGGGCTGGCTCCGGTGCCCCCCAGAGCTGTGCGCACATGCCGCAGTATATGAGGTGCTGCTGGCTCCACCCCCCCCCCCGCGCCCCCCCCCCTTTCTGCCTGTGACAGTTACTGGAATTGTGTTCTTGCTTGCTATAGCCTTTTGTTTTATAAGTACTTGTTAAGTAGTTGTTCAGATAGTTCTTAATTATCGTTGCAGTAGATAAGGTAGTCCTGTTAGGGACCTCCATCCGGCATCGGGCTATGCCCCAATCTCCGGGCTTTAAGCCTTGTAAATCC
Organism: Mesoclemmys tuberculata; assembly: GCA_007922155.1. NCBI lineage: Eukaryota > Metazoa > Chordata > Testudines > Chelidae > Mesoclemmys > Mesoclemmys tuberculata. The sequence goes on along the minus strand of ML675603.1, from coordinate 1,990,849 downwards.
TTAGCAACCCCACGAAGGCTGTTTGAAGTGCCTTGGGGAGTCTCATCGGAAGGACACATGCCGCATCTGCAAGGCATTCAGACCGAGGACTCCAGAGGACCGAGGTGTCTGTCTGAAGGCCTTATTAATGTAGGCGGCACTGAGACCGGCATTGGAACTGTCCTGCTACCTTTCATCACCCACCGAGCACTGGATCGGTGCAAAGCGCTGCGCTGGCACCAGCTCCGTCGCAGCACCAAGCTTCCTCTTCACCAAGGAAGAAGCCCAGAAAACATCGTCCAGCAGGTGACTGCTCCCCCATGTGGAAGAGATCTAAGGATGCGGGGTCGAGCTCCAGGGCAGTTCAGAGCCAGTGCACTGAGCAACCCCTGCAGGGGTAGGTTTCGCCTGGGACTGTGAGCCCTTCTGCAGAGCGCCCTCCGACTCCAGAGTGCATAAGGGGACCTCTGAGTCTGCCCCTTACAGTGGCACGAGTCCGTCTGCAGCTACTGGGCCATATGGCAGTGTGCACCTCTGTGCTCCGCCACGCCCTCCTGATGCTCAGATTGCTTCAGCTATGCCTAGCCTGGGTTAACGCCCCGAGCAGACACCCCGTGGACACAATGCCCCCACGGGCCCTGGCCTCCCTAGAGTGGCGGTTAGATCCCCAAACAGTGATGAAGGAAATGCCCTTTGCTGACGGGCCCCACAATGATTCTAGTGTTAGATGTTTCAGACCTGGGGTGGGGGGGCGCACATCAGCTCCGGTCACAGTACCCAGGGGACCTGGTCGGAAGAGGACCAAGGGCTCCACGTAAATGTCAGGGAGCTCCAAGTGATCCCCCTAGCATGCCTTGTGTTCCTTCCCTTCTGGAAGGGCACGATGATTCAGGTCCTGATGGACAACGCCACTGCAATGTACTATATCAACACAGGGCGGGGCTCATTCCTCAGCCCTTTGGAGGCGGTGGGTCTGTGGAATCTGGCGATAGGCCATGATTTTCACCTGGTGGCCTCTTACCTCCCTGGTATCAAGAATGCCACAGTGGACTGGCTCTGCAGGTCCTTTGTACCTTCCCTCAAGTGGTCTTTCCACCCGTCAGTTGCCGACATGATCTTCCAGAGACGGGGGTTTCCCCAAGTGGATGTCTTCGACTCTAAAAGTCAACAAGAAGTGCAGCCATTCTGCTGCTTTTGGGGGCAGGATGAGGAGGACATGTCAGACGCCTTCCTCGTTCCCTGGTCAGAGGGACTGCTGTACACCTTCCCTTCCATTCTGTTAATACACAAGGTACTATTAAAGATCAAGAAGGGCAAGGCGAAGGTCATCTTTATTGCACCTGCGTGGCCCAGGCAGCACTGGTTCATGACGCTCCTGGAGCTGTCGGTCGCCCCTCCCCTGGAGCTACCAACATAGCATGACCTACTTTCCCAGGACCAGGGGCGCCTTCTGCACCCGACCTGAAGTGCCTTTGCCTGATGGCATGGAGGCTGAATGGCTGAACTTGGAGGAACAAGCTTCCTCGTCTCAAGTGAAAACCATACTAATGAGTAGCAGGAAGCGCTCCATGAGGTGGTCATGTTTGGCCAAGCGGAAGAGCTTCACTTGCTGAGCCACAACATGGCAGATTAGGCACCACCAGGCGCTGAGCCAGGTGGTCCGGACTACTTGTTGCACCTCAAGCTTCAGGGTCTAGGTGCTGCCTTGCTAAAGGTGCATCTGGCTGCCATCTCAGCCTTCCATCCCCTGATTCACAGGAGATCCGTTTTTTCTCACGCCATGGTGGCGAGATTTCGGAAGGGCATAGAAAAGCTCTACCCACAGGTCAGGGATCCCGTACACCCCAGAGACCTGAATTTGGTTCTCTCTAGGCTCCTGGGGCGCCATTTGAGCCCATGGCAACTTGCCCACTTCTGCTACTGTCATGGAAGGTGGCCTTCCTAGTAGCTATCACCTTGGCTAGGAGGGTGTCTGAAAATCAGGACCTTGGAGCCACCTTATATGACTTTTTAAAAGGATAAGGTCCAGCTGAGGCCTCACCCAGCCCTCCTGCCTAGGGGGCTTTCACAATTCCACACCAGCCAGGACATTTTCCTGCCAGTGTTTCCTGAATTTGCATGCTTCTGAAAAGGAAAAGAGATGCCATATGCTGGATGTACACAGAGCCCTGACTTTCTACTTGGCGAGGATGCAGCTGTTCTGTAAGTCCATGCAGCTGTTCATCGCAGTGACTGAAAGGCTTACCTGTCTCATCATAACAAATCTCCTCCTGGATAACTGCCTGCATGTGCTTCTGCTATGAGCAGACGAAGGTTCTGCTCCCGGGCAGTGTGACAGCTCACTCCACCAGAGCGCAGGCATCTTCTGCAGCATTCTTGGCACGGGTGCCTATGCAGGACATATACAAAGCTGCTACGCGGTCATCAGTTCATACCTTCACATCCCACTATGCTATCGTACAACAGGCTAGGGATGATGCCAGATTCGGTAGGGTAGTGCTGCAATCAACCAACCTATGAACTCCAAACCCGCCTCCAACATACTGCTTGCAAGCCACCTACAGTGGAATGGCCGTGAGCAAGCAGTCGAAGAAGAAAAGACGGTTACTTACCTTGTAACTTGCTCTTTGAGATGTGTTGCTCATGTCCGTTCTGTGACCCTCCCCATCCTCCCACTGTCAGAGTTGATGGCAAGAAGGAACTAAGGGGGGAGTAGGCCTGACAGCACCTCATGTACCATGCCATGTGTGCAGGGCTCCAGAGCAGGCCCTATGGGATCTGCTAAGGGGAAAAAATTTCCAGGAACCATGCACAACGCGCGCACGCCTACAATGGAATGGACACGAGCAATGCATCTCAAAGAACAACAGTTACAAGGTAAGTAACCGTCTTTTCCCACTGAGGGGCTGGGTTTGAAGTGGCAGAGGAGATGAGATTTTCTATTGCATTGCTAGACCCCAGAACCATCCAGGCCTCCTTTGGATTTGTTCTGTACTGTGGACCAGACAGATGGTCCGTATTGGCCTTTCTAGCATGGTAGACTGGAGCCACTGCTGAATGACTCTCCTTTGGGCCGTGTGAGGGGCTGGCTGAGTTTGGTCTGGGGTGACTTCAAGGAGCCCAGGAATGAAGCGAAATGTATCTTGGGGGAGAGCTGAGCCTCTCTTGCTTTTTTTCCTGGAAGGGCCAAGCTCAGGAGTGCCTCTTGGAGAAGTCAATGCTGGACAACAGGAAGAGTTTCCTCGTGGCCAGGATTAGCGCCCAGGTGAGTTACCCATGGGAGCTCTGCTGCGCCAGCATCTCTCTCTCTGCTCCACTATACTCTGCACCAGTTACATTTGTCGGCCCCTTGACCATGATAGAGACAGATCCCCTCCTGCTGCCCCGCCACATCCGAGAGCGACTCCACTGGAGCCTTTGGACCTGGGGAACCCGCTGAGGTGGCTAGGAAGCAGTGAAGGAAATCCCTCTAAACAGTCACAACTGCTTGGTGTGTGGACTGTGCAGGTGGCAGGGCTGGGAACACTTGGTCTCTGCTAAAATGTGAGGGACATGAGTAACATTTTAAAGACCAAGCCATTAAAAGTCTGTCTTAACTCAGCATGATCTAGTCCAGATGAAGTGTGTAGGCTCACCCCTTCATGCGGCTGATTGAGAGAGCCCTGCAATACCTGGGCACAGGATGGCAGCCAGAACTTGACTGCCTTTACTTTCTGGAGTTACTTTCCCAGCTTCTCTGTAACATCCTTGGCCAGGGTATTAACCTCGCTAACTCCCATGTGGAGAGGGTTGCCTAGTGGGGATGTAAGTTATCACCGGGTCTATGCCATGAATCCATAGAACCAGTGCAGAATGGAAGCAGCATCACCCTGGCTAAATAATCCCAGAGCACATAACTCATTTAGCTGAGGTTAGTCCTGCTTTGAGCAGGGAGTTGGACTAGATACCTCCTGAGGTCCCTCCCAGCTCGAATAGTCTGATTCCACACATCGCCAGTGGATGCATTCTCCTTTCCCTTGCTGTCACTCCTAATGCAACTGGAACTAGGGCTTTCTGGTGGGTTTATGATGCTGTGAATCCTCCCTGAGATTCCTCTTGATAGTCTCTCTCCACTTAGGTAGTGGACTACTACAAAGAGGCCTGCCGGGCTTTGGAGAACTCGGACACAGCCTCACTGCTGGGGAAGATTCAGAAGGACTGGAAGAAGCTGGTGCAGATGAAGATCTACTATTTTGCTGCTATCGCTCATGTAAGTGGGAAGAACAAGCTGTGCATTAGGCATTCGAGCCTGGCTAGCACCAGAGGAACGGCCTAGTATCCCTCCAGTTATGGATGGCTGCACCTGCTTAAACCCACTGTGAGGTAGTGGTCACCGTGGGTGGTGGAGTTCCCGAGTCTACCTGGGGACTGGTGAAATTCCGGCCACCTTTAATGAATCCTCTGGCTGGGTCTGCAGGGCTTCCGCCAATTCCTATTGAGCCCTTCCCTGAATGAGGGCCTCTGTTGTCAGTGATTGTGTGTTTCTTTGCAGCTGCACATGGGAAAACAGGCTGAGGAGCAGCAGAAGTTCGGAGAACGAGTAAGTAAACGGTTTCCGCTTAAGGTTGGTTAATGCTCCTGCAATCCAGGCTGTAAACCAAGTTCCAGCTCCTGGTGAGGACTGACCTTTAATCCTTTCAGGCTAAATTGGGGGGACCTCAACAGTCTGAGACTGAGGACATATTTAATACTTTGGTGTCTGTTAAACTGTAACTGGGAAGTGATTGCCTCTTATGAACCAATACCTGGGGCAAACCACAGATCAGTGTTTCCTGTTCCATGTGAACTTGGGCACTGTCTTTGTTGTTACTGTATAAATCCCAGCCGGGCGTGTTCTTTTGTCTGAAAACTCCTGGCTGGCATCCTGCCCACGGAGGGAGCAGTTGGCCAGCCGGAGTAGAGTGAAGGCTGATAGGTTGTATATACTGGTGGGGGTGACTTACAGACCCTGTTATCAGACGAGAACCCACACTTGCATGAGTACCATTTTCCATATGATTGCCCTGGGGTACAGTGGAGTCCCCTGTGAGATCTCAAACACTGAGGTGACCCACAGGGTGGGACACCTGTCCCCTCATGATGATGTCCACTGTGGAACCTGTGCTGCTATAGCACCGATGTGCTGGCCGTCACTGGATCCCTGAAGGAGTTGCGTGTGGCACAGCATTTCTCAGAGACCACCTTTCTCTAGGAAATATTCCATGGTTGGCTCATGGGCAAAGTACCCTCATATGGGTTGCTTGGTGGTGCTATTAATTTGCTCCTTCTTCTTAGAAGGCCTCACTGTATTTAATGGCACTGAATTGTCCTAGGTATCTTTACTTGGGGTTGGCTGGCCTCTTGGCTGCATGTGACACAGCTAGTGGGCATGTTCTTGGGATTTTTCCAGCTCGTAGAGGAGTTTGACAAAATTTATCTCCACTTTCTCCACAGGTTGTCTACTTCCAGAGTGCCTTGGATAAACTCAATGAAGCTATCAAGCTGGCAAAGGTAAGCTTGTTTCTGGTCCGTGGTACTGATTGCCTTTACGAAACCCATAATCCATCATCGGGGCCATTTTGGGCCTGTCTAACAGTGCATTGTTACGTGCAAAATGTCATCTTTCCAGTCGCTGCTCTGGGACCAGCGCTTAGATCACACTTACTGAGAGTGCTTGTAGCGAGCGACCAACTGTGCACTTTTGCCAAAGTGTGTTCCTTAGGATTGTAGCAGCCAGTGACTCCTGCGCTTCCAGAATGAGAGACTTCTGCTCTGTGCCATTGGAACAGGGCTGGCTATCTCCAGGTGGCGCAAAGCATTGGTTTCTGGCTCCAGCAGTTCTCAGGGAAACTTTCCGAGTGCCAGCTCTGTGAAATGACTTCCCAAGGGAGGTGGTGGAAGCCCTGCTGCTTGAAAGACTAGTAGATGGACAATAAGGGAGCAGTTGTGAACTGTCAGGGAGAGAGGCTAGATGGGACTCAGCAGGTCTTGTCTGTCTCTTGGCACTAGAATGGGTGAATTTGGCCCATTTACACCACGTGATGCAGACAAGATGTCGGTGGCATTTCTGTTGCATGGAGTGAGGAGAGGCCAAGTGGGCTGTTGAAAAGCTCTCCGCATTGGCCTGTCTCTGCCCCAATGGAGACGGTGGGATAACTGCCTTTGGACCATGGGATGCAAGGCCATACAGCAAACTAACGACAGGGCCAGGACTCCCCGATCCCAAGTGTCTTGCTTTAACCACTGTCACGCAGCCTCTTGTGCTGCACTCCTTGTGTCGGGCCCCCTGCTGAGTCCCTGTGCAGCGTTCCCAGGGTGCGTTCTGGCCCCGCAGGCTTAGGCCTGACGCTGGTTCAGCACCTTGGAGAGCCCCAGAGTTTGATGCCTGTGGCTGGGAAATTTGCACAGGATCTACCTGCCTGTTTGTGCTCTCTTCTGAATCCCAGCTGTCCGACTTTAATAGATAGTTTGAATGCAACCAGAACGCAGCCAAGGACTGGTGCCTGCCAGAGTCTGCAGGCGGCCTGAAACCACAGCTCTGAGCTGTTCGCTGCTCTGTTCGTCTCTGCTGCAGGCTGACTCTGGAAATCGGTTAGGGGGAAAAGAGGTGGCAGTTGAGGGTTGCCCGGTTGCTTCTGTCTACAGGTCACGGCTTGGTTTGTGGTAGATAGCAGGGTGCAGCATTAAAGTGGGCTGTTCAAGGTGTTGTCGATTGCAGCATATGGCAGGACTGGCGGTGTTAACTCGTTTTTCGCCTCTTCTAGGGTCAGCCAGAAACGGTGCAGGAAGCCCTGAGATTCACCCTGGATGTGATCGGGGGAAAGTGAGTCCACAGCGGGAATTGCCTCTGGGGCTTCTCTCTCCTCTGTCAAACCTTTTAACTGACTTTCTCTCCCCCTCTGCTGGCTCTGGGGAGCTTTGTCACATGGCTCTTCTTTGTGAGGTCTCAATATATAGGGCCAAATCCACGTATGCTGCTAGTGAGTGTAGATCTGTTCTGCGCAGGTTCTTATCACACTGGAGCATCTGCGCGCCTTGAGCAGCACATTAAGTGACGTAGCTGACATCAGTCAAATATGATTCCTTCTCTCATATCCTCTCCCCAAAGGGCACTTGTGGGAGTTGTACTCAGGGAATGGCCGGTGGAGATCAGCCTGTAGACTAGAAACGTCAGGTACTGTCTTCTGGGGGGTTTCCGATGGGCGGCAAAGCTGTCTTCTTGAGGCTCCTGCCCACTTAAACTAGCCAAGCTCACTCCGAGTCCCAGCAGGGTCCCCCTTTCCCCTCCCCAGACTTACAGATCACATGTTTTTAGGTACAATTCAGCCAAGAAGGACAATGACTTTATCTACCATGAAGCTGTCCCTGCTCTGGAGACCCTGCAGTCAGTGAAAGGTAAGACAGGCCGCATCCTTTAGTCTGCTGCCGCCCAAAGCTCTGCCAAAGCACGCCAGGGTTGGCACGTAAGCCTGCAGCCGTGTGCAGTCCAGGCACTTTGCTAGCATGAGGGGGTGGCGAGTGCTGCCTGGATAAGAAGCTGCTTTGAAAGGGAAGCACTTGGGTCTTTGCACAGATATCTTGGTAGTTGGCAGCGATGAGAAAATACTGACCCAGCAGCACATGGCAGGTTTGGTACCAGTCTCGGTCCCCTTAGCACCATTGATGCCTCTTATGCCATGAACGTCCTGCTCCTGGGGCCTCCATAGCAGCTGCTGGAGGTGACCAGTTGTTAGTTAGTTTTATCTGCGTTGGGTAGCAGGTGCAGCCCTAAAAACAGCCCTGGGCATGAAGGGAAAAGCTGTTCCCTTGTCTAGAGCAATCGGCGTGAACATGATCTGTTCTCTACCCAGGTGCCACCCTGGTGAAAGCCCTCCCTGTCAACCCCACTGATCCAGCTGTCACGGGCCCCGATATCTTTGCCAAGCTGGTGCCAATGGCTGCCCATGAGGCATCATCACTGTACAGGTGAGTAGAGGAGATCTTCCTAGCAAGTGCTTCCCTTGGCAGCCTTCCCAGCAGCTGTTGCTGGGTGTCCATGTGCTCTGTAGCAGGAGAGAGCGGATCCTGCCTCTGTGCCGGGAAGCTAGAGCCAGTGATTCGTTGCAATCTTCAGTGCCGGCGCGATGAGGGGTGCCTCCCTCCTGTAGGAGGCCAAATAACTGGAGAGAGATCCCCAAACAAATCAAACTCCCCCTGCCAGGGGCTGGGTCCCTGGTGCCTTCTGGTGGAGTGGCCAAAACAGGATGCTAGGCTGTGCCTGAGCCTGCCCTGAAAGGGCCGCTCCAAAGTCTCTGATCCTGAATGAGGGAAGCGCTGCATTCTAGTTCGGCTCCTGGAACAGGAGTGCTGGCCCCTGGGGAGCCAGAAAGGGCCAGCTGAGCCTGCCACCGGAGGGAATAACCCAGTGGCTAAAGAACACTTCAGTCCTGAGCAAGGCACCCAGCAGGTCCCGTCAGGGTTGTCAGTGGTTGTAAGTTGCCTTCACTGGCGGCAGTTTTCCTGGGCATTGAGGGGTTTTCTCTTATGTCCTAGTGAGGAGAAGGCCAAGCTGCTGAGAGACGTGATGGCGAAGATTGAGGCCAAGAATGAAATCCTGGAGTACGTGTGCATGTAACCCCCTCGTGCTAGTGCGGTCTGATGTGGGCGGGGTTGGTCTCTGGCCCTGTGCACACTCAACCGGCAGGCCTGCCAAAGGGGGTGGGAAGGGATCAATTGCCCAGGAGCCTGGCAATTTTAAAAGGTCCCTGAGTGGATGGGATAGTTCCATGGGTGGTGGGTGAAGTTTCCCCATGTAGAGGTTAGCTCCCCATTCCAGCCTAGGCTTGGCCCACTTGCTGCATCATTCCGTCCCTGCCCTCCCTTGCTTGGCCTCAGCACCTCCCTGCTCCTCGCTCAGCCCCCTCATCCCCTCACCTTTGCTCACCTACTTGGGGGCAGGACTGTGTGGAAAAGAAGAGGGGGCTTAAGTGGGAGGGGAGGGAGCAGGGCCTGTAGTGGAGTGTGGGCGGGGCTGTGGGCATAAGAAGTGGGAAGGACACCCTCCGCCCATGGTCATAAACCTCCCCCCTTCCTTTCTGGGGGGCCATTGACTGTTCTGCCCATGGGTCCAGAGTTGCTGTCGGCAGGCCTGGCGCCAGAGTGGGGTTTCCCCATTGTATCCCTATTCTGTGTTCCCCATCCCAGCTCATGGGGCGTGAGCTCAGCTCCCTTTAGCCATGGCAACCAAAGGGCAATGGAGCATTGCAAGATCACTTTGCAGGGTAGCGACGTTGCCGTCCCGTCGTGGGGAGACGGCCAATCGCCAAGGGTGATCCAAGGCGTGGAAGGAAGTGGGGCAGACAATTTGGTAACTGAAGCTCTGCCCTGGAGGGCGCTGTCCTTGGGGTGATGTGGAAAACAAGGCACAAGTGGATACTGAAGTTCCCAGGGCCCATTCCCAGCAGCTGGGGCACTAACCCTGCAGTTTGGGTAATTACATTTTGCCTCCCTGAATTTGCCCTGTGGTTTCATTTGACACTGTGATGCTCATCTTCACTGCCTCTCCTGGACTGTATAGTGCGGTATGTGTGGCTACACTCCTCCCCAGAGGTGGCTGCGTTCCAGTGCTGGGGAAGGTAACCATGGGCTGCATGTTCAGTAAAGCCCTTTGGGATCTGTCCAGTTTCTCATTTCTCAGACCCATGATCCTGGCTTCTAAGGAAATGACTCATAGACTCATAGGTCAGAAGGGACCAATATGATCATCTAGTCTGACCTCCCGCACAAGGCAGGCCACAAAACCCTACCCATACACATTTATAACAACCCCGAACCCATGACTGAGTTATTGAAATCCTCAAAAGTGAGATTTGAAGACCTCAAGCTGCAGGGAATCCACCAGCAAGCGACCCATGCCCCATGCTGCAGAGGAAGGCGAAAAACCTCCGTGGCCCCTGCCAATCCGCCCCGGAGGAAAATTCCTTCCCGACCCCAAATATGGCGATCAGCTAAACCCTGAGCATGTGGGCAAGACTCACCAGCCAGCACCCAAAAAGATTTCTCTGCAGTAACTCAGTTCCCATCCCATCCAGCATTCCCACAGACCATTGAGCAGACTTATCTGCCGATAATCCAAAATCAATTGCTCAAATTAAACTATCCCATCATAACATCCCCTCCATATACTTATCAAGCTTAGTCTTAAAGCCAGATAAGTCATTTGCCCCCACTACTTCCCTCGGAAGGCTGTTCCAGAACTTCACTCCCCTAATGGTTAGAAACCTTCGTCTAATTTCAAGTCTGAATTTCCTAATATCCAATTTGTACCCATTCGTCCTCGTGCCTATAATAGTACTAAACTTAAATAATTCTGCAAATGCTCCTGCCCCCTGGTGTGGCGGGGCTTTTTCCAGGAAGGGTTTTACCGCTGCTCCAAGGGCTTTGCTTTCTGTCTGCAGCCAGTTCATGGACTCCATGCAGCTGGATCCCGAGACTGTGGATAACCTGGAAATGTACAACCATATCCCTCCGATCCTGATGGAGAAATGCGCTGCGCTCAGTGTGCGGCCAGACACAGTGAAGAACCTGGTCCAATCCATGCAGGGTAAGATCCGGCGGCGTGTGTGTGGGGGAATCCCCCACGGAGGAAAGGCCAGTGAGGTTATGGCAAGGGGGGGGGTCTTCCTAGGGCCTGCGAATCTGACTCTGGGCTCTATTCTCTGCTCAGCGGCTGATTGACAAGCCGCCTCCTGTCTCTGTGCCTCTGCCTCCCCCTTGTATGCTAGCGAAATCTGCTGAGCCGATGTTGGAAATCCTGGGATGAGGGGGATTGTTCGCCTCTCTCTCTCCTTCTCCCTTTCCCGTCCCCACCGGGTGGAGCAGGCTGCTTCTCCAGTGGAGCTCTAGGGCCTGGCCCAGCCTCATTTGAAATGCCTCCTGTGCCATAACGCCTCTGGTTCTCTGCCCTCCAGCGCTGTCGGGAGTCTTCACAGACGTGGAGGCCTCCCTGAAAGAGATCAAGGACCTCCTGGATGAGGATGAGCTGCAGGAGCAGAAGCTGCAGGAGCTGCTTGCCAAACCGCCTGACCAGCAGGGCCCTCCTAGCCCTTCTCCGGGGCTGGCGGAGGTCAGCAAAGAGTGGGCCAAGTACATGGAGGTGCACGAGAAGGCCAGCTTCACCAACACGGAGCTGCACAAAGCCATGAACCTGCACATCAGCAACCTGCGCCTGTTGGGCGGGCCCTTGGAGCAGGTGCGGGCTGCCTTGCCCATGCCCAGCCTGACAGAAGGTGAGCGCTTGGCGCCGTGGGATGCTGAGCCTTTCCCTCCCTCGGGGAGGTCGGGCGGGGTCAGAGCTGTGAGCTGCTCTGGCCTCACTGCGCTGAGGAGGAGTTAATGCCGAGGTCCTGCAGAGGAGCATCCCGGCTGTTCTCCTTCCAGGGTCTTCTGACTCTTCCTGCCCCAGAAGATTGAATCTACTCCTGCTCCATGCCCCAAGCTGGTGCCCCTCCTCCCTCCGGAGCGTCCCTCCGGGCCTTGCTCTTCCCATGCCTTGGGCCCCAGCTGTGTCCTTCTGCAGCACTTTGCAGACCTGGAGCCTTGCGCTGGTGCCCAGCCTGCTGGGTGAGAGGAAGAGCTGGTGGTGGGGACGCAGGCTGGGTCGAGACCGCAGGTGAAAGTCCTGAGCCACCCCGCCTCTGAGCTCGGGAACAGTCCGTCGTCCCTCCCCCCTCACCCAGACACACACATCCCCAGCGCTTGTGGAAGTCACTGAACGAGCCGGGTGTTGACTCGGGAGCACCTGGGTGGCTCAGAGACGCAGCTGAGACTTGCAGTGCGGCGAGATCCTCCAGGCAACGCAGGCCGAGCTGAATGGCTGCGGGACATGGTGTTAACCAGCCAGTCAGTGGCGGCTCAATTTAGCAGCAGTCGTGACAGGCTGAAAGCAGCTTCGCTGCAGATCCTGGAGCGTGGGCTGAGGGTCTGTGGGTTGCAGGGGAGAGGCAGGTGGTGTGTAAAGGGCAGAATGGGGCAGAAAGTTCTGGCTTCCCGGGGTGGGGTTGATCTGATGACAGTGACTTGCTCGTCTTGTCTTGCTGCAGGGTGGGGTGGGGCGGGGCGAGCTCAATTTGCCAGTCCCCTGAATTTCCGCCGGAGACTGTTTCCAGGAGCCCCCCATAGCTCTCGGACCCCGCTGTGTGCCTTGAGCGAGGGTCAAACCTAGCGCTGGAGCAAGTGGGCCGGGTTCCCTGCCTATGCGAGGCTCATGTTCCTCCTGAATGGGGGCTTTAGCTAGGTGAGCCGGGCAAATGCAGCGTAGGAACCTGTATAGACCAGAACTCCTTCGTGGCTCGGGGAGCCCCCCAGGGTAGTGACGGTTGTCCTTCCTCCCACAGACGACAAGCAGGTGCTGCAGAACTTGAAGCGGATACTGTCCAAAGTGCAGGAGATGAAGGACCAGCGGATGTCTTTGGAGCAGCAGCTCCGCGAGATGATCCAGAAGGATGACATCACCACCTCCTTAGTGACAACTGACCATTCAGAGATGAAGGTGAGGCCCTGGGACTGAGCTGAGCCCGTTCACATGAGGAATCTGTTACGTTCCAACAAACTTCAGACCCATTCACCCGCCTCTTACCTGTCAGCCGCTTAATCTGCTTGGCCATTTCCATTGTTCTTCTCTGCGTTCCTCCAGTGTGCTGGTGTCTCTGGTCAGAGCTGATTGTGGGGGCTGGTGCCACCCCAAGGCATAGAGAGGACCTTGCTCTGCCCTGCTCTGCATTGTACTTCTGTCTTGGCCTTTTCCTGTCCCTGTCAGTGCATGACAGGATCTCTGGGTACAACCTGGAACGGTGGGATCACTGCGCCCCCTTAACTCTCCAGTGTGGGCTGTCTGTCATAAAGCTGTGCAAGTGACAAACAGCTGAGCCCTCCAGGCTCTGTGATCACTCAGCCAGTTCAATTGTATGAAGGCCCTTCAAGCCATTCACAAATTACACAGAGAGGCAACAGCCAATCATAGGATATTAGAGTTAGAAGGGACCTCAGGAGGTGTCTAGTCCAACCCCCTGCTCAAAGCAGGACTATCCTCAGCTAAATCATCCCAGCCAGGGGTTTGTCAAGCCGCAGCTTAAAAACCGCTGAAGATGGAGATTCCACCACCTCCCTAGGTAACCCATTCCAGTGCTTCGCCACCCTCCTAGGGAAAAAACATTTTTTCTAATGGCCAACCTAGACCTCCCCCACTGCAACTTGAGACCGTTGCTCCTTGTTCTCTCATCTGCCACCACTGAGAACAGCCTAGCTCCATCCTCCCTGGAACCCCCTTTCAGGTAGTTAAAGGCTGCTATCAAATCCCGTCATTCTTCTCTTCTGCAGACTAAACAGGCCTAGTTCTTTCAGCCTCTCTTCAGAAGTCTTGTGCTCCAGCTCCCTAATCATTGCTGTTGCCCTCCACTGGACTCTCTCCAACTTGTCCACATCCTTTTTGTAGTGGGGGGCCCAAAACTGGACACAATGCTCCAATCGTGGCCTCACCAATTCCGAACAGAGGGGAATAATCACGTCCCCCGGTCTGCTGGCAATGCTCTTACTAATGCAGCCCAATATGCCATTAGCCTTCTTGGCAACCAGGGCACACTGCTGACTCATGTCCAGCTTCTTATCCACTGTAACCCCAGGTCCTTTTCTGCAGAACTGCTGCCCAGCTCGTTGGTCCCCAGTCTGTAGCTGTGCATGGGATTCTTCCGTCCTAAGTGCAGGACTCTGCACTTGTCCTTGTTGAACCTCATCAGATTTCTTTTGGCCCAATCCTCCCATGTGTCTAGGTCACTCTGTATCCTAGCCCTCCCTTCCAGGGTATCTACCACTCCCCCCAGCTTAGTGTCAATAACAGCTTAATGTCAGTAACAAATCATGTCTTTGATCCAGAAAGATGTCGTTTTCTTTAATGCAACGCAGGGTTGATACTTGGGTCTCTAGTCCTTTAACCTTCTCTTCCAATATGGAAACCAGCCTGCACTTTATACAGATGAAGTTGGCTCTATCCTTTGGGAAGGAAGATAAACATAGCACATCCAGTGCAGGTGACAACAGCAGATCGCTCGCTTTCCATATCTTTCCTCCGAGAGCCTCTTCAGATGCTGTATTTACTGCGCAGCTAAGTCTGAAAGGGAAAAACCCACTATGGGCTCTCCCCCCAGGCAAACTCCTTCTGTTTGCCTCTCCTCGGTTCGCAACTGACTGCTTCTTATAAGGCTGCTGACTCGAAGTAGTTGCTCTGGCTCAGCACCTCCCCCTCCAATCAAGCACTTAAGGCCAAACAAAGCACTCCTAATTCACACTTTTCAATCAATCACTCAATGTGGTCAGCTGTCACAGTCCCTGTAACTTGCATCAGTCAAACAAATGGTCTCTCCGATACTCACCCCTCTAGCACACAACACAGCTCCTCTCAAGTAGCACTCACATGGGCTCCTCTCCTCTCGGACAGTTCCCAGGCAAACTCCTTCTGTTTGCCTCTCCTCTGTTCACAGCTCCCCCGGTCCCCAGCCTTTCACCCCAGAAATGTACCATCTTACATTGTTCAAAACTCCCTGGGGCACAGCAAGCTGATTAATTAGCTCCTGACTTATATAAAGGATAACAGACGTGCAACAGCCCTTGTTAACTGGAGAAGCACTTCAGCCAAAAGCAGATGGTTTTAGGTAAAATACATGAGACTTATAAACTCCAGGGAGATAGATTTTAAGGGATTGCAAGTAGCAGGCATGGAGAGCAAAGTTGGTTACTTCAGAAATACAAATAAACAGTCTAAATTCGAACTTTAACAGACTAAGCAAGAGTTGAATCAAAGCGCTTTTCTCACCCGAACAGATGTTACAGGCAGCCCACAGTTCCTCATGTCCAGGCTGGATTCCCTTTCAGCCTGGGACCCATCTCCCCAGTTCACAGTCTGTCTCCAGACCATCCTCCAGCTGTTGAGATGCCCAGCGGGAGGGGAGGGGGGGAGCCAGGTGATATCACTCTCCTTTATGCTTTTTCCTAGCCTCTGGAACAGGGGTATCAAACTCATCGGCCATGGCGGGCCAGGTTGGAGTTAAGTGTACTTCATGGGGGCCGTACACGCCATAGATCAAAGTACTAAGCACTTTTGGAGCACTGTCTCATGCACAGAGCGCTTCACACGCTGCTGCCAGAGTACACAGATCTCATGGCAGCGCGAGACACCTTGAGATCGCATGGCCTTGTACTCTCTGACGACAGTGTGCGACACCGCAACGTCTCACAGCAGCACGTGCTGCTGCCAGGGGCCAGACCAAAAAGGTTGATGGGCTGTATCTTGCCCCCTGGATAGAAAGATCCTTGCTGTGATGTGGGGTGTCCATGCCCTTTGGGAAAGTGGATTCTTCTTGATGGGCTATCAACACGCGTCTGGCCCGCGATAATTGCTCCTTTGTTGCAACTGAAAGGCCAGCAGTGGGCATCTCTCAACATGTTTCAGTAGCACATACAGCAATACGTCACATGCAGTGGTAGCGCACACAGTCCAACAGGATATTCATCTTCAACAGATCAAGACCTTTTAAAATGACCCTTCCTAAGGCATGCATTGTACCAAACGTCTCCTCCAATCTCAGATGAGAGGGAGGCGTCTGGGGGCTACTCTGCTCTCCAGAGCGTCACACAATGTTAGATGGAAAGGTCACTAGCTCTCGGCCCGAGCTTTCCCTACTCTCAACTTGTCCTGCTTTGTTGGGCTCTCTGCTGAGCCCAGCCTCCAGCCGACCTTGGCTCTCCTCTCCCTCTCGGCAGAAACTCTTTGAAGAGCAGCTGAAGAAGTACGACCAGATCAAGGTGTATCTGGACCAGAACCTGGCAGCCCAGGAGAACGTCCTGAAGGCCTTGACGGACGCCAATGTCAAGTATGCGATGGTGCGGAAGGTCCTTGCCGAGGTGGAGCACAAGTGAGTGTGCAAGAGACATGCATCCCACGCCCAGCCGTGGAGAGACTCCACGCCTCGCCGGCCACTTGCTCTGTTCTAGCGCCTCTCATCTGGCCGAGGCAGCATGGGCAGAGAGAGAGGGGTCCTGAGCACCCCCTAATGGGGCTACAGGCCCTTCCCTGACCCCATTCTCCTTTACCAAGAGCCACATCACAGCTGGGACCAGCCCCCTTCAGAAAAGTGGTTGCTTTGAATTGTGCCTGCTGTGCACAGGGCACCCGTGAAAGCCAGAGGCTGCCCCCAGCGAGGCCCTCCTGTATCCTGCTTAGGGCACCTTCGGTTTGGGTTTCTCTGGCTTGAGACTGGTTGAGCTGTAAACCAGAGGGACGATCCGGGACTGTTAGTGCAGGAGAGGTGATGCGCCGGTGCAGTGGCTGGTGTAAACAAACCCCTGTGGGGAGCACGTGGAGATGGGTGAGCCTTGCTCTCTCCCCTGTCCCGCCATCACCCCGGTTTGCTCTGCTGATATTGCAGCCCCTGCCTGCCCCCACACTGCATGTCGCGTGTTGGCTGTTCTCTCCAGGTGGAACACCACGCTGCAGACACTGGTGGCTTCCTATGAAGCCTACGAAGACCTGATGAAGAAGTCTCAGGAGGGAAAAGATTTCTATGCTGACCTGGAGAGCAAAGCAGCCAAGCTTCTTGAGAAGACCCGAGTGGCCTGCAAAGCGTCCGAAGCAAGCAGACAGCAGGTCCTGGAAAAGTAGGTCCCTGCTCCGTGTCAGCCACCTTGGGGTGGGGGCTTCTGTGAACAGGGCACGTGAAGGGGTGTGTGCGCATGAGTTCAGACATTCGCTGCCTGCCTGCCGCGGGGCACTTGAGCTGGGTGCACTGTGGCACTGGGTAACCCACATGCTGGGGGTTTCAGGCTCCCCCAAGTCACCTAGCGTGGGAGATGGACTAGGAGTGGTGCAGGGACCCTGCTGGGGGCTGGGACTGAAATCTGGCATCTAAGGGACCCCTGAACTCCTCACAAGGTGGCGATGGACACAGTGAACTAATGGACAGCTGGGTGCATCAGCCCATCCCCTAGGAGACAGGTCTCTAGGGCGCAGAACCCAGGCTGAGCAAAGAGCCCAAACTCCTCTCCCAGCCCGGAGGGGAGACCCTTGAGGAGAGGTTTGAGGGACCTTCTGCCGTTGGCCGCGCTGAGCACGGGCCTGGGCCTCCAGCACTTAGAAGCTAGGCAGGTGGATGGGGAAGCTTGGTCTCCGCTGAAGGCACCAGCTCTGGGGGGCTGGCTCCAGCCTGTTGGCGTCACGCACCTGTCTTTGCTTTGGTAGAGAAATGAAGAAGAAGCCGCCGCCGAGGCCGACTGCCCCCAAGCCGGCCCTGCAGAAGAAGTCCTCGGAGCCGGACCTGGACCCCGCGGCAGGCCTGGATGGGGCAGAGCTGCAGCTGGGCTCCCTTGTGCTGTCTGACCTGCCGGAAGAGCTCAGGAGCTTACCCCCTGATGTGCTGGCAGCGCATCTCGCCAGGCTGCCTGCGGATGCCATGGCTGCTTTCGCCATCAACCCAGCCCTTGGCGGCGGTAGCATGAGACCCCCTGGCCTGCCAGCCAGCGCTCCGTTACAGCCGCCCACAGCAGCCCAGTCTGGCGCGCCCTTCAACACCGCTCACTTCAGTGCTTCGGCTCCTCTGCCGGGACACTATTTCCCCGGCAGGGGGCCAGCCCCCCCTGCGGGTGTCCCTGGGAGTGCTCTGCACGGCCCCTTCCCCCCGGCTACCTACAGCGGGGCCCCTGGGCTGCTGCCCTCGGCTTTGCCCCCACCCAGTTCCTCGCCCAGCCCCCAGCTCTATCCAGCGGGCACCCTGAGGAGAGGCCCTGCCTTGGCCCCCATCCAACCCGGCTACGCAGGGCCCCAGAGATCCTCCCCACAGCATGTGCCTGTGTCTGCACCAGCCCCCGGTGCTCCCTATGGGATGGGCCAGCCGGTCTCCGGTGGGGCTCTGCCAGGCGGCCTCACCACAGCCCCGGCTGGCAGGCCTCCTGTGCTGGGCCCCCCCAGGCTCCCCCAGTTCAGTGGCCAGGCTCCCGGAGCCACTGATGGCCCCCAGCACCCACTTGGGGTCCGGCCGGCCACCACAACTGTCGACAGCATCCAGGCTCCGATCTCCAGCTACGCCGCGCCCAGGCCAGGGGCAGGCCACCTGCCCCAGCGCCTCAGCAGCCAGCCCCCGGGGCTCCCTGCGCAGGGCAGCTTCCTCGGCCCAGCTGGCCAGTTCTATGCCCCCGCTGGCGTCCAGCCCTTCGTCCAGCAGCCCCAGCACCCATTCCCGGCAGTGCCACCCGCTCCCAGCTTCCCCCAGCTGCCGCCGCAGCAGTTCCCCCCTCAGGCCCAGCTCCAGCAGCCCATGTACCCCCTGCAGGCCCAGTTCCCGGCCCAGTTCCCTGGCCAGCACTCGGCGCTGACTCCCCTTTCCCCTCCGCCGCCCGGCCCTGCCCAGCTCCATGCCCAGCTGTACCCGCCTCCTCCCCAAGACAAGGCTCCGCAGGGCCTCCCCCCTCACTCCTTCCCTGCAGCTGTGCCCCGGGGGCCTCTCCCCCCAGCTCAGAGCATCCCGGCGGCCATGCTTGCCCCGGCCCAGCCGCTCCACCCTGGCCCCTCGCTGGCTGGCCTGCAGCCCCTGCCTGCCGGCTCCTCTGGCCAAGTGGTCCCTGCCCTGCCCTTTGGTCCTGTCCCCTCGGCTCGCCATCCAGGGCCCCCTGCCAGCCAGATTCCGCCCGGCTCCCCCATGCCACTGGCTGGCCCCCAGCCCCCATCCTTGAGTCAGCCCGGCCCTCACCATGTCCCACCTGCCCCCAGCCCTGCTCTGAGCCACATGCCAGGCAACGTTATTGGCCCGGGACCTGCCGTCCCTTCACCAGCGGCGTCCCCACAGCCCTCCCTGGCTATCCAGCCTCCGGCCGTCTTGCCCTCATTGCCTGGGCCTGCTGCCCTGCCACAGCGACCCCCGCCGTCGCTCACCCCTGGCGCTGAGGCCCAGTTTCACCGGCAGAGCTCGTCCACGGATGATCTCTTGTCTTCGAGCCCGGAGAGCCAGCACGGGGGCTCCAAGACTGCGGTGAACCAGCCTCTCCTGCAGCCCACCAAGGCCGACGTCAAGGAAGGGCAGAAGCCCAAGGCCGTGCAGCTCATCGAGAAGGACCCATACGAGAAGCCTGAGCACATCGCGAGGCTGCTGGCCGAGCTGGAGCGTTTCCGGGGCCTGGTGGGCAGGCTGGAGCGGCCCATCTCCGGCAGCACTAGTGAGCTGGACAGCATCTGGAAGGAGCTCCAGGACGGCCAGGAGAAGGACGCCCGGCACCTGTCCATTGCCATCGCCCGCTGCTACTCCATGAAAAACCGCCACCAGGACATCATGCCCTACGACAAGAACCGCATCGTGCTGCAATCGGGCAAGGATGATTACATCAATGCTAGCAAGGTGGAGGACCTCTCCTCCTACTGCCCCACCATCATCGCCACCCAGGCCCCGCTGGTGGGGACGGCCTGTGACTTCTGGCTGCTGATCTATGAGCAGAAGGTGTCGGTGATTGTCATGCTGGTCTCGGAGCAGGAAATGGAAAAGGTGAGCTCTCCGTGGGCGCCTCGTGGCAAGGCTTTCTTGCCTGGCCCTTCCGTGGGGGGCAGTAAAACAGGCGGTGATCAGTGTTGTCCGTGCTTGCCACGGGTGGGGTGAGAAGGAAGTGGCTTGCGGCCGGGGTCCAAGATGTAGTTTGGCATGAGGGCAAATTTCCAACAAGCCGGGCAGTTGAGCTCTGAGCCAGGCTTCCCGGGGAGGTTGTGGGAGCCCCATCACTGGAGGGTTTAAGAACAGGCTGGACAAACCCTTGTCAGGGATCATTCAGGGTTCCTTGGTCCGGCCTCTGCAGCGGGGTGGACTTGGTGATGTCCCGAGGTCCTTCCAGCCAGCCTGAGCGAGGTGGGGAGATGACACATGTCCTCGTTGAAAGCTGAGCTCCTGGACCATCTCCGCTGGGAGCCTGCTGCTCGCTCCCTGCATTGCCTTGGTGGTGAGGCCTGTCAGAGCTGGCCAGGGTTGATGGGTCACTGGCGAGTATGAGGGGGGGCTCTGGGTGTTGGGGGCACCCCAAGATTGGGTGGGAGATGGCATTGGTGTGTCAGTACTGGGTTGCTGCGATCCACCGAGCCGAGTCAGTTCCAAGCTAGAGGCCCCCTAGGACTGCCCCACCCGCAGCTAAGGGGTAAGTAACGTACACCTAGCATCTTTCATCCCCAGCGGTGTGTGCAGGGGTGGTGGCACCTTGCCCTGAAATGCAGCCACCTCGGGGGGATGGGGCACTGCAGTGTTGAACAGTCCGCAGCATCCCTGCTCAGGCCAGGAGGCGAGGAACGCTGCGTCGGAGTGCCCCGTGTGGCGGGGGAGGGTTTGGGAAGGCAGCAGGTGTCAGCTGGGACAGGAGTTTGGCCAAGGCCCCCCAGCTGCCTTCCCGGTCCCTGGAGTTGCTCTGTGCAATTGGTTGGTCTGTCCCCTGCACTTGGGGCAGGATGGCCTGGTATGTGTTGTGGGCCTGGGGGTGGGGGAGCGCGGATGGGCCCCAGTGGCCCTGGCGCCGTGTCCTGGGCCAGGCCGGGTGGGGGCCCTGGCGCTGTGTCTGGGGCTGGAGGGGCGGGCCGGGCTGGGTGGGGGTCCTGGCGCCGTGTCCTGGGCTGGAGGGGCGGGCCGGGCTGGGTGGGGGCCCTGGCGCTGTGTCCTGGGCTGGGCTCCCCTTGTGTTCTGCTCTTGGATGTGGTTCTGGTGGTGCCTGGAGCCTTTGTGCACCAGCCCCTGCCCCCTTGCTCCTGCAGCAGAAGGTGGTGCGGTACTTCCCGTCGGAGCGGGGCCAGCCCATGGTGCAGGGCCCCATCACCTTGGTCCTCACCAGCCTGAAGGTCACCCCGACGCACGTGGAGAGGATGATCACCCTCCAGTTCCGCGACCAGAGCCTGAAGCGCACCGTCATCCACCTGCAGTTCCCGGCCTGGCCTGAGCTGTACGTGCGGGGCGGGGGCTGGGGCCGCGGGGGTGTCTGTGCGGCTGGAGCAGGGGGGCGATGGCCTGGGGGGGGGGGCTTCTGGTGACAGGTGGGCGTGGGGAATAACGGAGCTGATGGGGCAGAGCTTCCCACCCGCTGGGCTGGGGGGGCGTTGTCCCAGGCAGAGCTGGCTGGAGCTGCTGTTCCCTCCCAGCCTGGCCTGCAGAGCCCTGGGGCCCGGGAACCCAGCTGGGGCACCCGTGGCCTGTGGGTGGCCCTGAGAGAGGCTGGCCCTACAGATCTCATGAGCTCTTTAATTAGCAGCAGCACAGGCCCCGGGGGGAGCTGCGCCTCCTCCTGAGGGGGGGGATTTGGCCCTGTTCCACGGCAGCCAGCGCGGCCCCTCCCTGAAGTACTCAACCCATGCCACTGTGGCTCTTGGGGGGGGGGAACTGCCTCTGCATGGCGGGGCTGGGCCTGGCCCGCTCACCAACAGCTGCTCCCTTCCTCCCGCAGGGGCCTGCCCGACAGCAAGGGGAAGCTGCTGCGGTTCATCCAGGAGGTGCACGGACACTACCTCCACCAGCGCCCCCTGCACACGCCCATCGTGGTCCACTGCAGGTAACGCCGCCTCCGGGGCGGGGGCCACGCTCACTGCAGCTGGCACAGGAAAACATGGCTGCAGCCATCTGGGCCCAGCGAGGCGGCCAGCGCGGGGGCCGCGCGTCCCCCGTTTGGAGCAAACCTCGCTCCAGGGCTAATGGAGGGGCCCTGGCAGTGCGAGCCCAGGGGAGAAAGCCAGCGCATTGCCACGAGGTGCAGGGCCGGCTCTTCCTCCCTGGGGAGCCTAGGAGCTGCCCACCCATGCTGTAGCCCTCCCGAGTGTGGCCGAGAGCTCCTGGAGCAGCTTGTGCCCCCGGCCTGGGATCCTGCCGTTGGCAGTGGCCAGCACGGGGCTCTCCCCACAATGCCGTGCTGGATGAGGGGCCAGGGGATTCCTGTCCAGGTGCCCTACCCCACCCGGCCGCTCCACTCATGCTGCCCAGGGGTCGGCAGGGTTATCCGTGTCCCACTCCCGCTGCGTGGCCCACGCTGAGGGGCCCAGTGACCCCGCTGGCGCTGTCTCTTCCCCCAGCTCTGGCGTGGGGCGCACCGGCGCCTTTTGCCTGATGTATGCGGCAATGCAGGAGGTGGAGGCTGGCAACAGCATCCCGGACCTGGCCCAGCTGGTGAAGAGGATGCGGCAGCAGAGGAAGCACATGCTGCAGGAAAAGGTAACGTGCTGGCTGTGCCTGGGGGAGGTGGGGGGGACGCCTGGGTAGGGGAGCACGGCGGGGGGAGGGGGGGCATTTGGCAGATTCCAGAGCCCAGAGTGTGCTCGGCTCTGGCTGCTCCTGGCATCTGGGCCGGGTCCCTTGGGAGCCTCTGGCCGTGGCTCGCGGGATTCGCCGGCTGCTTGTCTTCCAGCTGCACCTCAAGTTCTGCTACGACGCTGTCCTCCGGCACGCCGAGCAGGTGCTGCAGAGACACGGGGTCCCCACGCCGTCCTCCAGCAAGCCCCCCAGCACTGCCGCCCACAAGGTGGGTCCGCCCTCTCCGGGGGCCTGACGTGCTCGCAGGGGGCTCTTGGGCCCGCAGCCCTGGAGCCGCCCTCTGCAGGCTCCGGGCCCCTTTGGCCAGAGCCGAGCAGCCCCCCGTGGCTCCGATGGTGGCTGCGTCTGCCCCACGGTGCCGGGGGCAGGGGGCGGGGGGTCAGTGCCGTCTCAGCCCGGCCCAGCTCGTTCCCGACGGGCCGAGTGGCCGCAGGCAGGGCCCAGGCCGACACCGACTGGCTTCTCTTCCAGCCCTGCCTGCAGCAGGACCCGCAGGACCTGGTGCTGGGCGCGGACGTGCCCATCAGCTCCATCCAGGCCACCCTCGCCAAGCTGAGCGTCAGACCCTCCGCCGGGGCCGAGCCCCCCCTGCCGGGCCCCCCAGCGGAGCCTGCGGCCGCGCCCCCAGCAGCCAGCCTCGGGGGGCTTCCGGCAGCGCCCAGCAGCATGCCCCGGCCCGGCCTTACTGAGCCCGTGGGCCCCAGCCCCGGCGGGCTGCCCCCTCCCCACGCTGCCCCACTGCTGCCTGCGCCTGACGCTGAGAGCAGCAACCACCTGGAGAGGCCCAGCGGGGAGCCTTCAGCCACAGGCATGGCTCCTTCCTCTTCCTCGCTGGAGCTCCTGGCATCTCTCACCCCCGAGGCCTTCTCCTTGGACAGCTCCCTGAAGGGCCGCCCGCGCATGAACAAGCAGAGCTTCCTGCAGCCCCACAACGGGGAGGGGCTGCGAGGGCCCCGGCCCAGCGACGACCCCCTCAGCCTGCTGGACCCACTGTGGACACTCAATAAAACCTGAGCCGGGGACTGGCCTGGCTCGTGGGGCATGCACAGCCCCTCCCTGGCCATGGCAGCAGGCTCCCTGCTGCTCCCCCCCCCGGACTTGGAGCCCAGCCTCCCTCTTCCCCTAGCGTGGCTGGAAGCTGGTGTTGGACCTTAGCCTGGGCCCCCTCAGCTCCACGCTCCAGGTGGGCTGCGTGTACAGCACTGCGTCCCCAGGGCACGGAGAGCGAGCCGCGCCCTCGCCCCACGAGCCGTCTGCCCAAGCCTAGCCCTGCACGGCCCGCCCGCGTCATGCAGGGACTGGCCTCCGTCTGCGTTTGCTTGGGCCAGGCGCCCCGGCCTGTACTGCTGGCCTCCCCCGTGCAGTGAGCAGCCCGAGGCAGGGACGAGGCGCCCTGGGTTACCTGGCTGGGGACCTGTCTCCTGGTGCGGTCGGCTGGTGTAAAGGGGCAGTGGGCTGGGGCAGGGAGCAAGAGCCCTGAACTGGGGCTTTCTGCACAGGTAAGGGGCACTAAGACGGCACCTAGCCCAAGCACGCCTGGACGGGTACCCATGCAGGTGGGGAAGTGACACTAAATGTGTGGGGCGAGGCCTCGTGGCTGATGTAGTGCTGCCTGGCTGTGCCTGGGGCTGGGCGCTAGGTTTGCTTTCCAAGGCTCTCCCCAGCCCCCTCAGGCTGCGCCCCAAGGCGGTAGGGCCATGGCTGCACGTGGAATGGGCTCCACGTCTGCCCCATCAGAGCCAGCTGCTGTCTCAGGCAGTCTGTGCGGGGTGCTGAGTGGGGAATCCCTGTTGTGGTGGGGTGCCTCTCCTGCCCATAGCTGCTGGCCGGGGAGCTGTGCGGTGTTACCAAGACAGGTAACCGGCACGTCACAGCTGGACCCTGCTAGCCCTGGGCACAGCGGCTCTTTGATGGGGATAGAACGGCTGGGGCTTGTGGGCTCATCGCATGTTGTACAGCCCACCCGGTGCCCCCTGGAGTCAGGCTGACCACAGCGCCAGAGGGCAGCGCCAGTTGGCTGTGGGGCCCTGTGCTGTACAAATGTAACACTGTCCATCGTGTGTGGATCTGACTGTAATTAGAACTGACTTTTTCAGCTCTTTCCTACTAAAATAAATGGAAGATTTGCTCTGGCCCCCAGTGTGAGTTGTTGTGAATTAAACCTGCTGTGTTTGGGGCTGGGGGAAAAGGCCTGGCTCAGCCCCCCCTTTGCCCCATTTCGCGTGTGCCGGAGCTGGAGCTGCATGTTGCGGGATGGGGAGGGGGACCCAGCTGAGCGGTTGGAGGGAGCAGGCAGCAGCCTGGGCTGTTAGTTTTGGTTTACTGTCTTTGTACAGTTATAAAACACACTCTGGTACAAAAAGCGTCCACTGTACAGTACAAAGCGTACAGCAGGGCTAAGGCCACCGAGGCATGATGCAGACAGACAGCAAGCCGGGGCGTCAGCGCACACGCGAGCAGGCCCTGAGAGCAGGACCCCGCAGCAGCTTGCAGTGGTGGCTTGATGTGAGGGGCCGGCCTGCTCCTGTGCTGTAGGCCCTGCCCCTACCCCCCCTCAAGGGTGATGCAAGGTCGGTTGGGGGGGGGCTATTTATCTCAGCTGCACTGGACCATGCCCCCATTTCCATGTCCAGGGACAGGCTCGCCCGCCTCCCCCACTGCTTCGTTAGCCAGGGGGCTCTAATAAGCTCTGTCAGCACTTCCCTGCAGGGGCTTCCCCTGCCCGGCTGCCACGGCCTCCTGCAGGCCTGGCCACAGGCTTCCCTGTCCAGCACAAGCCACCAGGCCAGCCGTGCCCCCGCGCAGGCCCATGAGATGGGCAAGTGAGCCAGGAGGGGACGGGGACCCCTCTGCCAGCCAGCCCCACATGGGCTGAGGCGGGATGTGCTGCCCTGCCCCTGCCCTCAGCTCGTGCTGGGCCCGGTGCCTTCTTCCAGGGAGCAGCTTGGCCCCAGTCGTGGGCCGGTAAAAGGCGCAGGCTCCCTGGGATGTGACGGTTCGGGGGGGGGCCTGGCTTGTGCCACAGATGCAGTTTCTCCCTGATGGGATTAGGCCAGAGTGGGGCTCCCTGCACAGCAGGCCCCCTGGCCCTGGGAGGCAGCGCTGAACGAAAACCCTCCCGCACGTGCTGGCTGCTGTGTCCACACTGCGCCCCCACTGCCATTCCCGGGGGGAGGCCTTGCCCCTGGGGCCAGGAAATCCCAGGGGCTGGTAATGGGGCAGCTGCCCTCCTCCAGGGCCTGACAGCCAACTAGTGACATGGGGCATGACCCAAGAGCGGGGGGAAGCTGGCCCAGCTGTGAGTGCAGGGCCGGGCCCCAGGCCCACTCACTGCACTAAGCCGCAGCCACGGCCCACGTGCTGGATTCTTTATTGGGCCCGTGGGGTCAGTCGCTCCTGCCAGGGGCAGGAGCTAAACTTGGCTCTGCCAGGCAGAGCAGCGCAGCCCTGTGGCTGGCGGGGGGGAGAGGGGGGGAGGGAACGAGAGGCCGTGTGGGCCACGGGCCACTCCCCTGGCTCAC
The DNA here is from genome assembly GCA_007922155.1 of Mesoclemmys tuberculata. NCBI lineage: Eukaryota > Metazoa > Chordata > Testudines > Chelidae > Mesoclemmys > Mesoclemmys tuberculata. The sequence continues at coordinate 1,964,994 of ML675603.1, read as the reverse complement.
CCGCCGTAATAAATAAGTATTTACAGCACAGCAATAAATAGGGCAGGTGATGTGGCTGTGGTCGGCTGGTACTAAAGCTCCTCCCGCTGTCTTTCCTCCCCCCGCACAGAGCTCTTTTTAGCAGCTGGCCTCAATGCCACCTCCCCCCCCCGCCCCCCTCAGCTCCCAGCACTGCCCCCGCTTTCTGTGACCAGGCACCTGCAGGAGCCGCTTCATGGTACCTGATTTAGCTACAGCAGCCAGGGAATGAAAGGCCCCCAGTGCCAATGGGCCCTGCCGTCACCGCCCCACTGCCAAGCAGAGGATCCCCGGGGGTCAGCGAGTGCCTGCCCATGGCTGGCAACAGTCAGAGCTGGCCCCCAGCGCCCCTCCCAGGGCAAGCCATGGGCCTGAGCCGTGGGGGAGCGAATACCAGGGGCCAGCACTAGGCTCCAGGCCACAAAGGTGGCCTCGTTCCCTGCAGGTAAAGGCCCAGGCGTTGCCACTGTAGCGAGTGGCTCCCAGCGGGGCTGCCTCGCAGGCCTTGCAGAGCAGAACCAGGATTCTGGCCACCATCTGTGCAGCACCTAGCACGGGGGGGGGCTACAGTCACCTACCACCAGTGCCAGCCCTCATGCCCGGTGCTGGAGGGCACCACCCCTGGGCTGGGCAGTGCTACCCACCCCCACTTGCCAGGCTTTACAAAGGCTCCGCTGTCCCCCTCCTACCAGCCCCACAAAGCCAGGCAGGAGGCAGCGCAAGGGGAGCTCGGCTTTCTCCTGCCCTGCGCGCACTGGGCCCCATTTATCCCCTGCCCATCGCTTGTCTGGCCATCCGCAGGCACCGCACCAGCTGCACGTTCCCCACCGCAGCCACGGCAGGTCCCAGAGCTAGGGCCCGGCCCCACAGGGGGAACGGCCCTGCAGAGCCCACTCAGCAGGAGCAAGAGCAGGTGGGAGGATGCCGGGGGTGGGGGGGAGCAGGTGGGAGGATGCTGGGGGTGGGGGGACATGGGCAGCTGGCTCAGTGCCCTCCCCGCCCTGAGGCAGCTGCAGGAGCACCCAGGGAGCTGGAGAAGGAGAAAGAGAAAGAAGCTCGCTCCCAGAACCCCCCGAGCTCCTGCCCTGTTGTCCCACCTTCTCCCACCCCAGGCGCCGGCCAATCACAGCTCAGATACAGTGTCCCCTGCCCCGCCTCTGCATGGCCCAGTCCTCCCCGCCCCCGGCCTCCCTCAGTCCAGTTTCTCCAGCACCGAGGGCACGTAGACCAGGCTGAGCTCGCTGCCGAAGTTGCAGACGATGGCGGCGTTCTCCAACACCAGGATCTGCCGGGCTGGCTGCGACTCATTGCTCTCTCCCAGGTAGACGGTCTGCAGCAGGTCCCCATAGCCGATGTCCCAGAACGAGACGCAGCCCTGGCCGCCCGTCACCAGCAGGTTGTCCGAGATCACCCCCAGGCTGGCCCCGCACCCCAGGTCCTGCACCGGGCACAGAGGGGAGCCCATGAGCAACGGTACCTGCCCGCTAGGGACTGCAGCATGGCCCCCGCTCTCCCCCCCGCCCACACACACACGCGCGCGCGTGCCGGGAAAAGGCGCTGCTCTGATCGCCCCGGGCGAAGGCTGCAGGACAGGCCCAGCCATCCCCTGTGCCGGAGGGGCCACATCCTGGGATAAGGCCCCTCAGTCCCTGGCCTCTCAGCTACCACCGCCCCCAGACAGTCACTGGTGGACACATCAGCCGAGCCCAGCTGTTGGGGTCATGCAGGCCCCACCCTAGAGCTGGAGGAGGCTGGTCTGAGGGTGAACGACTGGCCCGAGACTGTCTGCTCGGTGTTTACGCTGGTCTAGGGGAGCAACTGCCCTGCCTCACTGGTAACGGTAACGGGCCCAGAGCGGTGCCTGAGACTGCGGGTTCCCAAACCGGTCCAGGCTGGTCCCCGGGGGCTCACGCGTTAGCGCAAGCCCCAGCAGCAGATTTCTTGGGGGGGAGGGTTCTGTGGCTCTGCCCCTGCACATCACACCCCTGGCCCTGCTGCCCCCTCGGCTCCCCACATCCAGCCCTGCTCCCGGGGGTCCCTGAGGGAGTTGCTGGGGCAGCCCGGAGAACACGGCTCCCAGCTAGGCTGAGGGGCTCATTCAGCACCAGCAGTCCTTGGAGTCTGCTGCCAACAGCAGGGGTCCAGCCTCCCCGTAGCCAATTGTGCGCCTCCGCTCCCCACCTTGGGACAGGTCCCTGAACAGCCGCTGGCCCTGCCCCATGGCTCCCCTGCCTCCCACCCAGCTGGCCTGCTGTGCTGCGCCTCCTCCCACCCAGCT
>ML675603.1:1912845-1961032 GCA_007922155.1 Mesoclemmys tuberculata | reverse complement strand
GCCCCCACACGCCTACGCCGCCCTGCTCCGCACACGGACACGCCCCCCACACGCGTATGCCGCTCTGCTCATGGACACGGACACGTCCCCTCCCACGTGTGCACTCCTCTGCTCCGCACACGCCCCTCCACGCGTATGCCACTATGCACACAGACACGCCCCCATACGCACACCACCCTGCACAGACACACGTCCTTCACACGTACACTGGCCTGCTCCGCACACACCCCTCCAAATGCATATGCTGCCCAGCACATGGACACGGACACACCCCCTCCATGCGTACGCCGTCCTGCTCTGCACATGGACACACCCCCTCCATGCGTACGCCGTCCTGCTCCGCACATGGACACGCCCCCTCCATGCGTACGCTGCCCTGCTCCGCACGTGGATGCGCCTCTTACACATGTCCTCTGGTCCACACTCACGTGCCCACCAACCCCCCTGCCACGTGACAGTCACGCATGTGCAACACGCCACGCCCTGCAGAGGAGACGGGTGGCAGCGGAGCGCTTACTTTCAGAGTGTGATCCTGGCTGCCTGTCACCAGGCGCCCAGCTGCGGCCTTCAGCGCTGTGATCGGTTTCTGATGGGCGCAGGGCACTGTGTGGGTCAGCTGGCACATGATGAGGCTGTTGCTGCGGCACACAGGGGAGGAGGGGATGCTGCTTCTGCTGGCGGTTCCTGGGGAGCACACACATAGCCAGCATGGCCGCGGGACTCGGCGGCCCAAGTTTGGACGCTCAGCTGAGACGCCTGGGGTCTCAGTTTCAGGACAGCTGGGCACCTACTGCTGCAGCTGACGTCATCGGAAGCTGCACCGCCAGTTCTCTGCTCCTGCCCCCGAGGGAAGGGTCGTGTCCATGGCCTGTTCACATCCTTGCCCCTCTGCACAGGCTATGCCATCCCCCACCCTGATCAGCTACGGCTCAGAGCACATCAATGCCCCAAAGCACCCCTCCCCCCTGACCCACTCCCGAGTGCAGGGAACCATTGTGCACTGGCAAGGGGCTGGCCTGGCTTGTCACTCCAGAGCAGTGGCACCTACAGGCGCCAGCAGAGATCAAGGCCCCTGTACAAAGCCCCAGTGAGACGGGCCCAGGCCTGACGAGCTCACAGCCTTCGCAGACAGACAGACAAAGTGTGGGAGGGGAAACAGGCACACAGCAGAGCTGGGAACAGAACATGTCTCCTGAGTGCCACTCCAGTGCTCTGGACAGCGGCCCAATCTGCCTCCTAGAGCCCTAGACCCATATCCTCCAAGGTACCTAAGTGTCAGGGAAATTGATGGGAGTTCGACACCTACATTCTTTTCCCTCCTGAGCTGAGAGGAATCAGGGCGGTTCCTAGCGTCTGAGTGTCTGACTTTGCAAGTGCGGTAACCTTCTTTCAATGTACGGGGCTTCAAAGGACATTCTGGTCAAACTCTGGAAAGCTGGTTAAAAATGCGCGACGGACGGCCACCTGTGCCCAGGCAAAGGAATCAGCGGAGAGGATCGGGCATCCCCGCCCGGGCACTTGCTTACCTCGGAACTGCAGGTGGTTGAGGGATGCGCGGGTGTCTACGGAGAAGAAATCTAACGAGCCGTTCAACCTGGCAACCACAATCCTGGGAGAGAGAAGCAGACGGCGGTGAGCAGAGGCCTCTTCTCCGAACCCACGAGCTGACGTGGCAGCTATGGCAACTCCAGCTGCAGAGTAAGGATGACACCCAGATTTCCCCAGCTCCCAGCACCCATGTGACCCACTCTCCAGGCCCCAGTCTGCCATCAAGGACACCTAGCCCTGCCAGCCTGGGCGGTGGCTTTTGTGATGGGACACTTGTCCCCTGGGAACTAGACTGAGACCAGGCCACCAAGGAGCTGACAGATGGGAGCAGCTGGACTGGATGGGAGCTGGGGACCTAGGTAAAGGCTCGAGACACTGGTCCCTGACCCCCCCTTCCAGCACCTGCAGGAGAGGAGAGGCTGAATGTGCAGGGGAGGAGCAGCTACCGCGCATGGCCAAGCACAGGACGAAGAACTTCTACCTACGGCTGCCAACACCGTATTGCCAACGAAGGGACTGTTTCCTCGGCACCCCGCCCCACCCCCTTCTTCCGCTCTCGCCAGCGTCATTAGCAGTGCTGGGAACAAACCGAGCAGGACGCACCTGCCTTCGCCGGGGGTAATTCTTGCTGCTTTTTGCAGCACTAAGCAACCTCCCAGCTTGTCGCACAGAGATGAAAAAATAAGGGATGTCCCTTGTAATAAGGGACCATTGGCATCCCTACATTCACCCTGCCAGTCTCAGCCACAGACCCAAGGGCGCAGGCCAGAAAGGGACACTCACAGTTGGAGCTGTCTGAATCCCCTCCTCTGGGCCCCCCAGCTAGGCTCGGGCCCTCACACCCCCCTCCAAGGTGAGATCCCCGAGGAAGCGTGAACACCAGAGGCTCTGTCCGTTACCTGTTGTTCAGGAAGACGAGCGCGGTGATCCCAGACTGACCCTCCTCGTTACTGCACCGCAGGGTCCCCTCGATGGCGTCCCACACCTGGGAGAGAGGCGGAGTTACAGGGACCCTGGGCAGCGAGAGTTGTGCTAGGGGAAGGGAGCGGTAGATTGGAGCCGCCAGCCTGGCCCCAGGATTCAGCTTCGCGTTCACAGGCCCTGCAGGCGGACTTGGAGCTTTTCAACTCTTTTGTTCTGCCTGGTTCAGCAGTGCCGTGTGCTTGGGGCTGCAGGGGGAGTCCCTGCCTTCCACAGCGGCTGGCGGGGGAATGTAAGCGGTTCTGAATTTAAAATGATTATAGCAACACTGGCTGCAGCCAGGCAGGCACTTTGACACTAGGCCTGGGAAGTCACTGCATATGGATCCACCAGCGCGTCTCAGTCTTGCCATGTAACACCCCCTGCTAGTCCAGTCCTGGGGCCCTCAGTGGCCTGCCAACCCCACTGCTATTCTGCTCTGAGCAGACTGATCTGCACCGGGTTTTGAAGCAATGGGATGTGGCCTGGAGACAAGGTTCAGAAGGCGAGTTCAGGGCATGGCTGTGCTACGCAGACACCACCTCCTAGCTACGGAGCTGGAGCTGTGCTGACACCACCCTGCGGAGCAGTCGACGCCTACGCCGATGGAAGGGGAGTCTGAGCGCAGCAGCGTGCACAAGAAATGGGAAGTCACGTAATGAGCTGTCCAGTGTGTCTGTCTCCAGCCCCCCTCCACTGCCAGGGATCAGAACCACCCTGGATGTGTCGTAGGCCCTATGCAGAGACGGCTCCTGTAGCTGGTGCCTGGGCTCTGTCCCCAGGAGGCCCCAGGTGGCAGACCTGGCTGCAGATCTGATACCCCCCGGCTCTGGAGTTCTAGCAACACCCTAATACAGCTGCCATCTGCTTTCCTAGCGACCAAATCCGCCCTCACTCCTAGAGGCGGTGCAGACGCCATGGAAGGACCTGTGCTCCAGGACCCCGGCTGGGTGGCACCTGCTAAGCCTTTCTAGTTGTGGGCATGTCACTCAGTGCCCACTCCGGGAGCAGCAAGCCCCCTCCCACCCTTACCTCCAGCTTCCCATTGCTCCGGCCAGCCACAATGAGGTTCCCTTGCAGGTCCAGACTCCAGACAGAGCTATCCACGTCACCGCCCCAGGCAGAGACAGGCGAGGACTTTTCAAATCCAGCCGAAGGCTCGTCCCCTACGCTCTTCCTGTGGGTGCTGCACCCTCCCTCCCCATTCCTGCAGCTCATGGCCCTGGTGCTGCCCGTCCCAGCGCAGAAACCAGCCTGTCCGTGGGGGGCCTGAAAGCCAGTGAAGTTCATGCAGTTCGAAGCGCTCTGCTCCTCGTAGACCTTCTCTACCAGGCTGCTGAAGTTGTAGCCAGGGTTCTTGTGCCGGCTGCAGACTGCGCGGTGCCTGGGTTCTGGCTCCACCAGCTTCGCCTGCTCCGAGAAGTTGGTGTCGATAAGAGAGGTGAGGTTCGGCTGGTCACAGAACAGAGGGGGCTGTGGAGGAGTCAGCACCCTCTTTAGCTGGTGGCTATTGTCGAAGGAATCCTCCAGCCCGTTCTTGGGGTCTGGGCTCTGCTCCCAGCTCTCCTGGTAATCAAAGATGCCACTGCTGTCTCTACGCAACCTGAAAGGCAGCAGCTGAAGGTTAGTGCTCCTTCCCACCCTGCTGAGAGAGGGTGTGTGACTGGCTGGGAGCACTAAGGCAGTAAGGGACCTGTGAGTCTATGGAGAGGGAAAGGAGCGATGAAAATCCCTCCTTTCATAACAGCTGGGGTGGGCGGGCCCTCCTGCCAAAAATCATGTGAGTTGAATTCTTCCAGCATGTATTTACACAAGTTAGTGAGCACTGATTGTGTAAGTACAGGGGGTATTTGTACAAATTAGTGAGCAGTGACTGTGTAAGAATGGGGTGTGCTTGCAAAGGCTAGTGAGCAGTGACTGTGTAAGGATTGGGCACATTTGCACGGGTTAGTAAGCAGTGATTGTGTACGGATAAGGGTGTGTTTGCATGGTTTAGTGAGCAGTGATTGTGTAAGGATGGGGTGTGTAAATGGGTTAGTGAGCAATGGTTGGGTAAGGATAGGGTAAGGATGAGATGTGATTGCACGGGTTAGTGAGCAGTGGGTGCGTAAGGGTGGGGTGTTTGCATGGGTTAATGAGCAATGGGTGCGTAAGGGTGGGGTGTTTGCACAGGTTAGTGAGCAGTGATTGTGTAAGGACAGGGGCGTGCTTGCACTAGTCACCCAGTAGTGAATGTACCCTTGTTTGGGGATGACGGTGAGGCAGTCTCCAGTCTGAGCATCCCACACTCGGATCTGACCCACCAGGCAGCAGCTGACGAGCAGCATCCCATCACTAGCGAGGCACTCGATATCCTGAGGAGGAAAAGCAGCCTGCGCTGAGCTGTGGGGCCAGCCAGCCCCACCGTATCCAGGAGCATCCCGAAACCTCCACCTGGCCTGGCAGAGCCAGTGAGCTGGTGAAGCGCAGGGGGCGATGACTGCCTGGCTCAGGAACACCAGGCCACTGTGGTCAGAGCCCAGAGCTGCGCTCACCGGCCCAAGCAGGCAGACTCCTGCTGCCCTCACTTTCAGTGCTGAGGCGTGGCCTGTGGAGGTGACAGGCCCCACAGTGCAATGCAGGCTGGCTGCCTGGCTCAAGGCACAGCACTGGGTGCTGGGACCTGTAGGCTAACCTCCATACTCAAGATGAAGGCTGCTGCAGGCTAGCATAAAACTCTGGAGTCCCTGCGACAAGTGACACCCAGGCCAGCCCACAGGCTGACCAGCTGTGCTCTCCGGGCATGGCTTCCCACGGGAAATGGACGGAGGAAGGAGCCCTGCAGGGCCTTCCCAGCACAGAAGTCCAACGCAAGGTACCTCCCTACTCATACTACAGAGACAAACAAACCAGGCAACGCTCTGCGCGGGCGCCAGCTGTACCAGTAGGGAGCACAGCACTAGCAGCCGAGGGCCCAGAGCACATGCCAGGGGTCAAAGCCTTGGGGACGCATCATGCGCCATCACCCCGCGTACTGCCAGCACGCCGCCCCGGCTCCCTTGGCCCCAGCGAGCCACCCGGCTCCGTGCTGCGTGACAGCGTGCCCACTCCTGACATCCGTGACCTCACGGTTGGTTCTGGGGGCCCCCTGCAGGGAGGCACATCGAAGCACGCCCAACGAAGACACTGCCTGTGCCCCAGGCCAACCTACCATGAGGTGACCCCTGAGGACCAGGGGGGCGATCTCAGTCTCGGGCGGAGAATAGCCATAGTCGTCGCAGGGCAGGTCCCCTCTCTTCCTCCGGCTGTGCGAGAGCCCGTTCTGCCCATAGTTTTTGGGGCAGAACACTCTGTACAGGCAGAAGAGTAAAAGAACCAGGAGGATGCCAGAGGCCAGGCCCAGAGCAGCGACCCTGATGGGTGAGAAGGATGTCAGCTGGCACACACTGCTCCCAGCACAGCACTCAAGAGCGTGCCCCCCAAGAAGCAGCTGGTCTCATCTGGACCATCGCTTACAAAGGGGCCAGTTGAGGGCTCCCAATTCAGCTCCTTAACAAAGAGAACGACAGGGAGCCCAGCTGCCTGCTGACGTGGCTGGGGGCGAAAACGCCTGCAGGTTTTAGATCCTGCTGTAATGCAGCCTGGGAGGCGTTTTTAAACACTTGTTTAAGATGTTAAAAGGGGGAGAGAATGGGGGTAAAAAAAATCTTCATCCATCGATGCAATTGTTTTAAATCGAACTACCAGCTCCTGGCTAAGAAGTGACATTGCTGACCCTGAAAGCATTATGCAAATGGCTGGTATCAGTTTGTTGACTGAAATTTCTGCCTGACAAAATACCGGGTTTTGTTGAAATTTACATTTACACCCTGGGAAAAAAGTCAGCATCAACAGCATTTTCAGACTGTTCAATGGGAAAATTCAAAATGAAAAGTTTCAATAGAAAACATTTTACAAAATTCCTTTCAACATTTCTGAATTGAAATTTTTCAGAAATTTGCCACAAAATTTGTTGATACCCAGATTTTTTGTCCCACTCTGAGATGAAAACAAATGTCAAAGTGTCAGAATTTCCCTGCAGCATGGAAATTCTGTTTTCTAGACGCGCCCTGGCCCACCCACCCTGAGGCTGCATCATATTGGACCTTGTGGCTCCCATCATTCTGCTCACCTTCCTCTCATCATTTACATTATGGTAGAGCCTAACCACCCCAAACTAGGATCAGGTTCACCTGTCGTACAAGGCTTTGAACAGAAAAGCAACACAAAGCTTGTCCCAGCCCTCAAGATTTTGACTCCTCCCTTCAGGCCTCTTTTGCTCACAGCAGGATCAAGCAGTTACCTTGGGATCCGTATTGCTAAGGGGTAATGCATGTGAACACTGAAAGGGATTTGGATCAAGATTTTCAGTAGTGTCTAGTGATTTTGGGACCTACCAGTTCTGAATGTTTAGCCAGAGATACCTGAAAGATGCCTGATTTTCAGAGGGCCAGGTAATCAGCACTTTCTGAAAATGATCCCCTTTAAGGACTTTTCAAGTTGGACATCCAAAAATGGAGGCACCTGAAACCCCTAGTCAATTTAGAAAATCCAGACCTACGTCCTTGCCAGCTTTTCACAAGGTGAGAGCTGAAATCAGGCAGGAACACAAACAAGGTGGGGAACGCAAGGCAAGATGGGAATCAGTATGATGTGATTTCAGTGTGTTTCCTTCACACTGCGCTGAGTAAGAATGCGGATTCCAGGGGAAAGCTGGCACTCCACCTTCTCCACAGCACAGTGGTTTCCTTTCCAGCCTTGAGAGTGTTGTCTGACAACTCATGAACGGTCACCCACCCCGAAGACTCTTACCGCCCTTCCTCCTCTACATTAATTCTTCCCACTCATGAGATTCACATCATGACGTCTTTCTTTTTTTGCTGATGTGCTGCAAGTCATGCACAGCTGGATATTGCGGGATGGTTAAAACAGCACCAGAGCTGCCCAACCAACCAATGAGATTATAGCTTTGGGCTATCAACGCTGGCTCTTCAAAGCGCACGGCTAACTGCACATGATTACCCTGCGCCCGTGCAATGAACACTTATGCAGGCATGGAGTTTTACACGTCAGCCTCAGGGTGTCTAGTACATCTTGACAAGCAGCCTTGCTTTTCCTGAGGTTCACCGCACTAGCCTCATAGACACTTGCTAACATCTGAGGCTGCTCCCTGAACCGCTCGATAGGAAACCCTCAGCTCTGCAGGTCACTAATGGGAGTGATTAACTTAACATTGCACTAGCAGAAGTGTAGCAGCCAGGCTTTGCGGGGCTCCTTTCTGCCCTGACTCTGTGTCCCCAGGCAACGAGGCTGCCCATTCTGGGTGACTGAGACAGGCCAATGGGGTGGATCATGGGGGACTGTTGGCTCCTTTACTTGTAGAGCGTGACGTCCCGGTGCCCTTGCAGTTTGGGCAAGGCCTCGCCAGGCCGGTCCACCACCTCCACTTTCCCATGGCTTGAAGGGAAGAAAGGCTGGTAGCGATTTGCCTCCTGAGGGTGGCGCACGTCTAAGGCTTCTTGTGGATTCAGGTACAAAGTGACAGGGATCGCTGGGAGGATGCTGATGTACCTGGGGAGAGGAGGGAAAGACAATGGACCAGCTTAGGAACAGCAGGATGCAGAGATGGTAAGATCCCATTGGATCATCTAGCTCATCCCTCCCAGGAGCCAGGCCAGGGCTGGTCCCAGCAGGGTATTCTCTAGGGCTTTGTCCAGGCCAGGTTTAGCTACCCCAACCCATGGAGCTTCACTGCTTGCTTGGAAGAGCACTGCGAAATCTAATGGGAAGAGGGTGACAGCCAGGACTGGAGCAGGTCACCAGTGGGGCCCTCTGGATTTCAGAGATTTCAAGGCCAGAGGGACTGATCTGATGATCTAGTCTGACTGTCTGTATAGCCCAGGCCAGAGAATCTCACCCCAGGGCCCTGCACTGAGCCCAATGCTTTGGCTGCACTAGAGCATGGCTATCATTCACCCTTAGTTTTATATTGTGCCTTTAATTTCAGATGGCCACAAAGAGCTTTCCAAACCTGTGGCCGACACCCCCAGGGTGGAGGGAAGTAACCAGGCACACATCACCACACACAGCAATGGGAAGGGAAGTGCTTGTTTCAGCCGAGGACAAATCCCCATGCAAAGTGCCGGGGATGTACAGTGTCCATGAAGGGCAGAGTCAGCCTGTTGGAAAGAGCTCCCCAGAAGACCCATCCGCAATGAGCTGCAAGGATCTCAGTTTATCTGCTTCGCGGGTGAAGGGCTGAGCCAAACCTGATGGGATTCAATTCTGCGTGGACTCCCAAGGCCCCGGGCACCTTGTCTGTGACCCACTTGCCTTTTGGCCAGGGTGATGTTGTAGTAGCTGAAGAGGGATGGCCAGTGTCGGAAGGAGAGCTTTCTCCAGATCTCCTCGTCCTCCATTCCCCACGTGACCTCCGCCTTGGTGCCAGGCTCTGGCTGCCCAGCGCCTTTGCTCTCCATTCCCTGGGCCCACAGCTGCTGATTTGCCTCCAGCCCACTCAGGGAATCTAGCCCTTCCTTCTGCTCACGCTGCTGCTGCGTCTGGTTCTCTGACAGCTGCACGGGCTCTGATGGGAAGACTGAGAGGCTGAGTTTGGCATCCCCGGCAGGAAGGACCCCTCCAGGAACGGGCATGGGAGGCAGCCCTGCTTCACCCAGCGGGCTCTGCTCCGTGACCTGCGACGTGAGGTAGGTGCGGAGGCCGGCGGGATCCGTGTAAACCAGGATTCCAATCCAGATCACCGTTCCAGCCTGCACCACACAAGTGCAAAGACAAGACTTAGTTCACGGCAGCCTGTCCCCAGCCCCATAACTGCGCAGACACCAGGGCATCAGCACGGCCAAATCTCAGCCTTGTCCCTGCAGAGGGCACAGCCTCCCTGAGACACACCTGCTCCTAGGGCCTGACTCCCATATAGCCCTATGCAGAGACTCACCCTTGAAAGAGGAACTGCACAGATCTGCAGAAACCTGACAGAGTCTATGAACCTGGTCTCCATCTGATGCCCTCACTCCACACACACCCCTGCCCTGTATCCTGGGAAACTTGCTTTCTGCTGACGACAGGGCCACCACGTGCTGCAGAAAACGCTTTAACTGCTAACATAGGAAAAGTTTGCTGTGCCTTCTTCCACGCAGCCCTCAGGAGAGACATTCCTTGGCTCATCTGCAAGGGTCTGTACTGCCCCCTCCACCCACCAACGCCTGAAGAGCCACCTCTGCCGAACTGCCTTCACGTTGCAGGGCAAGTGAGAGCTGGCAGTTAATATCTGTGCACTAGATGAACCAACAAGCGACCGCATGGCAGCACGACTATCTTGCATGCTAGTCACTGTGTTAAGCAGAGCCCTGAAGAAGACACGTGCCCAGAGAATCACTTCTCTGACCCCTCTCAGGGGAGTGCAAGGCCTGAGGAGAAACAAGCGTTCATGGGCATCTTTTGGGCTTCTGCTCTGTGGAAGTACAGCCAGGGCAGGGTGTGCATAGAGCTAGCAGAGAGGTGAACCAGACAACAAACAGCACATGATGTACCATGATGAGCCGCTGGGCCAGCCGGGTCCTGGCAAAAAAGTAGATCACCCGCAGCCTCTTGGGCAGGCGCAGATTCCTGAAAGATGACGGCTGCAGGGTGATGGTGTGCGGGGTGGCGGGTCGCATGGCTGGCTGGCGCTCATACCTCTGGGAGCGGCTTGCTGACTTTGCTGGGGGCATGCATGCTTCTTCTGGCAGCCGTTTGTTCAGGTCAGCGAGCTGCCAACAGAGGAGCAAATGGATTAGAGCCACAGGGACTAGGGCCTTCCTCGAGAAAAACTAACACACCAGCAATTAGCTGCAGGCACACCTGAGCCCAAGCACCTGCCTCTTCACACACAGTAGTGTGGCCCATAAATGCACGCCCACATCTCTGGGAACACCCAGTCTCAGATACATCTATGACCATGGCTGTGCTCAGGCTTTCACACCCATGTGACTGGAGCTGCTCACTTTCACGCCCAGCTGCCCTTGCTCATGGACCCCTGCCCTCCCCAGTCACACACACCTACGGACGCCTGACACACACTCCTGCCCTTCCAAACCAGAAAGCGCCCCTCAAGCCCACCTGCTCGCTCTCAGTCACACAATGAAAAGCCCCACAGTGAGCTGTCCTGGTATCACTGCACAGCACAGCCCAGAAAAGTCAAGCCTCCTCTGCCCGGCCCCTACCTCCATCCGGCGAATGTCGATGGACAGCACGGTGGTGAAGAAAAACATCTGGAGGAAGAAGTCGGATACCAGGCCAACCACAGCAAAGAGGCAAAACTCCTGCAGGGCACAACACATCCACGGATCAGCAAAGGGGCCCTCTGAGCTCCTGGCAATTCTTTTAGCCCCGGAGCAAGCAGCATGGCAAAGGCCTGTCCAAGGCACAGCCTTGAGTGGATTCTACTGGCAATGGCTAACAGCAGTACTCTAGTTACCTTTGTGCATATGTTGGGGAAACTGAGGCAGAATTACTCGAGTCCACAGAGCAAGTCAGTGACAGCTGGGACCAAAACTCATGACCCCCAATTCCCAGCCATGTGATCTAACCACTAGATCACACTGCCTCCCAGCCAGGAGCAGTGCCAGCTCGCTTCGCACCACTCCACCAATTAGCATCAACCCTGACCTGAAGGGACCTCCTAGAGCAGTGATGCTCGGACCTCAGTGATTCGGGAGCCACATTAGCGAACAACAGTACACAAAAGAGCCACAGTGGTGTGAATTCATTGCTTCACTTACTCTAGTGCTATATAGTCAATCACACAGTGTTTTAATATCATGTGCTCCAAAGAGCTGCAGGAGACACATTAAACAGCCACTTGCAGCTCGAAAGCCTCAGTCTGATTCTCACCGTCCTACAGGGATGCCGGGCGTTCGGTCTCTGAGGCTAGTCAATTGCTGGTCTGCTGGTGGTTTTGTGATGTTTGTTTCACATGATCCATCAAACAGACAGCAGGTGGCAATTTTCAGTACCCAAACCCTTTCCATGGAGCAAACAGGTCTCAATTTCTAACCCCTACATAGCTGGGATGCAATGCTGGCCGCAGCTGGGCTCTCTCTGACCCTGTGCAATGCTCAGCTCTCACCGGCAGGTGTCATTGCAGGAACAAGGATTACACAAAAATTTCAATATCTCTGATGAGGAACAGGAAATTAACTGAGCCCTAAACCACCGCAGAACACAGGTAACCACAGTCACCCGAACCCAGCACTACGGGTCCCACGCAAGACTACAAACTAGACCTTTTCCCAGTGGGAAGGCATTTCGGAGGGTGACTCTTCTATCATCTGGGGACCAGATTCCTATCAGCGTTTTCTACCACAGAGAACAGCTGTTCTCAAACATGAGCAATGCAAACAACTGCTGGGAGCCAGAGGTGAAACTGACAATTTACAGGCCTAGCAGGACTTGCGGGGAGATCATTCACTGGATCAGTTGTCCCCTCTGACAACAAAACCACAGGGGAAAGGCAGCTCCTACCTAGATATTTCCTCCTGGCTCCTTCCCCAGCAGCCGGGCTGGAGGTTTTGGGAGGGGTGGGACAGGAGCATAAAACCAAATTCTCCCTCTAGATATGGATCCAGAGGGGGAGCCGCGATGCACGGGATTCCCTCTGCCCCACCAAGCAGGGACTCCACCAAGGCTGGGGCCAGCTCTGCTCTGCACAGAATCCCACGCATGGTGCTTGGGAGCCAAGACACACCTGAACCCGGGGACACGAACCTGCCATGCATGCACGGTGCATCCGTCTGCAGCAGAACTCCCATGGATTTCAATGAGAGCAAGGCTAGGCCCTCAGTCTACGAACGTCAGGTGCGTCACATGAACAAGGTGGGAAAGGCAATGGCAGGGCGGGAGGACACGGGGCTAGTCCCCAGAGCATCATGGTGCAGGTAATGTCTCAGGGCCTGGGGTTTCTCCATGAGGCTTTCATTGGGCCACAAACCCAGGAGAATGGGGCATCCTGCATGTCTGCAATTCCTGGTATGAGGCTCCCACCAGCATGCTGCTTGCAAAATGGATCCCTCAAACCAAACCCTGCTCTAGGTATGGGGAGAGCAGCCTGTGGGGCAATTTCTCCTCCCCCAACTCAGATGGGCTGTGTGGGTGTAACTGAGAGGGGGTGGTGGCCTGTCCAAGTCCTTGAAGCTGATCCCAGGCCTTGGGCAGAGGGAATTCCTCTTCCCTCTGCTGCTCCTCTCTGTACCATGCAGTGCCTAGATGACTTCAGCACTGCACTGCTCCCTTTGGCAAAAACGAGTGAAGGCTCGTGCCAGATTTATGCAGCCCAGTTCCCTATCACCAAGGTTCCTTGGACTCTAAGCCACGAAGGCAGCACGTTATCTCGGCTGTGTCCTTCACTCCCACAGACAAAGATAAGGGAGACACACACACCAGACTCCAGCAGAGCAGCAGCCAGACAAACACAGCATCCCTCTGGGGCTCTTCCTAGGGGAGCCAGGGCACACAAGTCTGCACCCCCAGAAAGATGAGACCATAGACAAAGCATAGAATGGGTGTGACCACGTACATCATTGTGCCCCAACCTGGCACAAGCAGTAAGCCATGCTGGTGACCTGCCGGCCACGGATACACACAGGTGTGGGGAGTAGTGGTACCTCCTTCCACAACCCTAGTCCCCCTTCTTCCCCCCCACATTTGTCCCATCCTTCTCCTCTCTCCTCTTACAGATGGAAACTCTAGTCACTTGCCTCTGCAATTTCTTGCTCTGCTACAATAAAGCAAATGGGCTGGAGGGTGCTCTGTGTTGGGGAGAGGGCTTTTACCTTCAACCAAAAAAAAAATGGTTCTGAAATAATTGATTAGCAGCTGCTGAGGGTGGGGTCAGCTGGTGACTAATCCCCCCTCTTGAAGGGAGAGGGAGAGCAGGCTTCCTCGACAGGTTTATATTTCTATGGGGGAAGAGCACAAGCAGCAATACAGACCTGCTCTGGTTTGGATGCTGGCAGTGGGATGAAATAAATGTATTGTGTATAGTTCTTAAAAACAAAAAAACCCGGGCTGCATCACCGCTGCTCCACTCCCTGGCAGAGCAGCAGAGCAGAACAGAGATCACCACAAGCACTGAGATCACTTCAGAGATTTTGTCAATGTCACTTTGCGGCTCCTTTACACAGGGAGTGGAGCAGCAGCGAAGCAAAGGGCAAGGAACGGTGCCAGCACTGTCAGCTCATTTCAGACCCAAGCGAGGGCTTCCCCTTTTGTCTGAGCACAGCAACCTCCTCAGCCTTCACCATTGCCTTCTGGCAACAAAACCATGAGAGAGATCGCATAACCCGCTGCCCGTGACCCAGATGCTGAGAACTCTGGAGTTGAGTCTCAGTGCAGATGGGAAGAAGTGTATCCTTCGGTTGCCCTCATCTTGCATAGAGAGCTACAACCCGCAGGGACTACAGGGTCAGCATGAAATGCTCTACCTTGATCTGAGAGTTTAGTCTTACATCAAGGGAGACAACTGCACGCTGGAACCTGTAATCCTTGCCAGTGACACCTCTCTATTACAAATGGGGGCCTCTGCAGCCTGCTGCTTTTTATACAAGGCGGGTGCAGTCATTTGTTCATCCGGCAAGATGCCAAAGCAGTCCTCAGTTAGATACATTTTTATCTGTCCCTGCCTAGTATGTTCGCCCCAGCTCCAAATGCCAAGATGATAGGATTCAAGGCCTCCAACGGCTTGCCTGTGGAGTGGGGGAGGGCGAGCATGATGGGACTTGATTCCCTGACAGGCAGAGAAGTTTGGTGCTGTTCTGACACTATCCACCCGGTGCATTTGGCTGATCAGGAGTGGACCCAGGCTGGCCAGCGATCACACAGAGCCAACGGCAGGAGTAGTGACCGAGTAAGCCTGGTATGGAAAGCTGTGTCACTGACTCACTGCACGACCCTTGGAAAGTCACTCCACCTTCGGGGTCTCAGATCCTCCAGCTGTAGAATGGGGAGAGGGCTGCCCACTTTTGTCGAACACTAAATTGAGTGGATGATTGGATGGGGAGGAACTAGACAGGTTACAAAAACGGAGCCATTTCAAGGAAAGCACAGAACGTGTCAGCAGCTCGGGAACGGATGAAGGAGCTCAGACTGCAGCCAGCGAAGTGGAGCGTGTCGCTGGGGTGGAGGTGATGACAGCCACTGTGTGTGGGACAGCAGGATGGCCTGACAGCTCCATCACTAGTTCTACAGGGAGTTACTGGCCAGTCCTTGGGGTGGCTCCCAGCAGGGAGCAGGAAGGGAAAGTGAGTTATATACATACGCGCGCACAACAGAGAGATGGATCAGCTCATGAGTCGTGCACTCCATGAGTACTCAGTTCATAATGGGGAAACTGAGGATCCACGTTCGAAGTCCTTTCTAGGGCTGAATTTTGGTCACTTGCCAGCTGATGTTCCTGATGCAATTCCACCGCCCACCCCAAGTTCAAGCCACTGTGCTAGCCCCGAGAATACTGCAGCTCAACGCTGAAGGATTGTCAACAGCCAAACGCAGCATTTTCAGCAATTTATCCTGTCATCACGACATCGGCATCACTTGCCTGCAAGAGACGCACATCACCACCGCAGAAACACGGTGCTTCAGGATAGCCGGTTTCAGCCTACTGTGCCAGAGCCCACACGCCAAACTTGGCTGCACCACCTACATCTCGTCAGATGGTGCCTCCGCTGACACCTACTAGATGGGATTCAGGTGGAAGGTTTCCAGATTTCAAATGATTACAAGCCGCAGAATGTTAACTGGGACCAGCAAGTTCTGCTGAAACTAGCTCACCCAGCTGTCTACATCGGTGACTTCAACAGCCACCATCCTGACTGGGAATGCTTGGCAACAGACACTAAGCGAGTGCAACTGGTGGAGTGGGTGTTTAACGATGATCTCGCCCTCATCCATGATGCAAAGCAGGGAGGCACCTTCCCCACAGCCCAATGGTCTTGTGAATACTCTCCTGATTTGCACTGGGTCTCATGCAGGGATGGTCACACCCAACCTGCATCATGTCTGGTCTTGGAAGACTTCACACATAGCCAACACAGACCTTCTATTATCCACATCGGCCTACAACTCCCAATCATTAGATCCTGTAACAAGCCAAGATGGAACTTCAGGAAGGCAGACTGGAAGAATACAAAGTTGTCTCCATCCCACCACCCCTCATCCTGGTCGATGAAGCTTTCGGTCAGTTCCAAGGAGTCACCTTCAAAGCCACTTGCGCATCCACACTGTGCGGTTACCATCCAGTCTACACGCTGCGCCTTGGTGCTGAATGTGCTAACTGCTCAGCCAGTGTGAATCCTCCAGTGATCCCGATATTGCTGCTCGGCTAAGCGAGTCACTGGACCCTGCTAGACGAGCAAGGTGTGAAGATATGACTTGGACGTCATTCACTCAAGCCGGAAATGCTCGAATTTCATTCGCTGTCTTGCTGCAGCTCAGCAACCAGCAGCCCAAAACCGACCACCTATCACACCAAACCAAGCCGCAGCCTCTGCTGAAAGTGCTAAAGGCCCCAAATGAGAAGCGTGTCAGACAACGAGTCCGTGACTCGTGGTGACAGTTCTATCAGAGGAGCGCCACTCAGCAACACACAGAGCTGTTCACAGCCATGAAGTTAGACAAAATTCTGAGTGATATGAGGAGAGACCCCGCTGCTGGCTATGACAACGTATCACCAGATTTTCTGAAGCACCTCATGACTTGTGTGCATTAGTAGCTGGCACAGTTCTTCATGTGAGTAGTCAGCAAAGAGTGACTTCCAAAGACATAGCTAATGTCAAAAGTCATTGCTCTCCTGAAACCGAGGACAGATCCACGTAATGCTGCAAGCTATCCACCGATATCTCTGTTGGTCTGTGCCATTCAAGGTGCTGGAGCGTCTTGTTCTCCAGTGCATCTCTCCTCAGCATCGAGCAAGCAGGCTTTCAGAGAGGCTGAAGCACCTGTGAACAAGTGCTAGCTCTGACAACATTCATCTCAGACAATTTTCAGAAGAACCTGAAGACAGGAGCCATATTTCTAGACTTGACAGCAGCACATGATATGGTCTGGCACATGGGGATCTTAGTCAAATTCTAAAGAGCCCTCTCATTTGTCGTTGACCTCCTTCTCCACAACAGACATTTCCAACTGCATGTGGGAGATGGAGTTAGTGCATGGAAAAGATAAACCAATGGCCTACCACAAGGCTTTGTGCTGGCATTGACACTTTTCAATCTGTATGCAAACAACCTCCTGTTTGCCCAGTTCCGCAAGTTCACATATACAGATGACATTTGCTCAGGTGTCCAAGCATGATCATTCCCAGAACATAAAGATGCCCTAACCGCTGACTTGACTAAGATGGCTGAATAGTGTAGTCAGTGGCATTTACAACCATTTGTGACCCAGACAGTGTTGAGTGTGCGCCATCTTCCTGATGCCAGAGCACCCCAAGAACTGTATATCTTTCTCATTGGTCATTGTTTGAACCATGACTCTCACCCAATGTACCTGGAATAACCCTAGATAGACCTCTTACATATCTTAACCACTTGATGAAAAACATGGTTACTTACCAGTAACTGTTGTTCTTCGATATATGTTGCTCATATCCATTCCACTTAGGTGTGTGCGCGCCTCATGCACGGTTCCGGACAACTTTTTTCCCCTAGCAGCCCCTGTAGGGGCCAGTCCTGGCGCCCCCTGGACTGCCGCCCTCATGCAGCAGTATATAGGGCGCCACCGGCCCCTCCTCTCCTCAGTCCCTTCTTTCTGCCAACTCCGACAGTGGGGATGGGGGGGTGGGTGTGGAATGGATATAAGCAACACATCTTGAAGAGCAACAGTTACTGGTAAGTAACCATGTTTTCTCCTTCGAGTGATTGCTCATATGCATTCCAATTAGGTGATTAACAAGCCATACCTGGAGGAGGGTAGGAGTCACCAGTGACCTGCTCTCAGCACAGTTCTGCCGACTCGCACATCCTCCCTTGACTGTTGGATGATGGCGTAGTGCATGGCAAAGGTGTGCACCAACGACAGGTGGTAGCTCTGCAGATGTCGTCCAGGGGGACCCTTTCCAGGAAGGTCGCCAACGCGGCCTGGGCCCTCGTTGAGTACGCCGTCACCATCCCTGGGAGTTGGATGCCTGCGCTCTCGTAGAAGAACCTGATGAAGGTGGTAATCCATCAGGCGATGCACTGGATGGAGACCGGGGATCCCTTCATCCTGTCCACCACCGCAACGAAGAGCTGCGTGGTCTTCTGGAACGGCTTCGTCCTCTCCAGGTAGAAAGCCAGGGCCCTCCTCACATCCAGGGTGTGTAGTCTCCTCTCCTCCTCTGACCCGTGCGGTTTAGGGAAAAACACGGGGGGGGAAATGTCTTGGTTATAATGGAATTGGGAGACTACCTTAGGCAGCAAGGCTGGATGTGGCCTCAGCTGCACCTTATCCCAGAAGAACACGGTATAGGGGGGCTCCGATGTCAAAGCTCTTAGCTCAGAGACCCTCCTAGCCAAGGTAATGGCCACAAGGAAGGCCACCTTCCAGGACAGGATTAGCAGGGGGAAGTGGCCAAAGGCTCGAAGGGGGGCCCCGTCAGTCTAGTGAGGACCAGGTTGAGATCCCAAGGAGGCACCAGGTCACGGACCTGCGGGTACAATCCTCTCAACCCCTTTGAGGAACCTCACCAACATGGGATGGGAGAACAGGGACCTTCCCTCCATCGGCTGATGGAAAGCCGAGATGGCCGCTAGGTGTATCCTGAGGGAGGCTAACGCTAGACCCTGGAGTCTAAGCTGCAGCAGGTACTCGAGGATAGCCTGCACGGGGGACGTACCAGGGGTTATGCCCCGCGACTCCACCCAGCAGGTGAACCTCCTCCACTTGGCTCTGTACGCAATCTGCGTGGAGGGTTTCCTGCTACCCAGCAGCATGCGTTGGACCTGCTCCAAGCAGACTCTCTCCTCCTCGGTTAGCCAGAGAGTCTCCAGGCCGTTAGGTGCAGGGAGTCCAGGTTGGGGTGCAGCAGGCGACCGTGGTCCTGGGAGAGCAGGTCCAGCCTCCTCGGAGCTCGATCGGCACGGCGACAGACATGAGGGCCCCTATCCATTCAATGAGGACCACGTCGGAGAGGGGGCCCGGCTCGCGACCCCGGAGCGAGCAGAACCTCGGGCACTTCCTGTTCCAGGACGACGCGAACAGGTCCAGTCGGGGAACACCCCACTCACGGAAAATTCTGGCCGCTACCTCCGGATGCAACAACCAGTCGTGTTGGGGTAGAAACGACCTGCTGAGGCCGTCCGCCTCGTCGTTCCTGACCCCCGGGAGGTGAGAGGCGGTTAAACAAAATCCGTGCCTCACAGCGAAGTCCCAAAGTCGAAGCGCCTCCTGACTCAGAGCCGAAGCGCGTGTCCCCCCTTGTTTGTTTATGTAATACATTGCTGCGGTGTTGTCTGTCAGCACCTGTACCATTTTGCCCAATAAACAATGGAGGAACACTTTGCATGCCAGTCTGACTGCCCTGAGTTCTTTTACATTGATGTGGAGGGCAGTCTCCTCCTGCGACCAGCAGCCCTGGGTACTCAGGCCACCGCTGATGTGGGCCTCCTACCCGAGGTCTGACGTATCAGAGATCAGGATGACCAAGGGGTCAAATCCCTGAATGGAACCCCTTCTATCACTGTCCCGTGGTTCCTCCACCACTGTAGTGACCCCAGTACTGCACGGGGCACCGTCACCACTCTGTCCAGGGAGTGCCTGCTGGGCGCATACACCGTGGCCAACCAACCTTGGAGAGGCCTGTGGCTGGCCAGCCTCACCATTACGTACACGAGCCCATGTGGCCCAACAGCTGAAGGCACTGCCTGGCTGTCGTCGTGGAGCACCTCTGAAGTTGCGATATGATCGCTGCCATGGCCTCGAACACCAAGCGTGGGAGGGAGGCTCTGGCTTGAACCAAGTGTAGGGATGCCGCTATAAACTCTATGCGCTGTACTGGGGACAGCGTCGACTTCTGCTCGTTGATGAGCAGCCCCAGACTGTTGCAGGTGGCCTGGACGAGGGAAACTGCCTCATGCACCTGAGACCTGGACTTGCCCCTTATTAACCAGTCATCCAGGTAGGGGAATATCTGGACCCCTCTGCTCTTCAGGTAGGCCGCCACCACTGCCACACACTTGGTGAACACCCTGGGGGAGGAAGACAGGCCAAAGGGCAAGGCCGTAAACTGGTAATGGCCACCAGCTACTGTGACCCTTAGATATTCCCTGTGGGTGGGAAGGATGGACACATGGAAGTACGCATCCTTCAGGTCGAGGGCAGCATACCAATCTCCTGGATTCAATATGAGGATAATGGCCGCTAGGGACACCATGTGAAACTTCAGTTTCTTTATGAACCTGTTTAACCCGCACAGCTCCAGTATAGGTCTGAGGCCTCCCTTGGCTTTGGGGACGAAGAAGTACCTCGAGTAGAACCCCTTCCCCACCTCGAGTGGCAGAACTGCTTCTATGGCCCCCTTATGCAGGAGGGAGTGGACCTCCTGAAGGAGTAATTGCTCGTGAGATGGGTCCCTGAAGAGGGCCAGGGAAGGGGGTGAAGTGGGGGGGAAAGCCACCAACTTTAGGGCGTAACCCCTGTGCACAGTGTCCAAGACCCAGCAGTCCGAAGTCATGCCCTGCCACAGGCTGAGGTAAGGCCTTAGCCTGTCCCTGAAGGCTAGGGGTGAATTGAGGGGGGGAGGAGAGAGGGTACTGGTGCCACCCTCGGGCGCACCGTCAAAACTGGCGCTTTCCCTTGGAGCCCTGGGAGGGTCCTTTGTGGGAAGCGGCAGACGACCCGGAGCAGTCGCGTCACCCGAAACCCCTGGTCCTGTCCCTACCCCTCGCGGGGGGGGAAGGCCTAGGCGATGGCCTAGGTTGCTGCTGCTGCTGCTGTGGCGGGCGCTGCGGCTGCTGGTGAGTTTGTAGCCTCGCCGCCTGAGGGGTATATGGTCCCAGAGAGCGGAGGGTGGGCCTCAAGTCTTTGAGGGCATGCAGCTTGTTGTCTGTCTTCTCCAAAAACAGACCGGCTCCATCGAACGGCAAGTCCTGAATGGAGTGCTGCACCTCCTGGGACAGTTCCGTGGACTGGAGCCACACTTGCGCGACGCATGGCAATGGCGGAGGCCATGGCCCTGCTGGCCGTGTCCACAGCGTCCAAAGCAGTCTGCAAGGCTGCGCTGGCTACAGTCCTTCCTTCCTCCAGGACCGTGGCAAAGTCTGCAGCTTGGTCCTGGGGCAGGGACTCTGCAAACCTTTGCATGGAGTCCCAAAGGTTCAAATTGTACTTGCCCAAGAGGGCTTGGTGGTTAGTCAAAAACCCTGAATTGGAGCGCCCCCGTGGAGCAGACCTTCCTGCCGAAGAGGTCTAGTCTCCTACCCTCTTTGTTCTTAGGAGTGGCACTCTGGGCCCCTTGTCTCTCTTTCTGGTTGGCGGCATCCACAACCAGAGTCCCTGGGGCTGGGTGAGTGTACCAGTACTCGTGCCCTTTGGCTGGCATGTAGTACTTCTTCTCGGTGCCCTTGGAGGTTGGGGCGACCGAGGAAGGGGTTTGCGATATAGCTTTGGCCAGGCGCAACACCCTTTCATGAACAGAGAGGGCTACTCTCGAAGGTCCTTGGGTCCCCACATGCCCAAAGAGGGGGTCCACCTCTTCCTCCAGCACCTTAACCTCCAGGTCAAGGTTGGAGGCCACATGTTTCAAGAGCTCCTGGTGAGCTCTGAAATCAATAAGAGGAGCCCCCTGGTCTCTGAAGGCCACCTCATCCGGCGACGAAGAAGAGGACAGGTGGCGGGGTCCTGTTGAGGGGCCCTCCCCAGGGTCCAACTTCCCTTTCGAGGAGTGGTCCCTCTCCTGCACCGAAGGTGCCTGCTGGGGACATAGCTGGGACACGGAGGCAGGGGGCTGGGGCCAACCCAGTGCCGGTGTTGTTGCCGGTACCGGTTCCGGTGGCTGTACCTCTTTCCGGCGTCGGGACTTCCGGGAGCCCGAGCCGGGGGAACGGTGCCAGCGGTGTCGCCGGGAAGAGCCGCTTCGGGACCCACTGTCGGACGATCCCAAGGAGCGGCGGTGCCGTCTGCAGTGCCGACGCTTGGGCGAAGCCGACGAAGACGATGACCGGTGCCACAGGATGGAAGACTTCTGACGCCTCTTCCACGGTGCCAGTGAATGGTGCCGAGCCCGCTGCCTCGGTGCTGAATATGAACTTGAGCGCCGAGAGTGGGCAGCAGGCGACAAGGACCTGGAGTGGTGCCGTCTCGACACACGGGACCGGTGCCGAGAAGACTCATCCGAAGATGAGGAGGTAGAGGAGCTGTCCAGCTCAACTCTCTGGCGCCGGGTGGTGGGCAGCCGTTGCTCCAGTGCCGGGCGCGCCCACCCTTCGGGGACACCCATCGCGGGTTTGCCCCGTTCAACCCCAGCTGCTCCTGCAGTGCGGGAGAGGGCGAGTGCTCTACGTGCTGGTGGCGCTTCTTCTTTCTCGGCACCGGAGATGTCCGGTGCCGAGGCGCCTGTGGTGCCGGCAGAGCGCTCTGCACCGACGAGACACTCGGTGCCGATGGGGTCCGCATTGGCTCGGACACCGGGCGCAAGGCGGACTCCATTAAGATGGCCTTAAGCCGGATTTCTCTCTCTTTCTGAGTTCTTGGCTTAAAGGCCTTACAAATTCAGCACAGGTACTTACAGTGCTGCTCTCCAAGGCACTTGAGGCAGCACTTGAGGCTCCCGCAGTCAGTGCATGGTTTAAACCCCGGCGAGCCTGGCATGGCCGGGTCGCTAGAGCCCTAAGGCTCCCTATCTAACTAAACTATTCCTAACTCACTTAAACTAACTGAGTTCAGGGAGAACTGCTAACTAACTAACACAATAAAGGGGAAGAATACTTGTGATGCAGCAAGAGTTGTTCCAGACGACTGTCACGGGCAGAGAGAAGGAACTGAGATGGGGAGGGGCCAGCGGCACCCTATATACCGACGCATGAGGGCGGCACTCCAGGGGGTGCTGGGACCGGCCCCTAAAAGGGGCTGCTAGGGGAAAAAAGTTGTCCGGAACTGTGCACGAGGGCGTGCACTCACCTAAGTGGAATACATATGAGCAATCACTCGAAGAAGAACTATAAATTCTCCTGTAGTTCCAATAGGACGCAGGACTCTTCACTTCTTGTCCTAACGTGTCATGTGGTGCAGCTGTACACTGCAAAACTGCTACTGGGTTTCAGCCCAGAGGTGGCTACAGTTCAATGGGGAGTGAAGTGAACCTTGTGTATAGAATGCATTGAGATCCTTTGGGAGGTGCCCAGCAAACGACTAACAATCAGTTACTGGTGTTGTGCTTGCAGCTGACACCTCTGACCCACAAAATCCTTAACCGCTCATACTGATGAACCATACGCACCTGGATGGCTGGGACAAGCGTGAAATAACCAATCAGGATGATCCCAAGCTCTGTGGCCATGTTCTTCATAATAGACCAACTCTCATTGCTCAAGCCTAGGGAAAGAAAACATGCACATAGATAACACTGTTTGCTAGGAATTAGAACGGGACTGGTGCGCAAGACTCCTGGGTTCAGTCCTGTCTCTATCTGGGACCTTAGAAAAGGCCCTGTCCCTCAGTTTCCCTACCTGAAAACTGGGAATAATACGTTCAGCTCCAGACAGAAAGTAGCAGAGAAGAATTATGCATTATTGCTGGAGAGAGGAAGCCTCTCAGGTTAGAAAAAATTAATTTCCTTTATTCAGCTACCCAGAGAGACCAACCATTGTAATCTAGAGAGCTCTGGGTCACAGCCACTCCACGAGAATATGGGATAGCCCCTCATTTCTGGTCAGCATTCAATAAAGGGAGCACAACACTGCATAATGTACAAGGGGTCATGTGAAATTCTTTATATGGGTTTCGGCTGACAACGCACTCACCCATGAGCCACTCTGACTGCTTGCCAGGAACCTGACGGAAAGCCACCCTGCACGTTCATTAAATGGAGCAGACTGCACTCGCTTTCCTATTTAATACAGAGAACCAATCTGCACAGACTGTCGGACTATCTCAGTTGGCAGTGCTCCATGAGCTAAGCCACCTCAGTGCACTGCATGCGGGGCTGGGTAGCCCCCATGAGGCACAGTGCCATAATTGTAGAATGCCCTGGTGCTGCATGTGGGTTGTAGGCAGCCCTTTGGCCATTCATGCTCTGAGAAGACATGGCACCAAAGGTCCATACTAAGGGATGTTGCAGCCTTCCGTGGCCCAGTGATTATTTCACAGCAGCTTCTGTAGCATGGAGGAACCATGGCTGTGTTCCAGGCTCCTAGAGACTAGGGCACCCCTTGATGGGCTTACACAAACTCTTGGGGTTGACAAGCAGCAAGCTGAAGTGGCCCAGGGCTGCTTCATGCCATCTCAGAAGCTAAGTATTACAATCATTCCACTTTGGGGTCACCCTTTTCAGAGTAAACGGAAATTCCCACCCTTTCCGGAGCCAGATGGGTACCTTGTGCGATCCTCAGTTTTACTTCCAAGTCGACAGGCGTGGAGACGACCGATTTGGTGAGAACCAGCACATTCTCCAGGCCAATCACCACGACTAGGTATGGAAAAATCTCCCTGGGAAAACAGAGCCAAGTGTGAGAAATAACCGGCCAAGAAACAAGGGAGGAACCCAGATTTAACAGCAACCAGGTGCTGTTCAGCCTAGTGCAGGGCAGGGATGGGCTGGTTGAGGGCTCTCATTAGATACACCAGAACCAGAGCAGCAGTGGGGGCCTCTCACACAGTGCTACTCTGGGACCAGGCGAGAGGTTGTGTAGTATCTGGGTCGGACAGATGGTAACATTTCTATAATGTTGATTGTGCTGCTACAGACTGGTCGTCACATGTCATCCTTACATTAGCTGATAAGCTCCCCAGGCAAAACAGTCGGTCTGTACAGCTCCTTGCACAAGGGGCCCTCGCGCAGGTTAAGAGATTTGAGCGCTACAGCAATACGGTTAATAACAAACAGCCAGTAAATGAATATTAGCAAGTTGGCTAGAGCTCAGACCCTGTCACTGACACTGACCTTACTGATAAAGCCCAGGCAATCTTTATACTGATCAAACCAAACCATTGCCGAGAGAGTCAAAGGGCTGCAGGGTAGGGGAGCGGGCAGGGTGAGATGCCCATGGGGAGCGGGCTCCTCACTCTACAGTCACTGCTACAAAGATTCAGCCCTGCGCCAACCTTAGCCTCTGTGGGGGACCTCCCGCAAAGGATGCAGGACGCCTGGAGTGAGCCTATGCTCAGAGCGAAGGGGGGGCCTTGCCTGCACAGGACAATGCGATGCAGCGGAAGGCAGATCTCAGAGGAAAGCTGACTGGCCCTATTGTACAGTGGGGAGCATCAAAAGAGGGGAGTGCCAGTGGGACGGGATCTGAAGGCCCAGCAGTGGGCTTCCCACATCATGCCTTCCCTCCGCTGAACCAAACCCCTTCAGCCTGTCTGATTCCACTCTTCGGTGATCAGCGAGTTCTGCTGAGCTCCCAGAGCTGGGGAGACTGAAGCCTTCTAACCACAGGCCAGCTGTAGCCTATGTTGCACTAGGACAAGCCTCCCTGACTCGCCCTGCTGCTGAGTCTCCCTGCTGCACTGGGATGGTCCTGTCTCACAGTACGAGGGAGCCCCAGTCATAACCGGGCCTCCCTGCTGAGAGTGTCAGCTACCACCCCTGGGAGATAGGTTTTCAGCCACATGGACACCCACTCACGGTGAACTGCAGCGCTCACCACTCATTTCCCACAGTGAGTGCTGGCTTGGTCACCAGCCTGGCTTGGAACTAGTGACCTGGAGGTGAAAGGCCCCATAGCCAAGGAGCCAGCCTGGCCCCCATACGGCCTTTCTAAAGGGAAGCAACATCATGAAAACTCATGTCCTGACCCAGTTCCAGTGTGAGAAGCAACAATCGGCCTGTCTGGTGAGGAAAGAAACCAGCCTCTGGGAAGGTTTCTTTCTTCCCCTCTGCACTAGGCTACCTAATCAGCTGCCGTCATGCCTACTGGCCTGTGAACAGAAGGGCAGCGCGAGGAAGCAGTGAGACGATACTGATCAGTGGATGGGCAGTGGTCTCTACACACCAGCATCCCACCCATTGTCAAAGGTTTTCTAGGCAGCACAGCAGAGGGGAATTTGGAGGATGAACTTGAAGGAGGACAATGAGTTAGTTTTTCCAAAACAAGACTTTCCCTGGCCCCAACAGGGGCTCCAGTCACCCCTCCCTCCTATTGCCACTGTTCTCTGGGCTGCTCACAGCAGACAGGCTAGCTCTATTCAGGGGAAGCAAACAGCTACTCCAAGCATAGGGCGAGTACCCAGGATTTGCTGAGAATGGTTGCTTCCATCTAGCCCTCCACAGCTGTCTGCCAGACCCATTCACAGACATCGATATCCTCCGCGGGGTTCAGAAATCTGTGCTATGGAGGTGACCGCTCTATTACAAACACCAGGCTTGTGCGACACATAAAAGGTCAGGCAGGACAGGGAGACAAGACGGAAACTCTCCTCACACACGAACCCCCTGGCAAATCAGCAGCAGGCAGGATGGCTGAGCGATGGGGCTGGAGGCAAATCAATCCTGTTCGCTGCCTTAAATGCTGACGCCTAGGGACCAAACACTGCCCTCGGATACACACAAGCAGCTGCTGCTGGCTTCACTGGGAACTGCAAACATGTAACTGAGGGCAGAACAGGTCTCTCGTCATCGTCCTCTATCCTGCAAGGTCAAAAGCTGCTTTCAGGGAAACGCTGCTTTTAGGCACCGCCAGCAGCTCAGCTCTCTCTCTCTCTCTCTCTCAGGTGGATCCATTAAGCAAACGCTGGCAAGATGCAGCAGCAACGGCTCCTCTTCCAAACAAGAGCAAAGCCACAAGCCTCTCCTGGGCTGCCCGGCGCTGGCTGCTCTCACACAAGCTGCCGGCAAATGGGAGTGGGCAAGTGAAACAAGCCAGGCGACGGAGCTTCCAGGCAACAGTGGTGTGATCCAAATGGCCCCAACCCGCTGGCCAATGAGCGATGCCAGGAGAGGGGCCACTGCACTCACACCAGAGTCAGCTGAGAGAGCCGCAGGGGCACGTCCGTAGTGTGAAGGTCACTGTGTAGGAATCACACGGGCACTGACTAACGTCCCCTCAATGGTTGCATAAGAAAGTGATGCAAGTATTAAATGGGGGAAGTGTGCTTGGTCTCCATAGCCCTCTCTCTATCATGACATAGCTATCTAATGCAGGGTGGGGGAACGGGTTATATAAACACATTTCCTCTAGCGAGTTCTGTCCTCCCACACTGATTAACAATCCAAACTGTTCCCAGTCTGTAAAGCCACGGCCTCCATCTCAAGCTGCACCTTCATTCTGCAGCCAGGCCCCTGAAAGACTGCAAATTGGTGGCAGCCTCATTTAAATTGAAAAGTGCAGGTTTTATTGCATTATCTGGAAAGCCAAGAATGCACTCAGCTCCTGTGTTATTCAGCTTCCCAGTAAACACCATTTACTCTATGCTGTCCCCACATTTGCTATTTCTTAATGTGCTGTAGTTTTGCATCAACAACACATAACTCTATCACAGAGGTGGCCCGAGAGGAAGCTGAAGGCTGCAGCAGATGAGCAGGGATAGCTGGCTTAGCCCACCTGGAAAGGTTTGGGAAGCAGGGTAGGACTGTGGGAGAAGCACATCTGCTGAGGGTTTCTGCTAAAATGATCACCAGTCAAATAGCAAACACTGGAAATATTTAACAGTCAACATCTTCAGCGCTTCAGAGTCAACAACTAATTGAGATGACGGGGGTAACTCACAGCTCTCTGAGCCCTTGTTTCAAGTTGCCTGCAGATTTCACTCCCTCAGTTAAATTCAGATCACGTTTTTATGATTATCACCACCACCATGAGGTCTAGAAATATCTTTTGTTTGTTTAAAGCTCTGATTCTAGAGCAGACACTGTGGTTGGAGGTGGATTCCACGGCCAGTTCCACATTTGGAGAATCACAAACTACATGCAGCCTTGCAGATAACAAAAGGAAGAGGACAGGAGGGAAAGGGGCTGGAAAACGGCTGTATTAACATTTTCTCTTTTAATGTTTGTAACATGACTGGGGGAAATATTAATCTGACTTGGCACAGATCTCTAAAACATCCCCCTCAAGCCCCCTACAGAGCCTTCTCTGGAGAGTTACCGAGAGGTCTCTCTTTAGAATTCTGCAGTCAAACCACCTTGGGCTGTGGTCTCGAAAGCCCTCACAAGCTAAGCCGGGTCAGTTCAGGAGAGGCCCGCCCCAGAAGGAAAGCTATCGGAAATGCTGTTGGGGATTCAGTAGGGGGTACTCATTCCTCAGGACTAGGACTAGACAGTTACCCCACCATGTAGTTACAGATGCTGTTTTCAGATAAGTCCCAGATCCTAAACATTTATAGTTTGTCTTAAAGATCTCACAAGCGTTTTTTTCAGCAGACATGTTAGCCTCGGTACCCTGGCCTAATTCAAACGTGAGCAATTATATTCTGCCCGCCTTTGTAGTTTCAGCTGGATATAGTACTCTCTTCACTTCCTGTCCAAAGCTGCCATGTAGGAATTGCATTCCACTGGTGGAACAAATACAAAAACACAGAGATCATTTCTGGGTAACTTCCTGTCTAAAAGAGACCCCCTCAAGAATCCTCCAATCTAGCAAGTACAGCTCTGCTCCATCTTTATTAAAAGATACTGCCATTAAGCAACCACATTTTGTCAGTTCCCTGAGTGGTCATTTAAGACCCGGAGCTGTGTCTGAGAAAAGCACGATGAGATCCTGCGGGATGGAAGGTGCTATAGAGAGAGAGTGAATGACAGTCGAGAGAAGTCTGTGGTGCGACAGCTCTACGACAGAACATAACTAGCCAATGTTTGTTGTGTGGATTCTGCACTAAACCTTCCCGGTCATCAGTAAGTAGTGGAGATAAGAGAGACAAAACTATCAGCCATGTCCTTCTTAACCAGCAGCTTCCACTGCTGGTACTAACTGATCACCCTGCTACAGGCTCTGAGATGAGCACTGATTTATACAGCTGTAAGAACTTTTAATATTGTACATGACTAAGAATTTAAAATCCAAGGAAACACCAGCTTTTCTTGAAACAGTGGCTGCGTCTGTGCTGCACAAACACGTTTGCCTCCATAAAAACACAAGTTCAGCAGTCCCCGTCTGTGCTGAGACACTGCAAAGGATGCTGTTACTGTCTGCCACAATGAGGCAACTGCTGAGGAAGGGATCGAAACAGGAACAGGGCTGAGAAGTGGGGGGAAGTGCCATGCTTATCCATCTACCGTGACATTTGTCCAGAGCTCAGCACCTTGACCTCAGAATGTGTTGCATTAGGTCCTGGTCCATCACCTAAAGAAGTCAATGGAAACACTCCCACTGCTTACTGCTTTATCGAAAACATTCAGGGAGACGCCCAGCAATCGGAGCAAGGGGGATCCCAGACAGTCCTCCCAGCTTTGCCAATGACTCTTTTGGACACCTGAGGCATGTCATTTCACCTTTCTGTGCTTTAGTTTTCTCCTCTGCAAAGCAGAGATAATGCTTCCCTCCTACAATTATTCCAGTTCATTAATATTTGCAATATGCCCTCAGATAAAAGCTGTCCCACAAGGGCAAAGGGTGCTGCTAATCTAGAGCTGGTATGCAGAATCCTAGAATCCACGCACTGACCTCTAAACACCATGTTTCATGATGGCAATGCACAAAATCAATGAGAGACCTAGACTAAGTAAAGGCTGTACTAAAACCCTCACCTCCAGTAACCCTGCTGCAGAAAGAGGTCACGTGAAAGCTTGATCAAACAGACAGGTCTGACATGCCCTGAAGCTGGCCAAACTGAGGCTCCAGCATACTGCCGGAGGGTGCAGTTTCCCCTGAGGCCACCTCAACACCCGTCCTGCAAAGCTAAACCTCAGGTAGCAGCAGGAAGAGAACCCCAGCAGATGGCAAGGGTCCAACTGGATACAGGGAGAGAGGTGATCTGGCTTCCAGCCCACCCCTGGCCTATCAGCACTGCTTCCTTCTCATCCAGGCCAAGCTAGCTTGTTCGCATCACCTCCCCACCTGTGACAGGTGCTGGGAAAGGAGCATCAGTGCTTAATGAAATGAGGAGAGATCCTACTGCTTTTCAGATACCAAAGGGTCTAAGTGCCTCACTATCTCCCTAGCGGCCCTATGCACATGGGAGACAAGATGGAACCCTGTGGGACTGCTCCCTCTGAGAGCCCTGGCAGAGAAACGTGTTATGTGCCCATAACCTCCCTCTGGGATTGTCCATGGAGGAATTAACCTGTGGAAGGACCCTGCCTACCCACTGCACAAGAGGCTAGCGAAGCCATCCTGGTCAGTGATATCAGGGGCTGCCACCAGACCCAACAACATGGGTTATGTGTCCCCACCGCAGGAGGCTCTGTCCTCCGTCCCTTGCAATCCGGTCTCTTTGGTAAACCTATGTATGAAACAGACTGCAGGGGTCAAGGGCAGGGGCATCAAGAGGTGCCTGGGGCTGCTCCAGCACAAAGAAAAGGTTCAAGGCTGTTAGCACCAAGAGCAAAGGAGAAGAAACGAGTTCTGAATGCAGGGAATCCAGGAGCCGCCTTAGCTTTTATGGGAGGGAGTTGTTCAGTCTAGAACTGGCTCCTGAGAAGTTCTGTCTCTAGCACTCACCAGCCTCCCCCACTGGCTGGCAGCTTCACTGTCCCAGGGGAATGCAGCTGGCAGGGGAGAGGCTGTGATGGAGGGAGAGGCAATCTCTTAAGCACCTAAGGGTGGGCTTTGCCAGAGATCTCGCCCTGGGCGCTGTGTTCAATGGGAAGCCAGTACACAGAGCCAGCACCCGGGTGATGCGCTCACAGGGCCTGTGTTACTTAGTAGGAAGCCTGCCGAGCTTTGGGCCAGGTGGAGCTTTTCCAGAGCATGCAGCTTCCTACCTGCCTACAGTCACCAATGACTGGATCACAACCCGCATGGATACACCACCCGGGAGGAGTTAATAATCCCCAAAGTAATGGTATCAAAGCCTCCCGACCAGTTCTCATCAGCCATGAACACCAGGCTCCTCCAACCTCACTGAGCAACACACAGAGAACCTCGACCAGAGAAGGCAAAGACACACAGCCGCCTGCCCTGGGCATTGATCTGATTCAGAGCAGCTTTTGCTAGCCATGGTGACTGGAGGAGGAGGAAGGGGCAAGGAAGGTGTTGTCTAGGTGCCAAGCTGCTGATGCTAAGGGAGAAAAGACTGTCACAATATTTCACTCAACTGTCAGCAGAGAGGTGTGACGGATGTGCAGCAAAATGTCCCAGAGAGGCCTGGAGCCATCAGGCCCATCAGTGTCCTGGGGAAGCAGGGCCACACAACATGGAAAGTGATTGGGCAATGAAGTGGGCACCGTTAGAAAATCCAGGATCCTGGACACAAGGGGCTAAGTAGCTGGCATGGGACAGGTCAGCACCCATCCTCCTTTCATCCCTTCCTGTAGCAGGAGACCTTTATTTCTAGATACCTACCCTCCGTTGAGAGTAGGTGTCAGGCCAAACAGCGTGCACAGACCCACCGACATGAGCAGAGAGCTGAGCACCGTCACAACCGCCGCCAGCGCCAGGCCCCATTTCGATTTCACCATGTCAATCTTTCCTGCCAGAGAGAACATGAGGCTCTCAGCACCAGGGGAAAGCCAGTGCCAACTCCCCAGCCATGGGGAGTGGATCCAGGTGCCCATTCACTGCACCAGGCAGCAAGGATAGCAGTGGTGGGCTCCAAGCTGACGTTGGCACAGCAACACAGTACCAGAGTGCATGCTCCAGCCAAAGGACCCAACAGAGGAGAGCAATGCAGGGGTGGGTTGCAGACTCTCACTCCAGCTGCAGGATTGTCCAGGGCATGTGTGAAAGGAGCTTAAGTACCTTCAGATCAGGGGTAAGTCCTGACGGCACAAATGCAGACTGTACCTGAGATCGTTCTGGCCGTGGGCTGGTCCCCCAGGAGGAGTGGAGCTTGTGCCATCACTTGGGACATTTAAAACTGAACAGGTCAGAGCCGCGTAAAGAATAACCCTACACTGGCTCAGGGAATGAATCAGCTGAAACCTACTAGGGCCTCTTCCCCTCTATGTCCCAGTGGGATTTCAGCTTCACCTGGCTGCAGGAGGGACATGAGACTGCAGCTCTGAGGTCTAGGTCCTCTGCCCCCCTTGCATGTGGAGGCAGGGCGTCTTGAGCCATCACACCCTGGGGCCCCCCTCTGCTGAGACACCCTTGGCTGGGGTGCTCGCTGCCCCTCCTCCCCACAAACCTACGTGTGGAGAAGTAGATGTAAGCGAAGAGGATGATGTAGGTGGTGACGAGGGGGATCAGCTCAGCGATGCCAATCTCTTCCTTAAAGTGGACGTGAACGACGTGCTCCTCCCGCAGGGTGCAGTTGGGGCTAGGGTGCAGCAGCTTGAGACGGGAACGGAGGCTGGTGAGGAACCTGACATGGGAGAAAGGCAGAAGGACATGATCCTGGCGCTACACTGCACACCTAACACATCACTCGGAGCAGGGCCTAGTGCTGCAGCCAGCTGGGAACATGGCTCTATAGATGTATGCGAGGCTCGCTCCCAGGCCTGATTGCCAGCTGCGTGTGTTTAGGTTTTGGACCTTGTTCCTCACCGGCATATCGCGAAGGTCCCAGGAGACCTACAGCGTTCCTGCGGAGGGGCACTGCAAGACCTCATCAAAGGCGTGTAGAGAAGGGGGCTGGGATTTATTCTTGCCCTCACTAAGAACTCTGGCTCTGGTGCGCACTGTAGGTTCAAACCCATTTACTGCAGCAAGTGTTAGTCAAGTGCTGCTGCATGATGCTAATGGACAGTGCTGGAGACGGGAGGCTTCTCTCCCCAGTGCGCAGCATGGGTGGCAGCAGGGCAAACTTCCACTGGCCGGCCTGACAGCACCTCTGGGGCTGCACTGGGGGAGCCACTCAGAGGAGGAAAAAGAACATTCTCTCTCCACTCCCATTCAGTCTGTGTCCTCTCTGCTGAGGCTGCCAACCAGGGCAGGGGCAGCTATCAGCAGAAGAACTGGGGTGGTGGGGGTGGCTCTGGGTGTGCCAGATTTTTAAAGTGACAGTACTGCACATCCAGTGGAGGCAGACAGCTTTACACTGACGATAATACTCTGCTTCTATAGTGCCTTCCCTGAGGATCTAAACGTACCCTGCACGGCTCTACCCAAAACCGTGAAAAAAAGACGGTTACCTACCTGTAACTGGTGCTCTTCAAGATGTGTTGCTCATGTCCATTCCAAGCAGGTGTGTGTGTACCATGTGCACAGGTCGCCAGAAAGTTTTCCCACAGAAGTACCCATAGGGTCAGTTCTAACGCCCCCTGGAGTCACGCATCTAAGGTGCTCTATTTAGGGGATTGCCGACCCTCTGGCCCCTCAGTTCCTTCTTGCTGGATGGCTCTGACAGAGGCGTAGGTGGGTGGATCTCGGAATGGACATGAGCAACACATCTCGAAGTGCTTGTTCATGTCCATTCCAAGCAGGAGATTCCCCAGCTAGACTTAGGTGGCGGGGTTGGAGCTCAGAGAACTGTGGCCTGGAGAACTGCTCGACTGAATGCAGCCTCATCTCTGGCTTCCTTTGTGATCACATAATGAACTGCGAAAATATGGACAGCGGACTGCGTAGCTGCTCTGCAGATGTTCTGAATCAGAACTTGAGCCAGATAAGCCACTGATGAGGCCTGGGCTCTCATGGAATAGGCCATGAACTTTGGGGCCATCACTTTCGCTAATTCAAAACAAGCTCTGATGCACGACGTAATCCATGAGGAAATTCTCATGGAAGAAACTGGAAGACCTTTCATCCTTTCCACCAGTGCCACAAAGAGCTGGGTGGTTTTCCTGAATGGTTTGGTTCTTTCTATATGGAAAGCCAACGCCCTCCTAACATCCAGAGAGCGGAGTCCAGACCGTTCACGGTCATTGGTATGTGGTTTAGGATAGAAGACCGGAAGGAAGATATCCTGACTTACGTGGAAATGGGACACCACCTTCAGCAGGAATGCTAGGTGGGGACACAGTTGAACCTTGTCTTTAAAAAAAAGTGTACAGCGGCTGGATGCCCCTGTGGGTAGCCTGTGCAGAGAAACTTATCCACTTGGACAGATAGCCATCCACAAGGGCAACCTTTCTACTGTCCAGGAGCACCTCCTTTATCCCTTCCGAGCATGAAAGTTCTATGGGATTTAACCATGGAGCTTCCAGGCCGTGAGGTGAAGGGATCTGAGGCTGGGATGGAGCAAAGTCCCATGACCCTGCGAGATGAGGTCTGGGAGCAGGGCAGGATGATGTGATTCTCCACCGAGAGGCTGAGTAGCAAGGTGTACCAGGGTTGTTGAGGCCCAGCCAAGTCTGTGAGGATCACCGACACCTTGTCCTATTTAATCTTCAGCGGGACCCTGAGAATAAGCAAGGTTGGCAGAAAGGTTTAGAATAACTGACCAGTCCACTGGATGAGAAAGGCATCCACTATCAACCCTGGGCTGTGTTTCTGAAAAGAGCAAAACCGCAGGCATTTCCTGTTGAACCTTACAACAAACAGATCTACCTGGGGAATTCCCCACTTCTGGAAGATGGTGTTCAACACGTCCAGGCGGATGGACCATTCGAACGTGAGAAATGATCTGCTGAAGTTGTTTGCCAGTGTATTCTGGGCCCCTGGAAGGTACGAGGCCTTTAGGTGTATCTATCGAGTGATGCAGAAGTCCCAAAGTTTGAAGGCCTCTCAACACAGGGGAGAGGAGCGAGCTCCACCTTGTCTGTTGATATAAAACATCACTGTCATGATATTCCTCCTGAGGAAAGCTGCTATCACCGCCAAGCATTTGGTGAAGACACGAGGAGCCGCTGAGAGGCCGAAGGGGAGGACGGTGAACTGGAAGTACACTTGACCGACGATGAACTGAAGGAATTTCCTGTGGCCCAGAAAAATAGCCACGTGGAAGTATGCGTCCTTCAAGTCGAGAGCGCCATACCAATCACCCAGATCCAGAGAAGGGATAATTGAGGCAAGGGCAACCATTCAAAATCTCAACTTCTTCGTGAACTTGTTGAGGTTCCAGAGGTCGAGGATAGAGCAGAGTCCTCCCTTGGTCTTTGGGATTAGGAAATATCAGGGGTAAAACCCCTTCCCTCTGAGATCCCGAGGGACCTCTTCCATCACTCCGACGTCCAGGAGCACCTGCACCTCCTTCTGCAGGAGTTGCTCGTGAGAGGGGTCCCTGAAGAGGGACAAGGAAGGGAAGGGTGAGTGGAAGGGTGAGTGAGAGGAAAATTGGAGAAAATATCCCAGTTTCACAGTGCGAAGGACCCACTGATCTGAGGTGATTTGGCACCAGGCACTGTGAAAATGGGATAAATGGTGTGAAAACAATAGGGATGGGTTGGGGGAAGTGGATGCTATGCTGTCCTCGGGCGCACCTTCAAAAGTTCTATTTGTTTCCCGAGGGCTGCCTCAGGCAGCCAGAGCTCCTGTTGGAAGAGGGATTTCAAGGCCTATGCCTGTTGTTGTTTCTACCCCCTCAGCAGTCTGTGTCCTGTCTGGGTGGGCCCTGGTAGAAATGAGGCAAGGGCTGTGGCCTAAAAGGTCTCCTCTGTGGTGCTGGCGTGTGAAGTCCCTGCCACCACCAGCGATCCAGGAAGTGGATGGGTAAGAAATGCTCATGTCCCATTGAGAGGAGGAAATATTTCCTCTCTGCTCGTTTGGCCATTGGGGTCATGGAGGCAGGGTCTGCCACAGGGCCACAATATCATCCTCAATAGCTTTTATGAGGGGAAAAGCCACCCTGGTGGACCCCTCCCCTACGATATCCACCATGGGATCCCCTCCCTCGGTGATCTCCTCAACCTGAAGTCCCATGTTCCTAGCAACTCTGCGATGCAGTTCTTGATGTGCCCTACTGTCGTCTGGAACTGGTGCAGGCCACGCCCCTGCGACCGCCTCATCCGGTGACGAGGATGAAGATGCTCTGACCCCTGGGTCCTGCACAGCTGATGGATCTTGCACCAGCTCGTCATCTTCGGTGCCCGAATCATGAGCAATGTCAGCCCTGGCACCAGGGTCTGAGCTCTCTACTGCACCACACGGTGCATTCGTTGCCAAATGGGAAGGTCTGCTCCTTGTAGCCGAAGCTAGCGAGGGGGAACTCGGGGAAAGGGACCTTTGGGCCTGGTGGTATGCCCAAGGTGTCCAAAACAGCCACTGAGATGGGATCTGCCCCATTGCGGAAATGACAGCACCGCAAACAGTTGTGCTTCCTGCTGTGCTGGAGTGTGTCCCCGTAGCCTGCTGCAGTGCTGGCTTCGACTCCGCCTTGGAGTCTGACGAGAATTGTTCGCACCTCAGTGACCGTGGGGGGACTGGGGAGGCAGTGCTGTGCGGTGCTAGCGACCGGTGCCGTGGTGATCTCAACCTCGACATCAAGGCTGGCTTGCCCCGGGATGGTACCGTGGGTCTCCTCGGTACCAGATCACGTTGCCAAGGGCGGGCAGTTGGAGGTGACTGGGGTGGTGGAGCTGTCTCCTCAATAAGGTTCTCTGGTCGCCTTGAAAGTCTCTGGGGTGGAGGGAAATTGAACATCATCCTCTTTCTCACTATCCCCCGGCAGGGAGACCGCTAATGCTGGACTCGACGAGGCCCTGCTCTGGCCCAGAGTCAACGATGCTGAGGTCGAAGACTGTGGGCTCCAGTGTCCCGCTGCGGGACGCATCTTCGTAACCTGCCCTGGCTTGGATTTGGGTGTCAGGGAGTGCCTTCTGCCATCGCTCCTTCTCTGCGGCGCCGGGGAGTGTGAGTGGCGCCGCTTCTCCACCTGAGCCAAGTCTCTCAGTGCCAGGGATCAGTACTGAGACCCCTTCTGCGTTGGGGAGGCCTGTTGGTGCTGGGGCTGCTTCGGTGTCAACTCCTTCCTGGTGCCGAGGCCTTTATCGAGGCCAGAGCACTCTGCACCAATGCCGATGAACCCACTCTCTGTTGTGCGGGTCGGAAAGCAGTCTCCAGGAAAACATAGTTACTTACCAGTAATTGTTGTTCTTCGAGATGTGTTGCTCATATCCATTCCACTTAGGTGTGTCTGCGCCCTCGTGCACGGCCCTCGGAGAACTTTTCAAGCAGCCCCTGCAGGGGCCGGTCCCAGCGCCCCCTGGAGTGCCGCCCTCATGCGGCAGTACATAGGGCGCTGCCGGCCCCTCCCCTCCTCAGTCCCTTCTTTCTGCCGACTCCGACAGTGGGGATGGGGGGGTGGGTGTGGAATGGATCTGAGCAACACATCTCGAAGAGCAACAGTTACTGGTAAGTAACCATGTTTTCTCCTTCAAGTGATTGCTCATATCCATTCCACTTAGGTGATTAACGAGCCCTACCTGGAGGCGGGTAGGAGTCATCGGTGAGCTGCCCTCAGCACAGCTCTGCCAACTCGCGCGTCCTCCCTCGACTGCTGGACGACAGCGTAGTGCACGGCGAAGGTGTGCACCAAAGACCAGGTGGCAGCCCTGCAGATGTCATCCAGGGGGACCCTTTCCAGGAAGGCCGCCGATGCGGCCTGGGCCCTCGTCGAGTGCGCCGTCACCACTCCGGGAAGCTGGACGCCTGCGCGCTCATAGCAGAGCCGGATGCAGGCGGTGATCCACTTGGCGATGAACTGGGCGGAGACTGGGGAGCCCCTCATCCTCTCTGCCACCGCGACAAAGAGCTGCGTGGTCTTTCAGAACAGCCTCGTCCAGATAGAACGCCAGCGCCCTCCTGACGTCGAGGGTGTGTAGTCTCCTCTCCTCCTCGGACCTGTGCGGTTAAGGGAAAAACACGGGGAGGAAAATGTCTTGGTTACAATGGAATTGGGAGACTACCTTAGGCAGGAACGCTGGGTGAGGCCTCAGCTGTACCTTATCCCAGAAGAACACAGTATAGGGGGGCTCCGAGGTCAAAGCTCTTAGCTCAGAGACCCTCCTAGCCGAGGTAATGGCCACGAGGAAGGCCACCTTCCAGGACAGGATCAGCAGGGGACAGGTGGCCAAGGGCTCAAAGGGGGGCCCTGTCAGCCTATCGAGGACCAGGTTCAGATCCCACGGAGGCACCAGGTCACGGACCTGCGGGTAC
The DNA here is from genome assembly GCA_007922155.1 of Mesoclemmys tuberculata. Lineage (NCBI taxonomy): Eukaryota > Metazoa > Chordata > Testudines > Chelidae > Mesoclemmys > Mesoclemmys tuberculata. The sequence goes on along the minus strand of ML675603.1, from coordinate 1,923,248 downwards.
AGCCTCTCAACACCCCTGAGGAACCTCACCGACATGGGGTGGGAGAACAGGGACCGCCCCCCCATCAGCTGATGGAAAGCCGAGATGGCCGCTAGGTGCACTCTGAGGGAGGCTAGCACTAGCCCCTGTAGCCGAAGGTGCAGCAGGTAATCGAGGACCGCCTGCACGGGGGACGTACCGGGGATTACGCCCTGCGACTCCACCCAGCAGATGAACCTCCTCCACTTGGCCCTGTAGGCAATCTGCGTGGAGGGCCTCCTGCTTCCCAGCAGTACACGTCGGACCTGCTCCGAGCAAGTTCTCTCCTCCTCCATCAGCTAGAGAGCCTCCAGGCCGTCAGGTGCAGGGAGTCCAGGCTGGGATGCAGCAGGCGACCGTGGTCCTGGGAGAGCAGGTCCGGTCTCCTCGGGAGCTCGATCGGTGGGGCGACCAAAAGATCCTGCAGCAGGCTGTACCAGTACTGCCTCGGCCATGCTGGAGTGATCAGTATCACGTCTGCTCTGTCCCTCTTGATCTTCAAGAGGACCCTGGGCAGGAGCGGGAAGGGGGGGAACGCGTACATGAGGGTCCCCGTCCAATCGATAAGGAACACGTTGGAAAGGGAGCCCGGCTCGCGACCCCGGAGCGAGCAAAACCTCGGGCACTTCCTGTTCCAGGACGACGCGAACAGGTCCAGACGGGGAACACCCCACTCGTGGAAAATCCTGGCCGCTACCTCTGGATGCAACGACCAGTCGTGTTGGGGTAGAAACGACCTGCTGAGGCGGTCCGCCTCGTTGTTCCTGACCCCAGGGAGGTGAGAGGCGGTTAAACAGAAATCGTACCTCACCGCCAAGTCCCAAAGGCGAAGCGCCTCCTGACACAGAGCCGAGGAGCTCACTCCCCCCTGCTTGTTGATGTAGAACATTGCTGCGGTATTGTCCGTCAGCACCTGTACCATTTTCCCCAGTAAAGAATGGCAAAACACTCTGCATGCCAGTCTGACTGCCCTCAGTTCTTTGACATTGATGTGGAGGGCAGTCTCTCCCGGGGACCAATGTCCCTGTGCGGTCAGACCACCAGTGATGTGAGCCCCCCACTCGAGGTCCGAAGCGTCCGTAATCAGGATGACCGAGGGGGAGAGGGCTCTGAAAGGAACCCCTTCCAACACTGTCCCGGGGTCCAACCACCAGTTCAGTGACCCCAACACTGCAGGGGGCATCGTTACCACTCTGTTCAGAGTGCCTGCTGGGCACATATACCGTGGCCAACCAACCCTGGAGGGGCCTTAGCCTGAGGCGGGCCAACCTCACCACATAGTGCACGAGGCCATGTGACCCAACAGCTGAAGGCACTGCCTGGCTGTCGTCATGGGGCACCTCTGAAGCTGTGATATAATCCCTGCCATTGCCTCGAACCTCGAGCTTGGGAGGGAGGCTCTGGCCTGCACCGAGTCTAGTGATGCCCCTATGAACTTTATGCGCTGTACAGGCGCCAGTGTCGATTTCTGCTCGTTGATGAGCAGCCCCAGAGCATGGCACGTGGCCTGGACGAAGGAGACCGCCTCGCGCACCTGCGACTTGGTCTTGCCCCTTATCAGCCAGTCGTCCAGGTAGGGGAATATCTGGACCCCCCTGCGCCTTAGGAAGGCTGCCACTACCACCATGCATTTGGTAAACACTCTGGGGGAGGAAGACAGGCCAAAGGGCAAGGCCGTGAATTGGTAGTGGGCACCAGCTACCATAAACCTTAGATACTGCCTGTGGGCGGGAAGGATGGAAATGTGGAAGTACGCATCCTTCAGGTCGAGGGCGGCAAACCAATCCCCTGGGCTCAGTACAGGAATGATGGACGCAAGGGACACCATGCAAAACTTCAGTTTCCTTATGAACCTGTTTAACCTGCGCAAGTCCAGTATAGACCTGAGGCCTCCCTTGGCTTTGGGAATGAGGAAGTACCTCAAGTAGAACCCCTGCCCCACCTCGAGCGGCGGAACCGCGTCTATGGCTCCCTTGAGCAGAAGGGAGCGGACCTCCTGAAGAAGTAATTGCTCGTGAGAGGGGTCCCTGAAGAGGGACGGGGGGGAGGTGAGTGAGGGGGAGAAGCCACAAGCTGGAGGGCGTAACCCCGGCACACGGTTTCGAGGACCCAGCGGTCCGAAGTGATAACCCGCCACAGGCCAAGGTAGGGCCTTAGCCTGTCCCAAAAAGGTGGAGGGGAACCCAGGGAACGGGAGACGGTGCCACCCTCGGGTGGGTCCTCTTTGGGAAGATGTGGACGACGCAGTGCGGTCGCGCCATCCAGAACCCCTGTTCCTATCCCTACCCCTCGCGGGGGGGAAAGGCCTAGGCGATGGCCTAGGTTGCTGTCGCTGCCGCTGTGGCGGCTGCTGCAGCTGCTGGCGGGCTTGTAACCTTGCCGCCTGAGGAGTATAAAGACCCAAGGAGCGCAGCGTTGCCCTTGAGTCCTTCAGGGCGTGCAGCTTATCATCCGTCCTCTCCGAGAAGAGGGCGGCTCCATCGAATGGCAGGTCCTGGATGGAGTTCTGCGCCTCCTGAGAAAGGTCCATGGATTGCAACCACGCTGCACGCCGCATGGCGATGGCGGAGGCCATCACCCTGCTGGCTGTGTCCGCAGCGTCAGAGGCAGTCTGAAGGGCTGCACTGGCCACAGTCAACCCTTCCTCCAGGACCGTGGCGAAGTCCGCAGCCTGGTCCTGGGGCAGGGACTCTGCGAACCTTTGCAGTGAGTCCCACAAGTTCAAGTTGTACCTGCCCAAGAGGGCCTGGTGGTTCGCCACTCTGAATTGGAGCGCCCCCATGGAGTAAACCTTCCTGCCAAAAAGGTCTCGTCTCCTACCCTCCTTGTTGTTAGGGGAGGCTCTCTGAGCCCCCTGCCTGTCCTTCTGGTTGGCAGCGTCCACAACCAGAGTCCCTGCAGCAGGGTGCGTATACAAGTACTCATGCCCTTCGGATGGCACGTAGTACTTCTTCTCGGTGCCCTTAGACAGGGGGGCGACCAAGGAAGGGGTCTGCCAGACGGCCTTAGCCAGGCGTAGAACCCTCTCATGGACGGGGAGGGCTACCCTGGATGGTCCTTGTGTCCCCACATGCCCGAAGAGGGGATCCACCTCTTCCTCCAGAACCTTGACCTCCAGGCCAAGGTTCGAGGCTACCCGCTTCAGGAGCTCCTGGGGTCCCAGGGTCCTCCTCCTCCTCTGAGGAGTGGTCTCCCTCCTGCAACAAAGGTGCCTGTTGGGGAGGTAACTGGGTCACAGAGGCAGGGGCCGACAAAGTTCCCTGCCCCATTTGGGCCGCCCACAGGCCCCAAAATGGCCACTGCCAAGGGGGCTGGGGCCAACCCGGGGGCTGCACTGGTGCCGAGGGCAACGCTGGTGTCGGTGTAGGTGTCAGCTGCGGTGCCGATGCCGGTGCAAGTACCTCCTCCTGGCGCCGGGTCCGGGATCCCGAGACAGGAGATTGGTGCTGGCGGCGACGCCGGGAAGAGCCGCTCTGGGACCTGCTGCCCGACGATCCCGAGAAGTGACGACGTCTGCGGTGCCGACGGTGGGGAGACGCTGACGACGACGAATGGCGCCGGGAGAGGGACGACTTGCGACGCCTCTTCCCGGATACTGGGGAGCGGTGCCGAGAGCGCCGTGTCGGTGCCGAGCTGGAGCTCGACGTCAAAGAAGAAGAGCGGTGCCGCGACACCTCGTCGGAAGACGAAGAGGGAGAGCAACTGCCGAGCTCGACTCTCCAGCGTCGAGTGGTGGGCAACCGATCCTCCGGTGCCGGGGCCGCCCACCCTTCAGGGACACCCAACGCAGGCTTGCCCCGGGACACAGGCCCTGACTCTCTCAGCCGAGAGAGGGCTGGAGGCGTGGGCAGGGCCAGCAAGGCTCAAGCCGCTTCAAACGCCTCCGATATGGAAAGGTCCTGTACAGGGTGTCCCCCACTCCCAGGAGTCGGGGGAGGTTCCCTGATCGGTGCCGGTGCCGGAGCCGGAGCCGGGGCAGGTGGCACATCGGAGAGCCGAAGCACCTCCGGGCTCGACCCCGGCTGCTCCTGCAGTGCAGGGAAGCGTTGCAAGCGCGGGCGGCGCTTCTTCTTTTTCGGCACCGGAGATGGTCGGTGCCGAGACGCCTGCGGTGCTGGCGGTGCACTCTGCACCGAGGATAGGCTCGGTGCCGAGGGAGTCCACGTTGGCTCGGACGCTGGACGCAGCGCGGCCTCCATCAATATGGCCTTAAGCCTCACTTCCCTTTCTCTCTGCACGGGCGGAAAGAAGGAACTGAGGAGGGGAGGGGCCGGCAGCGCCCTATATGCCGCCGCATGAGGGCGGCACTCCAGGGGGCGCTGGAGCCGGCCCCTACAGGGGCTGCTAGGGAAAAAGTTCTCCAAGGGCCATGCACGAGGGCGCGCACACACCTAAGTGGAATGCATATGAGCAATCACTCAAAGGAGAACAAAAAGTTTAAGCACTGACTGCACTCCTTCTGAGTCCTTGGCTTGAAACCTTTGCAGATCTTACACTTGCCCCTTAAATGGGACTCCCCAAGGCACCTCAGACAGGCCAAGTGTGGGTCATCCCTTGGCACAGCTTTCAAGCAGGAGCTGCAGGACTTAAAGCCTGGCATTCCCCATCCCCAGAGGGAAGAGGACAATAAAAACCTGATAAGGGGGCACTTATCCGACTGTAGTAACTATTAACAGTCAATTGAACAAACTACAAACTATTTACAGGTGTTTAGATAAGAAAACAATCCGAGGGAAGGACCTGCTAGGCAAGGGCAACAGTTCCTGCGACAGTCACAGGCAGTAAAAAGGAACTGGGGGGCCAGAGGGTCGGCGAGCCCCTAAATAGAGCGCTACAGAGCTGAGACTCCAGGAGGCATTCAAGCCAACTCTATGGGTACTTCTGAGGGAAAACTTTCCGGTGAACTGTGCACGTGGTGCCACACAGCTGCTTGGAATGGACACGAGCAAGCACTTGAAGGAGAAGGATCAATACAGAGAACCAGTGGGCTGGAGAAACAACAAGCGTTTCAGGAGACAAAGAAGGGAGCCTAAGGCCTGGTCTACACTTACCTGGCAATTCAGCAACAGAGTAGCTTGCGTAACTCCCATCGACTGTGGTGCTTTCATTCTGCACAGCATCTTCACTGCACTGTGCCAATGGGAACCGCGTTCCCGTCGACACGCAACGCCACTTGAGGGGATGGTTTTACGGCGTCGACTTCTGGATCGATTGAGCAGGTCTTCACAGACCGCTCAGTCGATCCAGATAGGGCGATCTGATGGCAGCAACTTTGCCACTGTCCATGTAGATGTACCCTAACAGGCAGGTGACTTGACACGGGAGCCGCATAGCCAAAGCTCCTTACCTGGAATCGTATCGTTGGAGAGCCAGTGTGATGGTGTAAGACACCACCCGCTTCCTGTTGTACAGGTTCACGCCGCTGTACTTCCCCGGGACGCCAAACAACAGATCTGAAACACATAAGGGGAAAAAAACACCATGAGTCTGGACAGAGGCAGTGAGTGAAGATGCAGCAATGTTCATCTCCAGATGGGCAAGCATGTTGTAGAACCACGGCTCACCTTATTACAGAAGCTGCCATGTCCCCTTTGTTTTCCAGGACTCCCACAACCCCATCTCCCCTATACACAGTAAAAGGGAGCTTCAGTCACCTGCCTTGGGAGAGAGGAACAGCTGAGTGGGGTTTGCAGTTGGGGTTTCAAGAAGACGTGGTGTTTCAAAGTTGGTGCTTAAACTATTAAGCTCGACCTCTTCTATTCAACGTAAGCCCTGCTAGTACAGTGCTGATACCAGGCCATGTCTGTGCACATGTACACATCCACCTGCTATATCAGCACAGTCCCTGGGACTCCTGGTCTGTGTGTGCATGTGCATGCGAGTGTTCATTTTTTGCTTGTCTGTGGACAAGGAAAAGTCTCTAGGAACAGAGCCATGTCTTCCTTTGGAGGTACTGTAGTGCTGAATAGATTCTAGATACTTACCTGGGAAACTTTTAATCAACAAGATTTAGGGCTTCAATGCCCCATTTTAGGCAGGAGGGATTACAGGGCTTCAGACCTCATCAGGATCCCTTTAGACTGAAAGGAGTGAACAATCTGCTAACTCTACAACCAGGGAACAAGGTGACTTCAGACATGGCCAGATTTATTATTGTAATGAAAGGAGCAAGAGACTTTCACAGGGGCGTGTAGCCCACTTGAGGATGAGCCCAGAGGGTCACTACAGGCAATGATCAATGAAAGGACAAGAGGAGCACTATCAACATTCACTCCCCACCTACGACAACCCTCCAACCTTTGGGCAGCACAGTCAGTGCTGTTCTCAGAGCAACCGGAAACAGACAGGGAGGGAGAAAGTGGCATCGTTAGAGTAATTCAGCGAAAGGGGTTTGGGTGTGTTGTTGGTTATACACAGATATTCTCTCTATAGGCAGTAGGCTGATGGGGTTAGAGACCCCACTTTTCACCTCTGAAGGAGTGGGTCCAAAGACAGACTTAAAACCCTCGGTGAAATGAATTCACTGGCCTCATCCCAGACTGTGTGAATTAAAAAATACTACCCAATTCAGCATTCAACTGGAACAGCAAGGCCCGGACAAGGTCCTTCTCCCAGCATCTGCACCACTCTGCCTCCTACCTTTAAGGGTAGCTGATGTCTGCAGTGTCTTTGGTTCATGCTGGTGGATGGTCTTGATGATATCTGGGTCAGCGTTAAAGCGCTCTCTATCGTTCTGCCAGAAGTTCCCTGGGGACAGCAGGAGGCAGCCATGTTCAGGTAGCAGGTCTCGCAGCTTCTTTAAGCTGGGCAGGAGGTCTGTCACCAGAAGGCAGACTTCCTCCAAGCTTCTGATCCCAGAACTGAAAGACAGGTAAACCAGATGCCGCAGTGTGTTAGTTTTCACAAGCTGCGTAGCTCAGCAAGACAATGCAGCCACGCACTCCACAGCTCTAGTTCTCACTCAGTACTTGGCTTGTGAACGCACAATTTCAGAAGCCTCCACTAGCTCTGAGGGCCTCAGTTCTCAGTGCCCAACGTAAGACAGCCAGGGCCTCGCTGTCAAAAGTGAGTTACTAGCTGAGGTGAGTCCTGCTTTGAGCAGGGGGTTGGACTAGATGACCTCCTGAGGTCCTTTCCAACTCTACGATTTTAAGTGCTGCAACTGCAGTTAATTAACATGAGCTGGAGTTGTGCACGTTCAGCAGCCCTAAAATCTGACCCAAGAAGTATTACATGACAAAGCAGTGGGGGACTTTTGAAAACTTGGACCTTATTCTCTGCCGCCTTCTTTCCCCATTTGTAAAGGGGGATATAATACAAGCCTCGCTCAGTATTTCCGGCATGGATTAGTTAGGGGCCACACAAGGCTCTGAAACATGTGACGGATACAGCAGGAGAAAACTGGTCAACACAAGCGACTCGGCAAAACCTTCTCAGAACTCCTCTGCGATGCGCAGAGAAGAGCACGCCTCCAGTGACGTGAGCGAGTGGGGCTGCGGCACCACCTGGAATTCACGCACGGCTTCCAAACTACAGGCACAAGCCTGCAAGCCTTGCTTATGGGACTCTACCCACATGAGTAGAGGCTGCAGGAGCAGGCCCCACCATCAGGGCACCTGGCACAGCATCGCAAAGTATTGCTCTCCCAGTGGGTAAAGCTGTGCAAACTCGTCAGGCTTCCACGAACATTAACGAACCAAGTGATGCTCATTATAAAAGTTAAAGCTTTGCTTTACACATGCTTGCACAATCCTTTGATACCCACTAATAAATCAGATCTGCATCTGACTTGACGCCACCTGGGCCTACACTGGCACCTGTCCGACTGTGCAAGACCCAGTGGCAGACAGGCTATCAGGGCGGGGTTGGCTAGTGTTGCCCCAAAAGAGAACAATATTTCCTTGTGAGTGGGCATAGCCAAGGCAACTGGTAGGATCTAGCATAAAAATAATTTAGGCTTTCACTTCAGAAAAAACAACATTTCTAGCCCTTATGGGGGCAAAGCCAATATTTTCCATGGAAACTGAATGGGACTGACACAGCGAGCCTGTCTGAGTCTGCAGATAGCTTGGAAGATGTCAGAACTCTTTCCTGCCCTCTCAGTTGGGCATTGACTTTGAAACCTACTGGTGACAAAGTCGTGTCAACAGTATTAACTATGTCAGCCATAATCAGTTTAGCAGAAACATATGGCTCACATGCTTCTCTCTAAATGCTGGGTGTAGTGGAGTGGCTAGCCACCCTCAAGGCTGCTGGGCTCTGGAATTAGGTGTTCAAACCACTCCAAATATTTCAGGTCATCCCTATCCCTGTCCAGAAGGAACGACTGTCCAAAGCCTTAACCATCTCCCAGGGCAAAAAATGCAAACCGCCTCCTATTATCTTCTGGCTTGAAAAAGTCTTGGCAGTCCCGTACCCAGATGCTCAACCTCCCAGCTCCCCACTGACAACTTCAACATGCAGATATGTTTTTTCCTAGACCATTTTTTTTGCAGCACTTTAATAATTTTGGAGCAGATTAAAATAAGGTGAATCTGATGTCAAAACAAGCAATGAGCCCAAGGGATACGGCACTGTCTATTAATCATTTCAGATTTAATTCAAGAACATCTGGTTTTGAAATTATGTCTCTGACACAGAAATGCAGATGGGGGGGGTCTTGTCCCAGAGCTGAGGTCTAGCTGGGCACGGAGTGCACAGAGCCTTGTTTTGTGTACATGCAGCAGTGTTGCTGCACATCAAGGATGTCGTCACCGAGATCAGAGATACTGTGCACACCAGGAGGAGACTGCGTATAACTTGCCACTGACCAATGTGCAGCATCACCAGATAGCGATCCACCCACATGTGATAAAGGGGCAGCTAAACTGAAGACAAACACTATGCAGCAAGGACATCAGCTCAAGGGTATTGAGGCTGCGACTAGAAGGCTATCAGGAGCTCTTTCTGAACACAGTACAGGCAGCTTCTCTGGCACATGAGCTTGTCTACTCCAGGTTGTGGAAAGGATGTGACGTCATTTGCCACAAAGCTCACCTAGTTTCTTGTTTCCCTTAGTTCTGGGAGCCTAAGGATTTCAATCCTGATGGCTAGACCCACAGAGCACTAGGGCAGAAGGGGGGTTAGTGTGACACTGGCAGGCCCAGTTCCTAGTCTGCGATCTCTAGAGACTCTCATCAATGGGTGTTTACCTGTCTCTCAGGGCGTGGTTTCTGATCTCCTCCACGAGCTGGAAGGCACGGGACAGCGGCGAGCGGAACACATCCACAGCAAGGAAGTTCTTGGGCCATGGCGAGACAGTGGCTTTCACCAAGATCTGCTGAATGTAGGCCACAGGAGCACCCACGTACTGTGGAGAGAAGGTTTTAGAATTGTCTCCAGCCTCCAAGGGAAGAGGAAGGGCTGCGGGAGCCAGTCTGCTCAGGCCAAAGAAAAGTCAAACTCTTACCCAGTACATTAGGACACAAGCCTCATTGATTTGCATGATCCTGGCCAATACAAGAAACCTTTGGCTTTTACCCAGTTCAGTGTTAACCCTTCGTTCATGCCTCCATCCTCAGAGCACTGTGATGCTCATCACACTGGTATAGTCACTCAGCTAGGAGCCTGGCAGCTTAACCCCAAAGGGAAAACACTTGGTTTGACACTTCAAAGGTAGGCCTTAACATCAGAGATGAGACCTGGACTGGCAGCATTACCAGAAACTGGCTCCTAGTTACCAAGGCCACTCCAGACAGTTATTCAGAGCCAAGAGAGAGAAAGCGCAGAGGGTACTACAATGCTCAATGGTCTCCACAGCCTTTCACCTCCAGGCCAGCAGTCTGATCCCAGCTCAGTTTGACAAGTCATTCTGTTCTGAGACCGGTCCGTGGAGTAGAAGTTGTGAGCTGGCTGGCAGGACAGAGATCAAGTCCCCGCAGACAGGTGTACGCATCATCACAACCACCAGGACAGGCAGCAAGTGACCGCCTTATTGGTAGCATCTCCATGGATGGCAGTAGCAATGTGGACTGGTTGAGCTTTACTGCCACTTTTGGGGAGTCCCATGACAGGGTTGAAACATGCTAGCAGAGTTGGGGGGGGGAAGAGGAGCGTGCCCTGCAGCTGCCTGTGCTGTCCTTGTTGGAGGGGAAGAAGTGAGACCTTTTGTCTCTTGGGCAGTCAATCCAGCAGCATCTATTCCTAGCACTAAATTGACTTAAAACAACCGAATAATAATTACTAAAAAACGCAGCAAACAAAGTACAACATGGCTCAGGAAGCAATTATCTGTCTCCCCTTGGAAAGCAGGCTCCCGCTGAACAGCATCTGAAAGCTTTTACCCACTCACTCTGGAGTCCCAGAGTTGGGTCTCCTGACAGCACTGAATCTAGCGACAGGAGAAC
>ML675603.1:1810692-1912745 GCA_007922155.1 Mesoclemmys tuberculata | reverse complement strand
ACACACACACACACACACACACACACACACACACACACACACACACACACACGGCTCTAGTCAGCAGGGGGGCAGCAGCACACATGTGCAAAAGACCTACCCAATCAGGTCTCTCACTAGGATCTCCCTGCTGGTGGCCTGGCTCTGAAGAAGGTGGAGAGTAATCCTTCACAGGGGTGCTGTACTCCACAGGTCCTGTTCCAGGTAATGGAAGCTTAAGCAGCGGATAACTAAGATTAAGACACAAGCAAGAAGCATGATACATTTAAACAAGCCCTCATTTTACTGCATGTCACATGCTGAAATGCACTGGGCCCATCAGCCAACCTCGCCATGGACCAGGCATCATATAGGGAGCTTTTCATCTCCAGGTTACCAGTCTGAATCTGACCCAGCAGACGAACACCTGAAAGCTCATGCCCTCTGCTGGCCTCTAGCTCTGTGTCTACACAGGGATAACAAATGTGCAGCTAGCTCACGGGGCTTGGGCTCTGGGGCTAAACAATTACTCTGCAGACACTCGAGCAGAGGCCCAGAGGTTGGTCTCCAGCCCAAGCCTGAACATCTACACAGCCATTTTTAGCCCCGCGAGCCTGAGTCAGCTGCCCGGGCCAGCCATGCCATGGGGCTTTTATCCTTATGTAGACATATCCTGAGTTGGAGGCTTCAGTACAGTTCCTGTTAGACAGATTTCTGCATCACAGCCAGCCACAGAGTTGCCAGGCTCAGGGGAGAACTCAAAGAATGAACGGCCATACAATCTGAACCACCCTCTCAATCGTCAAGCCATCTCCCGGGGCTGGTGGGGTAGCTGGAACATGGTGAGGCTGTGGAGGTAGTGGAAGCAGTTTTGTGTTTGTCCGTGTGTGGGGGGGAAGGGGGGTGTTACAGTCACTTGTGTTTAGTTTTGCAGTTTGGGAGAAGTCAGTTGAGAGGCTCAGCAGAGACACAGCAGGGAAGTTGAATTGCTTTTAATGCCCTGAAAGTCAGCCGCGTCAGAGACAGATCAAGGTCTTCAGGCAGCAGCCTCTCATTGGCTACTCCACAGTCTGTGACCCCAGAAAGCAGATACCTCTCACAGAGTAAGATCCACCATACACACCTGGCATGGGCCACATTCCTGAATAACCAAGGGATGGTAGCTACTTTTGATCACTCCTCCTCCAAGCTGGATTTGAAAGACTTCTGATCCCATTTCCAAGGCCCTGCAATATCCAGTGGCATCCCTGTGATTTTCCAGGGCTGGCATTCAAAGCACTGTCTCCAGTGTGGTTTGAACCTTTTCTGACTCGTCACAAACTTCACTGGTTTTGAAGGCACTGTTAACGGTGGGTTATTGAGACACCAGGATATAAAGTCATGTAATTCTTATTACCTTCTTGCCTCCTTGCCGCAGCAACGATTGGAGCAGCTGGTAACACATTAACCAATCCAATTAGACGCTCACGCTTTATAACACTGGAAAGCTGAGAGGCCCAGTTTTCTTTTTAGCTCTAGAAGTCCTTTAGGTAGGAGTCAATACAATCATGTTGGAATCAAATTGGGGGAAGCAATTCATCCAAAGGGTTAGAACCCACCAAGGCTAGATGCTAATTAGACAAGATTCCTGGTTTTCCAATGACATAAAACCTGTCTCTGTAACTGCGCTGCTTCACAATATATCAGACCTTGAATTTGTCACTGGTCCTTCAAACCAGCAGAGCGTTTTTTGGCAGTGATCCCAAGCTAACTATAAAAGTCTTGGACCAATGTCATTTTCAATCCCTGTAACGATTAGTGACATGGTAATCAATGCACTGCTCACTTTGTTTCTCTGTGGATCTCTTAAGAGTCTGACAACACTGGTGGTTTCTAAGGCTTGATGTTTCAGAGGGCATGGCAAAGGCAAACAACAGATAGCTTGAAAATAAACAGCAAACCAAGTGAACAAAGAGTGATGCGACTGGTCCCAGAGTGGGTTAGATTTTCTGGTTTAATATTCCATGCATTTTTAATAAATGGACAAAACACAACAGATGGGATGTGAAAAGGTCTGACCTAAACGATGATAAATGGCTGGGGGGGGAAGAAGTAAAAACGTGCTACAATGCATTGGAGTGAGAATCTCCAGAACAGGCCACAGTTCTGGAGACACAGTTGCAGCAACTTCTCTGGGATGTGATTCACTGTTTTTGTCCCTTCTCTATATAACATCCAATAACTTGAACATTAAAGCACCTGCATAACACACGAGATCTGGTGAGATCAAAGCCAAAGGGGGCCTGGTTTTATTTCCCAGAGTAAACTGGTTGGCTCTGAGATAGGCATTACTCAAAAGAAAGGCATAGCGGTGATTGACAAAGCAGGATGGGCCAAGAGGAGGATTGTTATATTAAGACGTGATCGATGCCTGAATAGCATATACGAGTCCAGAGGTCTGACGATGATCCACAAACTCTTCTGATTTACACCAGTAGCCCACCTTGAGGTGCACCTCCCCGTGTCACCACTTGGGAGGTTTAAAAGCCAGATGTATGTTCATTCATAAATCTTAGCTCCTATAAAATTAAGTGTTCTGAACACAGAAAGTGAGCGTGATGAGGACATTGCTTATGACTAATGAAGAGCTGTTCAGCAGGGCACGCTTTGAAACCTGTCTCATCCCTTCCCTGGTTAAAACTCTACTCCCCAGGACTGTGATCTTAACAGAGAGCCACAGCTTGGATGGGAGAACCCTACAGAAAACACAGGCGCTGCAGGAAACAATGGTGATTCATTGGGTGACCTTCTTAAAGATTCCATAGCTCTGTGCCCCACCGTAGGATGTTTGCCCCTGCTGTCTGGGACAAATGCCTATGTGGGGCATTATATTCCATACATATCAGCCAGCCATCCCACTGCTGCTTTCACCGCATTCTTCCTCACTTCCCGTCCTACATCATTGTGGACAGTTCCCTGGGGGGTGAGAGAGGTCCCTGCACTTCAAGTTGTGAGGTGAATCCTGGGCAGTGTGTAAAGCACGGATCTGTAGGTCCTGAGAAGTAGCACTATTATAAAAGTACAAGTAAGGAGATGTACAGTCCACACAGGCCTGTTGGCCTCATCCTCTCCCCTCCAGGACCACAAGATGAAGCTAGCTATTCCTCTGCCCCCTGCACGTGACCCCATCTTCCAGAATCCTCTCAGCCACTGCTCTTAGTCCTTCATAGCAGAGCTCTTGTTCCTGGGATGGGTGTGTGTGCGCGTGTGTGTGCATGCTCTATTCTCCCTGCTCCCTTAGGACCTCTCAGGATGGAGGCCTCCTTTGTCCCTCGTTGCTGAGGAGGGACAGAATCTGCTCCCACTGGCCAGAGAAGAGGTTTGCTCTCTCTTCCAACCCCTCTACACACCTCTCTCTCCCTCTTGCCCCTGTGAGGAGGGCACTAGGGTGGTTCAGTGCCTCCCTGAGATTGGATGTTTTGGGGGAGCACTGGTGCGACAGGTATTCCAGTCTCTTTCCATAGGGTGGGAAGAGCATGGACAGTACCGACCAGGAGCACCTGGCAGTGGAATGGCTATCAATGGGGAGCAGTTTTTGACCTACAGAAACCAATTAATGAAGGGGGAGCACTGTCCCAGCCTTTGAGAACTACTGATTGATGAGATGAATGAAATTCTACACCATAATCCACATGGCAGTGAAGATAACATTAAAAGAATATTATGGTTGCAAAAGTAAGCACTCAAAAGTTAGGAAATGACCAAATTAAGGTTGCCATTGCAACCTGACGTCAACTCTCTGGTACATCCCTGGTACAGGCTTCAAATGGCAGAAGGAGGTGAGGATCCATGCTCAGCTGGATGGCATTTCTCTGCATGTAAGATGATAACTTTTGAACAGGGATTCTGTAGATCTAAGAGCTGGTTGATGGCAGCCATTAACACCTTCCAATATAATCACCTCCCCATCTCAGCTCTGCCCATAATCCCAAAGGAGTTTAATGTGCTGACATTATGACTTTCCTCTTCCTGGCCTTAATGTTGTTCAGGGCGGTGGTGCTATTGAATTGCTGTAACCAGTTGGCAACATCGCCAGAAGACAAATTTAGCTGTGGACACATGCAAAACTACCGTGAAATAAGTTGATGTAGCTCGACATAACTTTGCAGGGTAGACTAGGTGAAAATAAATAAATAAAGCATTTAAGGAATTGTGACACTGTCTGGATTAGGGGTGACCATTTGTAATGTTATTTAATATCAATATTGCAAAATTACAATAATTTGTACAAAATATGCCAGGTGCCATGTCAGGTACTAGTGGAAAGGTTTTAATTTTCTAAATATATTGTTTATGTGCATGTAACATCTGTATATCTCAAGTTATAGATTTGACTGTCCATCTGGATTTTAAATGTGTTTGCTCCTTGGGTAATTATTTGTATCCAGCCTAGCTAGTTTGTGAATGAACAATGCCAGTTGATGGCCCATCAAAGGATACTTAGCTTTTACAATGGGCCATAAAAGGATCTCCTTCCCACCGGTGAACCTTCCTGTGGGACCCTTTGGCCAGGTAAATAATGACTCAACAAAGCATGCGAGGACAGGTGACTTGCTCAGGTGGTCCTGGACTCCATCTTGTTTGTGTGAATTTCCACAAGCTTAGCTAGAACAAAGAGCATCCACACACAGGCCAAAAGGGTATAAGGCCCTGAAAACCATCCACACACCTTGTCTTCATTCCTGCTTCCTACCTCTGGATCAACTGATCTGCAACTGAAGCTGTGAAACAAAAAACTGAGACCCATCCGTGTACTAGATGTGCACCAGAGCGACTGTACAAGCTTGCAAACCCCACAATTATACTGAGAATCTGATATATATGGACTTAAAATCATTCCTATGTATTGGATTACTTTGATCATTTGACATCTCATCTGTTTCCTTCCTTTTATAATAAACCTTTAGTTTTAGTTATTAAAGGACTGGCTGACAGCATGGTATTTTGGGTAAGATCCAAACTTATAGTGATCTGGCAATGTGGCTGATCCTCTGGGGATCAGGAGAACCTTTTTGGTAAAGGTTTTCATAGTGTCTTATCCCTTTTCTGATTGGGAGCCTGAGAATGAAATGCAATAAAGGGGACTGTGTATCTTTTGTTTTAGCTTCTGGATAACCAGTGTGAGGGATCAGAAGCACTGTTTGTGACAGGTTGGTGAATCTAACTGTCGTGTTAGCCACCAGTTTGGGAGAATCTGCTCTCCTTTTGCAGCCTGCCCTGACCGTGGCATTTTTACGTAGTCTACCATAGGCATGGATGGGTCACATGAATTACCAATTATACTAACTTATCTATTTACATCTCTTCCTGAACTAGGAGGACTGGGGGAATACAGGGATGCAAGGAGCTCCTGGTGTATGCAATGAGCTTGGCCTACAAAAGCTACGGAATGTGTCCCCCTCGAGACATGGGTAGGCTAATACAGGAATAGTCACAAGGGAAACGAGCACAGACAGCCCTCAGCATAGGGCAGAAAAGGGGAATGGGGGGAGCACATAGAGCCCCTGGCATGGGGCAGAGAAGAGGAACGGGGAAGGAGGGTTACGCAGAGCCCCTGGAATGGGGAGGAAAATGGGGGACAATGGGTATGGGGGGACTTGATGGGCACATGGAACCCCTGGCAGAGGGAGAATAGGAGACCCTACAATTGGGGGACGGGAGAACAGGGGACACAGAGAACCTCTGTCATGAGGGAGCACATGTGGGGATGGGGGTTGTAGAGAGACTCTGAACTAGAGGGATGGGAGGGTGGCACACAGTAGTGGGTTGTTACGCTCTAAGTGAACCAGCCCTGAGAAGGTGAGAGGTCGCACGACACTCTCATTGTGTCATCTTGATCAAGTCACTTAATTTCTCTGCCTTATTTTCCCCAGGTGTAGAAAAGGGAGCCTGGTAAACAACATACTGTGTGAAACATCCACTGCTGTCTCCAGGCATGTTAGTTAAAGGTGCAGCTGGGGGGGAGGGGTGGGGGCGGGCACGAAAGAGGAGGGAGAAGGCTGTGGAGGCGCACCTGGCCTTAACTCAATAAAGCCCTGAAGAAGAGTCCCTAAAGGACCAATAACAACACAAGACATACCAAAAAAAATGGGCTGGGCTGGGTGTAGCCAGGTAAGACATTGCTTACCACCTCTAGAAGATGCCTGGGACAGCACACCTGCATTTAGTTTTAATTAAAAATTACACAGCCGAGGGCATGAGGCCTTTGGGTTTTTTTGGCAATGGTGCTGGTGCTCGTGATAGGCTTCAACTACTCCTAAATCACAGGACTCCATCACAGTGGAACACTAAGGGTGGTGAGGTAGGCCAAAGATGAGCCACCAGTTGACAAGGCCAGTGTGCACATGGATTGCCACAGCTATCATTTCAGCTTCCTGCTGCCCTCTGGCATAATCAACATAGCCCAATGAAGTGTTGTTAAGGGACAGGTATCTCCATATCCCGGGTAGTGGTACAAGAGATGGGCTCCAGTGCCAATCCACAGCTCTTATTTGTTTTGTAACACTGTTCTGAAATGACAGCCGCATTCTGATCATACATTAAAAAGGGACTTCGAGGCTAATAAATATGGATACACTTACTTAACGAGATGGTGGCCAATACAGACACGCTTGTAGGTGGTGAGAAAAGGCAGATACTAATGCCAACACAACTGACTAGGCAGATTTCAAATCAAACAATGGTGTTTAAAGTGCCTTCAGCCATGGCTACTGGCTGAGCAGAAGTCAACAATAGCAAGAGCAGGGAATGTAAAGGTCTTGAGTGTATAGGATCATCAGAGAAATTGTCATGCTGCAGCAGCAGCTCAAAAAAAGTCAATTTCAAGGGGGGGCGGTAATTTTATTGTTCAGACGTCTCTCACTCAGTGGTTTAACTTACAATGATCACCTTGACAACGAGTCCGAGCATGGAAAATTTCAGCAGGAAAAGGTAAAGGTTTTAAAAAACTGCGAGAAACTGGAGGGAAAAAAGGGGATAGATATGAAATCGTTCTGGATCATTAATGAGAGAGGAGCTACTATTTTGCTCTCCTGTAACACTTTGCCCTGCCACAGCATATAGCAGAGGATCTCACTGCACTTTACATATACCATGAATTAAGCTTCACACTAGTCATATCAGAGTGCATAAAACTGAGGCACAGAGAAATTAAGGCCCTCATCTGTGAGACTAGCCACTGCCTGTGTATCTCAGTTGCGAGGTGCCTACTTTGACGTCATGTCTGATTTCCACAGGTAAAGCACACGCACCACCCACACTGAAATAAGACCGTAAGAACATAGGAGCTGTCATACCAGGTCACACCGTGGTCCAGCAGCATCATGTCTTCAGCAGCGGCCAGCGCTAGAGCTTCAGGGGGACATACAGAACAGGGCAATTCTGGAGTGATCTATCGATCATCCACTCTCAGCTTCTGGTAGTCAGGGGTTTACGGTCACCCAAAACATGGGATGGCATCACTGACATCGTGGCTATTAGCCATTGGAAGATCTATCCTCCACGAATTTATCCAGTTCTTTTTTTAACCCCATTATACTTTTGGTCATCACAACATCCCATCACAGTGAGTTCCACAGGCTGACAGTGCAGCGTGAGAACAAGTATTTCTTTTTGTTGTATTAAATGGGCTGCCTACTGATTTCATCATGTGACCCCCTGGCTTCTGTTGTGTGGGAAAGAGTAAATAACACTTTTCTATTAACTTTTTCTACACCATTCATGATTTAATAGACCTCTATCACAGTCCCCCTTAGTCATTTCTTTTCTAAGATGAATAGCCCTGCTCTTTTTAATCTCTCCTGGAACAGAAGCTGTTTGATACCCTTGATTATTGTCTCTGTCCATCTCTGAAACTTTTTCAGTTCCAACATATCCTTTTTGAGATGGGGGAACCAGAACTGGATACAGCATTAAGGTGTTGGTGCACCATGGATTTAATAGTTCCTAACATTCCCTTAGCCTTTCTGACCACTGCTGCACCCTAAGCGGAAGTTTTCAGAGAACTATCCCCAGTGATTCCAAACTCTTTCTTGGATGGTAAAAGCTAATTAAGACCCCATCACTGTACATGTAAAGTTGGAATTATGGTTTTCCAATGTGCACTACTTTGTACTTACCAACACTGAACTTCATCTGCCATTTTGCTGCCCAGTCACCCAGTTGGTGAGATCCCTTTGTAACTCCTAGCACTTGGCTTTGGACTTAACTATCTTGCATAATTTTGTATCATCTGCAATCTTTGCCACTTCACTGCTTATCCCCTCTTCCAGATCATTAATGAATATGTAGAACAGCACTAGCCCCAGCACAGATCCCTAGGGGACCCTACTGTTCACCTCTTTCCTCTGTAAAAACTGATAATTTATTCCTACCCTTTGTTTCCTCTCTTTCCTGTAATTGCTGATCCATAATAAGACCTTTCCTCTTAGCCCATGGCTACTTAGTTTGCTTAAGAGCCTTTGGTGAGGAACCATGTTCAAATCTTTTTTGAAAATCCAAGTGCACCATCAACTGGATCACCCTTATCTATATGCTTGTTTACTCCTTCAAAGAATTCTAATAGCCATGTTGACTCTTCCTCAACAAATCATGTTCATCTAGATGTCTGATCATTTTGTTCTTTATGATAATTTCTCCCCCTTTGCCAGGTACCAAAGTTAGGCTAATGGCCCTGCAATGGCCAGGATTGCCGCTGGAGCAATTTTAAAAATTGGAGCTACCTTCCACTCATGTTCTACGGAGGCTGATTTCTGAGCTCCATTACATATGGAGTTGTATAATTTGCCACAATGGAGTGGCAGTTGTATAATTTGACAATGGCGGTCCTTCAGAACTCCTGGGCGGACATCATCTGGTCATGGTGACTTCTTACTGTTCAGTGCAAGTCAGCCAGAACTACAGGTGGTCAACACCTGTGATGAGAGTTACAGGCCTTTGTTTAGGTGCTTAAATATGGATGATGGGTGCTTCCTGTAAGCACCTGTGTTTGAAAGAGTTGGCTTCCACTTCTACTTTAAAAATAAGCATAGTTTATCTTCCCCTTTAAGTCCAGGAGAGAGAAAGGAGACAGCAGCTAAACCATTACAATGGGCAGTGAATTAAAGCCTGGGCTCTTGGGCATTTCATCCATTTTACAGCATGGCATTAGCTCTAGACTTCAGTGTGTGACAATAGTTGCAGGCCCTAGTCAAGATCAGGGTTTATTGTGTTAGATGCTGAACACATACAGTAAGAGGCTGTACCCATCTCAGAGTCCTTACCCACTAAGTAGACAAGCCAGGTAAACGATGGGGCACAGATACAACACACAAGCTGTAAACGGCACAGGCAGCCCTTCTCCAGAGAGGTGTGAAAGGCAGCCAACTCTCACACCTGACCAATGCTCAGGTCTGTAATTCCAGTGGAGGGCCTTCACCAAACTAACCAGATCATTTCTCCACCTCTCCCCTTCCCACCAATAAATTCCACAAATTCCTCACTTCTGTAGTGTACCCCACCCTCACCTCCAGGTAGCTCAGGGCTAAAACATGAAAATCCAGGAGCCTATCAGCAAGGGGCTCCAGCTAACCTAAGCAAATCTTTGTGCAGTATGATTTAGCTCCAGGGACAGAGATCTTCAATAAGACAGGCCAGTATGTTTTACAGTAGCCTTTTGCAATTGATTCATAGTAGGCCACCAACGTACACTAAAGGCTCTCTCCTCATTGTAGTGATCCACCCTCTCTCAATACATGAGCAGAGAGGTCATGGAGGGGACGGAGGACAAAATGTGGCAAAAGAAATACTCAAGGAAATTAGATATAGGTGTTTGTTCTAACTTGCTGTGGTGTAAACAGCTAGTAAAGCAGCACCTTGCCTTTCCTAGGCAGTTTACCCCCGTGTGAAGGCACTCAGAGTACAGAGGCAGTCCCTAGGAACTGCAATCCATATTCTCACAAGGTATTTAGGCTCCTAACTTGCATTGAAATCACTGGGCACAAGGAACCTGAATATGTTTGAAGATCTGGCCACACAACCTAACAATGTGGGCCTGAAATTACTGGGGAATCTAGAGTCTCCTCTGGAAATTTAGGAGAGTGGCTGCTCAGCTATTACAGGTGTAGAGAAACAGACAGACACTTTGGAGAAGTGACCTGAAAAGAAAAGATCAGTCCAATTAAATGAGGAAGCTTTAGTCGTCCTTACCATTTCCACACACATCCATCATTCAAAAGCAGTAAAACTGAAGAACCTGAGCCAGGATTAGACTATGATGGCAGCATTTCTTCTCCACAGATATAATGAAGTAGATGGCCCTCCGCAGTAATTACCCTTCTCAAGCCTCTCCCAGAACATAAGGCACAGCAGTACCGTCATCAGCAATTCCATGTGTTCCATTCCAGTATATCCCCTTTCCCTTTTATTCCCATAGCCAATACGGGGAGAGAAAGATAATACAGTAAGGAGAACAGGAAAAGGGGAGTCAAGGATGCCTGGGGCCTACTCCCAGCAACGACAGTAACTCATTCTCTGGGACGTGTTTTATCTACCTCAGTTTGTTTCTTCTGTAAAATGAGCTTACAGTAAACCACTTCCAGGGATACTGTATTTCCAGGCCCCTGTGCTAACATTAACATACAGCAGAACAGAGCGTAAAACACACAAGGAAGGAGAGATGCTCTTTCCTGCTGTTCTGCATGTCATGCCAGGCAATTCCAGAGCCTGTTATCACCATTAACCCCTTCAGTGCTAGAGAACTAAACAGGGCAGCTTTCATACCATAGATATACTTTGGTGGGGAAATAATCTATCAACAACACATTGACTCGTTCTCTCTCACCTTTCCACAACTGCTCAGCCAGCTGCAGATTTACATCCATTCCTGCTCCAACCATGGCTCCTTTGGCCAGATCCTGCAGTGGGGGCTTGACACTGTTTAGTGACAAATTCCCTCTCTCATTCGTACCTGCATTTCATGACAGCACAGACTATTGCTAGGGAAGTAGCTGCAGCATGACAAGTCCTGCAATATGCAGTGTTGTTGAAGACATGTCAGTCCCCGGATATTAGAGAGAAAAGGTGGGTGAGGTATTAAGGAGTAACTTGTGATATTACCTCTCCCACCTTGTCTCTCTAAAGGCTGCAATGTGAGCCTCCTTCCAGGGAGAAGCAGGGAGGCAGTGTCTAAAAAGCACAAATATTTTATTACCAGCAAAAGCAGAAGAGTGGGGGAGGATGAGAAAGAGGAAGAAGAGTTAAAATGTTAAGTGTAAAGGATGGTAGAAGTGTTCCCCGCTGTGTCGGTGGACACAGCCATAAGCAGCCGCCCTTCACAACACTTACTTACTTACCACACAGGCCCGTTAATGGTCATCAAGTACCTGTCTATGGAGGAAGTTTAAACTGGATTAAATCGAGATGTCTAGTTTGAAAACACTTGTGTATACAACACAATTTATTGTAGCGCACTAACTGCATTTATTGAGAATTCTGGCTTCTCTTTCAAAGTGAACTAGCTTTGCTGCAAATCAAATTAGTCTGGTCTACTGTCTACATGTGTGCAATGCTGCTACGAACTATTTTGTCAGTCCTCGAACTGCTATCCCCACACGGCTTTGCAGGCAACCGTTACTGATTTGTCCGTTTACCTGTGTACCTTCTGCTGCTCTGAGGCCAAGTTGACTGGATGTCTCCAACCCTGCTTATAGGCTGCCACGGTGCCAGATTTTGTCCATTTGCTCTTAGATACGAATATATCCATATTGCTGCGATAATACTCCAGTAGCCCCACATGCCTTGAACAACCCACGTGGAGCCATGCTGAGACCCTAGTTCATCCCCCTTGGGGAGAAGCTTTGGGCAGGAAACTCTGGTGGGCTAGCCCCTGAAATAAAGAGCCCGCTGGGGACTTTGCAAAGCAAATGTATGTGGAGGCTCCCCCGCCAGAATGCTGAACAATGCCGTATAAAGAGCAAGCAGCTCAGGCGGCCCTACATTAAAAGGAGGGATGACAGGAAAAATAATCTGGCAAAAGACATGTAGCTTGTGCATTTCTGAGGAGCTGGATAGGACTTTCCAAGGTTATGCAACCTCCCAACTCAGAAAAGCTGTGGAGCCTGCTGCCTGCTTTCTTCTCCACCCACTTACTGTGCTCCCACCTCCACCCATTTATTAACAACTGAGTGGCTGGCTAACCTGAGGGACAGAAAACTCTCGAACTATTCAGACATCATTGCAAAGTTATTCCCCCCACAACTAAAAAAAAAAAAGGTAAAAAAGTCAAAAGTCACAGGAAGATGGAGGCAGGACTGGAGGACAGAGAGGGAAGCAAGGAGTCCTCCAGGAGATCTCTGCAGTGACCAAGGACAACACAGTAGTTGCCAGGGACAGCGTTGCCATGGTGAAAACAATATGAAAAGAGACAGGGAGAGGCAGCAGGAACTCCTGGAGGCAATGCCATGCCAAAGTGCTCTGTTGCAGCACACTACTCTTAGGCAGCAAGCAATGCAGTACTGCAAACCACCACCCAGAACCGTTATACAATGACATATGCGATGGAAGGGGAATGCTCTGTAAATATTTTGTATGATGGCGTACGCCTCAGTTTCCCCCATTTGCTGTATTGTCCCCAGGGAGTGGAAAAGGGTTATTTACTCTCTGCGGCAGCCTAAAGATGCAGGCATGCCTGATTCACAGCTCTGGGGCTGATTTTCCAGGGGCTGGTGAGGCAAGAATGTAAGGAACACCTGCACACTGGCAGGCCCTCTCTGGATTTGTGTCCCAACCCCAGGGCTGTGCATACACCAGGAGCCTATCTCCCCCACACGGGGTGAACCTGGTGCCCTCACCCCCAGGACAAGAGTCCTCTTTCAGCCCCCTCTCCTGGAGGGCTCTCTTGGTTCAGAGAGCCCGCCATGGCCATGGCCACCCCCTGACCATGTGTCTCTGTAAACAGCAGTGACCTTCCAGCTGCTTCCCTCACCCTTGGACAAGGCAAGCCTATTTTGTTAACCCTCCTTCCTCGCCTGTGTTTCCCCATGCTCAGCTGGCATCTCAACTATCACTGTGCTCAGCTCGGCCTTTGCTCTCCCAGTGAGGGTAGGTAGTGAGCTTGCTGCCTTGGGCACGGCCTCAGTGCCAGTGAGACTCACATCTCCCGTGTAAAGACAGGCTGGGACCATCCTTCTGCCCACTCAGCTACAGGTGTGTGGGTAGATGGAAAGGTATTTTGAGCTTAGCGCAGCTCTAAGTTCCTTTGTGTGTGGGGGCGGGGGGGGGGGGGCAGGGCCCTCCTCCCTGCCAACCAGGCTATTTGCTGTTCACCTTCACTCCCCACCAGGTGTGATTCAAATCTTTGGTTGTTACAAAAACAGGGCCTGGATCCTGTAGAAGAGCGCTGCATGGCTCGAAAGCTTGTCTCTCTCACCAACAGAAGTTGGTCCAATAGAATATATTTCCTCACCCACTTGGTCTCTAACATTTCAGGATCATGATGGCTAGGCTACACTGCATTAAAATGATATAGTCAGTTCCCAAAAGGATGCCAGAGCTGATATCCTAGAGAACCCCACTACCCTGATCCTTCCTTTGTCTGCACAGGGATCAGAGCCATAGGTAGGGGAAATGGCTTCACATGTAGGACCCTCACCCAAGTGATGCAGTCTTTCAGCATTCGATGGCGTTGTACAGGCTAATAGGAATAGCAACTCCTTCCCATTGTACCCTGCAGCCTTTCCCTTCATGGACCCAAGCTCAGGGCTCTGACAACCATGGCACCTGGGAACCCTTGTCACCCCTGAAAACTGAGTCTTGGCACTCCACACCAGAAGGCCCACAAACAAAAGGCAGAGGCAAGACGAATACTTGCCTGTGACAAAGCCCCACCAGCCCTGAGTTGTGCTCTGCACTGAACAGTTGCCCTTTGCAATTTTGTTTCCCTGCTATGTTACTGAAAGGGTTCTTTGTAGAGTGTTTCTGAACAATCCATTTTTTCATTTCATTAATTTTTCATAATTAAACATGGTTTAATTAACTGAAACAATGGTTCATTTCTGTTTGTAACAGATTGATTAATAAAAAACCTTGCAAACTTCATAAAGGTTTACACCAGCTCTTTTTTCATGAAAATCATTGAGTTTGCACTAATTCGTAAGGTTGTTAAAAAAAAACACACACATGAAGGCAAAGACAAGGTAAAATAGTGATTGTCACGGTGTTGCACTTCTACCACTCACAAGCAACACTAAACTGCTCCAAAAAATTTCCAACTCTCCCCTTAATTGTCGGATGCACAGTTGCACCATTTCAGGATTGAGACTCAAACCAAGAGCAATAGGCATCCCTGACAATATTGCCCTGTTTACATTTTGTACTGGACACCTCACTGGCTTCTTAAACTGCTGAGCAAATCTCTGCACCTCGCCCTCCCCCATTGCTAAGATCTTCTCCTTTCCTCTCTCAAATACTGTGCAAAATACAATGTGCTGCTATAATCTTTGAGACTTTTTTCTGCTGCTTCCAACCTTTTCCACAAACAGCACCACTTTGCTTTCAAATCATCAAATGCACCCTCCACTGTCATTCTGCAACAATTGAGGCAACAGTTCCACAGTTCCTTCCTTCTGTCCAAGCGACCTGTGAATGGCTTCCTCAGCCAGGAAAGCAGAGGATAAGCAACGTCCGCATCATTAATGTCCATCATGTTCCTGGGTGCAAACAGTTCTTTCTCCATTAAAATACATACACCACGGTTCCAAAAGACCCTACTGTCGTGGATGCTTTCAGACCACCCAGCATTTATGGCCTTAAACCTGCCCTGGTGGTCAATGAGCCCTTGGAGCACTCTGGAGAAATGTCTCTTTCTGTTCATGAATTCTGAGCTTTGCAGAATAGGCACATGGGTCCCAGCAATTACCCCAGTTAAATTTGGGAACCCCGTGCATGCAAAGTCATCAGTAATTTCTTGAGCACCACCAAGCTTTAGAACCCGATACAACAGCACCTTTTCCATGGCATCAGACACCTGTATGACAATGGTCCCAACGCCCGATCTCCCCCCACCAAAATGAGTCCCTACAGACCAGCAGCAATTGGGGGCAGCCAGCTTATAGATGGCAATGTGGAGCCACTTCTCCACAGATAAAGGTCACCCACAAGTTGGCACACTGCCGCTTAGGCTGGTACACTGCCGCTGCAGCTCTGGAGTTAGTTCAGCGCATATCTCCGAAAAGGTTGCACTCCTCATCCTGAAATTCTCTTACTATTGCTGGTTGCTCCAGGTCTGCAGAACAATCCTTTCCCACTCATGCGAGCTGGTTTCCTGGGCCTAGAAACAGCACTGCATGCTGCGAAGCTGCTCCAAGAATCAGTCCTGTACTACCACTTACTCGGAGTCTTCCTCTTATTCCACAACCTCATCCCGATTCCACTACTACTGAAGACTCTCCTGCTGCTGCCACATCGACTGCTCAATGGTATGGCAGGCAAAGTCCAAAGCTGAATTCCTCCAGCTTTGAGTGCTAAAATACAGCTCAAGTGGCCTCTGCATATTTGGGGCTGCCAACACAGCAGCACAGAACTTTGCTGGGGTCATGGCAGCTGACAGTAACTTGCACATGAGGTAGCCTGCCCAGAAAGGAAGTATGGGGCAAAGGCAGATGAACCGTGTGATTTAAAAATAAATAAATAAATTCTGAACTCACCTAGTGTCCGCTCTGCATCCCACAATCCGCAGTGAGAAAAATTCCAGAATGCAAACTGCTCAGCAGCAAATGACCATAGGATACTCTCAAGAACGCCACACCCTCACACCACAGCAAACTGCAGCTGACTGTACCCCAGGAGGCACATTCCAGAGGGCACAACATTCCACGTGCATGCTATTAGCACAGCCTGCATCCTGCGTTACCTGATGCGCATCAAAAAGCTGTGATTAACGTCGCCGAGTAGACAAGCCCCAAGAGTTCACCACTGTCACAATGCTGAGTATTACTCCCTCTTGGACCTCAAAGAGGCAGTGGGGATGGAACTCAGATGGCCCTGCTCCAAAAGCACATGTCCTTACAAGTAGAGCTTTTGGAGTTTAATTTTATCTTGTTCCTTGTCTGGAGGTGTATCCGAGTCCTGCTATCATTGCTTCCAATTGGGTCAGTGCTTCATATTGCCTTGGAGAAAGGAGCAAGAAAGAAACCAAAGGGAACTCGGCCCCTAAATACCTTAGAGGATCTGGGCCTGGGTTACTTTGGGGCGGGCACAGAAAGCTGGTTTGGAATCAGGTATTGTTTCCTACCTTATGGTAAGATCAGTCTGAGTTTGATTTTCTGTTGGGGAGAAAGAAGGAACCCCCACCCTAAAAAGGGAGGGCAAACATAAGTGAAACAACATTAATGGCCTCCCAAAACATTATTGAACATCCTACCACCCTGAAGTCTGGTTCCCTCGTTTTATACTCAATGGTTTTTGCTTAGTATTTGTAAATCCAAGTGTAAAATTAAAAATCCATTAACAAATATTGAGTGGAGAGAGTGTATGGCACCTTAGTGGAGCCACAGAAGATAACAGGATCAGGGGAACAAGTGTGGGAGAAAAAACATCTAAGATTCTGTACAAGGGTTTGCCAAAGGTGATCCGACAGCAACAGCAAGAACATAACCAAGGCAAAAAAGAGTCCCTATACATGATGAGATCTATGTCCTCCAGCC
The DNA here is from genome assembly GCA_007922155.1 of Mesoclemmys tuberculata. Taxonomy (NCBI): domain Eukaryota; kingdom Metazoa; phylum Chordata; order Testudines; family Chelidae; genus Mesoclemmys; species Mesoclemmys tuberculata. Next base: position 1,896,048 of record ML675603.1, on the reverse strand, counting down.
ACACACTGAAAGTTTTTGCTCTGTTAGAGGAGGAAGAAGAGAGCTGGCATCTAACGCACATGGTAATTAGATTACCCGCCTCCCTCTTCCTCAGGGCTGTGCAAACTTGTGGTTAGTCGCAGGCAGTAAAGCAAAATTTTTCTGGAAGCTGTCAGAATGCTGGGTCCCTTTAATCTGCTCCATGCTTGTGAGGCTGCTAATTCTGCAACTGGAATCATGCCAAGCACATTTTGAATTTCTCTGATTTTCCCCACACACTTAAAAATAAAGATTTAATGATGGAGACACTGGTCACGTTTTCTGATAATGTTGTTAAAATTTCAGTCTCCAAGGCTGTCAATCTTGTTCATAGAGTGTGGCAGTACAAACATCCCCCAAACTGCCCTGACCTGAAGAGGGCCCTCCAGGAGTGAGATAAGTTCAGGCTCCAGACCCATTTACTCTTTGGCCTTTACAGAGACTGCAGATATTTGTATTACCATAGACTGTAGAAGTCCTAGTCATAGGCCAGGACCCCATTGTGCTAGGCATCGTACAAACAGAAAAAAAAAAAACAGCTCTGACCCAAAGAGCTTACAGACTAAGCATGAGACAGACAGATACAAATAGATGGGGGAAGTACAACGAAACAATGACTGTATGGAGCACCGTGATAAGAACTGGTTTAAGCACATCAGTAGCTCAACCACTGTCGAGTTTTTTGGAGGCATCACGGCAAGACAGAGCTTTGAAGACGGTTTTGAAGGAGGATAATGCATTTTTGGCTGTTTATGAAGAGTTCGTCCCACAGCTGAGGAGAAATTATGATGAAGGTGAATGTTAGAAAATCAGGGGGATGATAGGTAACTCTGGTAGTGGACTTTATTATGCTGATTCTTGCCACTGTGACCAGAACTGAGACCCAGGTATTTCTCCCCCACCGAGCAGAGAACCTTTAGATGGTAACCACTTTTTGTTACTACAAACCTGTTCAGCCTTCAGGAGATAGGCTCCATAGCTGGCACCACCCCCCACCCTCTAGGACATCATCTTTTAAACCCACTGATTAGAACAGACCATGTTCTGCAGCAGTTTGTGGGAAAACTTCCACTTTTAAACCAAACAGCATGTGATCACACTAGATGCAATATTGTACTAACATGTGCTATACTCGTTACTCAAACTGGCTGCTTACTGTATTTATTCACTTCCTGGCATACTGTTCATTATCTGCTTAGATTATAAACCCTGCTATGCAGGGACCTTGTCTCACTTGCCCACAGAGTGCTCTGCACATGATTATACATATTTTGTAGCAACAGAGAGTCCCAGTGACAGTGCTGCACACAGAGTTCAACTGGAAAAGGAAGGTTCGTTTTCAGAGAGGAAGGCTACCCTCACGTTTCTGGTTAACATGAAGTACACCATGGGCTCTGTCCTGAGTGGGAGAAAGGGATCACATCTAGGCTATGTGCATGCTGCAGAACCTATGACAGCACAGCGATGTCAGAATAGCCCGCAGTGTACACGAACAAAAGGAGTTTTTCAGACCCTGTAGGAATATCCGCTCCCCAGACTATGTTTGCTATGCCAACAAAAGCACTCGTGTCAGGGCAGCTTGTGGTGGTGGTGTCCACACCCCTGACTGGCATAACTCTGCCATTGTAAGTCGTAACTGTAGATCAGGCCTGAGCTCCTGCCCAGAGAGCTGACAAAGTGAGAAGAGGCACCTGCAGATAGGGCAGACCCTACCCGATACTCCTGCAGATTGTGAGGTGTTCAGATACTATGCGAATGGGGACCGCGTACATATCGACACATGCTCCTGCTGTGCTGATGTGGTTTGAAGTTACCAAGTGACCTTTCTTCCTCTACAGATGTTGACACTAGCAGAGAAAATGGAACAAAGAAAAGCGGATGAGACATCTGGATACCAAGACAGGCTCCCAAGCACAGCGATGGTGGTCCCAAGGCAGGCACTAGAGGCAGTGCCACTGTCTTCTTCCTGACACATCAACATGCATGGACACTGCTGCAGTAGTCAAGTTCTGGCACAGAAGTTTCAAAAGCACCAAAATCCATGGTGCCAAAGCACAGAGAAGAGTGGCACCAAAGCCCAGAACCAGGTGGCCAAGGTGAAGTGCCTAAAATCATTAGTGGAAGTATGAGTGGACCCAGAAGCTTCAAAGTGATGTGGTAGGAGAGATGGAGCAGCAACTGGTAGGGATGCAGCTACTAGGGGGAGTTACTAGGGGGAGTACTTCTCATAACTGACTGGAAGGATCCAAAGGCTGCCGTTAAGCTGAGCAGCACATGACAACCAGTGGTGATCCTGGCTCCTGCTCAAAACCTGCTACAGATGTCCTTAAGTTCTACCAGTCTCATGCAAGGAAGTTGACACCCAGAAGACAACAGTATCTTTAAGGAGAAAATGCACAGTAAAGTACAGCCAGATAATGGCTAGGCAGGTGGAGAGCTGCAATGGCTAAGAATTTGCATATCTTTTGTCTTTCCCATCCCACAAGTACAGCTTTGTCTGTCTCACCCATCTGTTGTGTCTTATCTTTTAGCTCTGAAACTTTTGGGGGCAGGGATTATTGTTTATTATGCATCTGTACAGCATCTAGCACAACAGGAGGGATGATGACAACAGCTACAACAAACCAAACTGTTACAGTGAGTCAGATGCAGAGCAGAGATTAGAATGCAGGATGGCGGGCTCCTCTTCCAGTGCTTCATCCACCAGACCACATTGCCCCCTGCCTATTGAGATTATACATCTAAAATTACATGTAGATATGTATAGCTGAATAATTGTCTAGTCAGATTATGGCTCTGCAGTTACCTGAACTGAATATTGCTCCATTCAATTCAAATAACCAAAGGTATTTAAATTGTAACTTGTAACCAACGCAATCTCCACATTTGCTCTCTGCCTCGCATACAAGAGCACGCCCATATTTTATAGGCATCTTGCTGTGCATTGAGAAACTGCCTTGAAGAATGGACTGCTGCTAAAAAGCCTTCACGGTTACACTTACACTTTAAGTTAGTTTAAGGCAAAGAAAGAAAAAAGAGCAATCTTTAGTGGGCAAAGCAGTGGAATGGGAGTTGGAATTCCTGGATTCTATTCCCAGCCCTGCCACAGACTCTCTGATCTCAGGGTGGTTGCAACTTGCACAAATTTCCCCAATGGAGGGATACTACTTACCTATATCACAAGGGTATTGCAAGGATTAAAGGCTGAGAGATCAGATGCAAGGCATAGAATCCAAGTGTTTTATGGCCCTGTTCAACATACCCCAATAACAGGCTTCAAAGATGATGCTAACAAGGCTAAGTAGGTTTCAGCATTAGTATGAACAGGCCTAATACAGCAACAGCTCAGGTGGCCTCTGACAGCAGGGGTAGGTTGGCAACAGGAAGAGGAGAAAGGAATTGGGAGACACTAATGCAATGACACCGAAAATTCACCAAAGCCACTGCTTTAGAACATAAGAAGGGCCATCAATGCTCCATTTAGCCCAGTATCTTGTCTTCTGACAGTGGCCACTGTCAGGTGCATCACAACCAGAACACTAATCATCTAGTGATCCATCCTATTGCCCATTCCCAGCTTCTGGCAAATAGCAATCCCTGCCCTTCCTGGCTAATAGCCATTAATGGACCTATCCTCCATGAATTTATCTAGTTCTTTTTTGAACCCTGTTATAGTCTTGGCCTTCACAACCAACTCAAGGAGTTCCAGAGGTTGACTTGTGTTGCACTGCGTGAAGAAATACTTCCTTTTGTTCATTTTATATTCATACTAATTTCATATGATGACACCTAGTTCTCGCGTTATGAGAAGGAGTAAACAACACTTCCTTATTTACTTTCTCCACACAAGTCATAATTTTATAGATCTCCCCCTTACTCATCTTTCTTCCAAGCTGAAAAGTCTCAGTCTTAGCCATCTCTCCTCCTATGGAAGCTGTTCCATACCCTTAATCCTTTTTATTGCCCTTTTCTGTACCTTTTCCTGTTCCAATATATTTTTTTAGATGAAGCAACCAGATCTGCACGCAGTATTCAAAATGTGGGCATACCATGGATTATGAAGAGGCAATATGATTTTTTTTTCTTATTGTCTATCCTTTTCCTAATGATTCCTAACATTCTATTAGCTTTTTTGACTGCCACTGCACATGGAGTGGATATTTTCAGAGAATTATCCACAATGACTCCAAGATCTCTTTCTTGGGTGGTAACAGCTAATTTAGACCCCAATCATTTTATATGTATAGTTGGGATTATGTTTCCCAATGTCCATTACTTTGCATTAATCAACATTGAATTTCATCTGCCATTTTCTTGCCCAGTATTGAGAGATCCGTTTGTAACTCTTCACAGTCTGCTTTGGACTTGTCTATCTTGAGTAGTTTTGTACCATCTGCAAACGTTGCCAACTCACTGTTTACACTTTTTTCCAGATCATTTATGAATATGCTGCTTCAGAAAAGCAGACGGACTCCCTCAGGGAACTGATGGGCAGGATCCCCCGGGAGGCTATTATGAGAGGGAAAGGAGTCCAGGAGAGTTGGCTGTTCTTTAAAAAGAAAAAAAAGAAAAAAAAACCTTGAGGGCGCAGGAACAAACCATCAGGATGTGCAGAAAGAATAGCAAATATGGCCAGCGACCAACTTTGCTTACCAAAGAAATCTTCGGGGAGCTTAAACACAAAAAGGAAGCTTACAAGAAGTGGAAGATTAGACGATGACTAGGAAGAAGTATAAAAATATTGCTTGAGCATGCAGGCGTGAAATCAGGAAGGCCAAAGCACAACTAGAGTTGCAGCTAGCAAAGGATGTAAAGGATAACAAGAAGGGTTTCTACACGTATGTTAGCAACGAAAAGGTGGTCAGGGAAAGTGTGGGTCCCTTACTGAATGGGGGAGGCAACCTACTGACATATGATGTGAAAAAAGTTGAAATACTCAATGCTTTCTTTGCCTCCGTCTTCACAGACAAGGTCAGCTCCCAGACTACCGCACTGGGAAGCACAGAATAGGGAGGAGCTAAGCAGCCCTCCGTGGTGAAAGAACAAGTTCAGAACTATTTAGAAAAGCTGGATATACACAAGTCCATAGGGCTGGATGCAATGCATCTGAGGGTGCTGAGGGAGTTGGCTGATGTGATTGCAGAGACATTGGCCATTATTTTTGAAAACTCATGGTAATTGGGGCAGTCTTGGATGATTAGAAAAAGGCAAATATAGCACCCATCTTTAAAAAAGGGAAGGAGGTGACTCTGGGGAGCTACAGACCAGTCAGCCTCACCTCAGTCCCAGGAAAAATCATGGAGCAGGTCTTCAAGGAATCCATTTTGAAGCACTTGGAGAAGAGGAAGGTGATCAGGAACAGTCAGCATGGATTCACCAAGGGCAAGTCATGCCTGACCAATCCAATTGCCTTCTATGATGAGGTAACTGGCTCTGTAGATGAGGGGAAAGCAGTGGACATGAAATACCTTGGCTTCAGCAAAGCTTTTGATACAGTCTCCCACAGTATTCTTGACAGCAAGTTAAAAAAGTATGGGTTGGATGAATAGACTAAAAGATGGATAGAAAGCTGGCTGGATCATTGGGCTCAACAGTAGTGATCAGTGGCTTGACATCTAGTTGGCAACTGGTATCAAGCGGAGTGCCCCAAGGATTGGCCCTTAGGTCAGTTTTGTTCAAACATCTTCATTAATGAACTTCATTAATGAGGATGGGATGGATTGCACCCTTAGCAAGTTTGCAGATGACACTAATCTGGGGGAGGAGAGTGGTAAATACCCCGGAAGGTAGGGATAGGATATAGAGTAATCTAGATAAATTGGAGGATTGGGCCAAAAGAAATCTGATGAGATTCAAGAAGGACAAGTGTAGAATCCTGTACTTTGGATAGAAGAATCTCAGGCACTGCTACAGACTGGGGACTGACTGGCTAAGCAGCAATTCTGCAGAAAAGGACCTGAGGGTTGCAGTGGACAAGAAGCTGGATCTGAGTCAACAGTGTGCCCTTGTTGCCAAGAAGGCTAAGGGTATATTGGACTGCATTAGTTGGGGCATTGCCAACAAATTGAGGGAAGTGATTATTTCCCTCTATTCTGGAGAGGCCACAACTGGAGTAGTGTGTCCAGTTTTGGGCCCCCCATTACAGGAAAGATGTGGACAAATGGGAGAGAGTTCAGTGAAGGGCAACAAATAATATTAGGGGGCTGTGGAACATGACTTATGAGGAGAGGCTGAGGGAACTAGGCTTGTTTAGTCTGCAGAAGAACATGTGTGGGGGTGGAGATTGATAGCAGCCTTCAAACTGCCTGAAGGGAGGTTCCAAGGAGGATGGAGCTAGGCTGTTCTCAGTGGTGGCAGATGATAGAACAAGGAGCAATGTCTCACATTGCAGTGTAGGAGGTCAAGGGTGGATATTAGGAAAAACTTTTTCACTAGGAGATGGTGAAGCACTGGAATGGGTTACCTAGGGGAGGGGTGGAATCTCCATCCTTAGAGGTTAAGGACCTGCTTGACAAAGCCCTGGCTGGGATGATTTAGTTGGGGTTGGTCCTGCTTTGAACAGGAGGTTGGACTAGAGGATTGGAAGGAACCTTAGGAGGTCATCATCTTCTATGATTCTATAAACAGTACTGAGCCCACTACGGACCCCTGGGGGACATTACTATTTACTTTTCTCCATTCTGAAAACTGACCATTTATTCCTACCCTTTGTTTATCATCTTTTAATAAGTTACTCATCCAGGAGAGGACCCTCCCTCTTATCACATGATAAGCTTACTTTGCTTAAGAGCCTTTGGTGAGGGACTTTGTCAAAGGCTTTCTAAAATCTAACTACACTATATCCACTGGATCACCCTTGACCACATCCTTGTTGACCCGCTCAAAGAATTCTAGTAGACATGATTTCCCCTTTACAAAAGCCATGTTGACTCTTCCCGAACAAATTGTGTTCATTTGTGTGTCTGATAATTCTGTTCTTTACTACAGTTTCAATCCATTTTTCCAATACTGAAGTTAGGCATGCCAGCTTCTGAAGCTTTTTTAAAAAATTGGTATCACATTAGTTATATTCATATCATCCGGTACAGAAGCTCATTTAAATGATAGGTTACATAGCACAGTTAATAGTTCTGAAGGAACTCAAATGTGAAATTGCAGAACTCTTGAGTGGATACTATCTGGTCCTGGTGACTTGTTACAGTTTAATTTATCAATTTGTTCCAAAACCTCCTCCAATGCCACCTCAATCTGGGACAGTTCCTCAGATGTGTCACCTATAAAGAATGGCTCAGGTTTGGGAATCTCCCTCACATCCTCAGACATGCAGACCGATGTCAAGAATTCGTTTAGTTTCTCCACAGCAGCAGAGACATGAACAATAGAGCATCTATGGAAATAATAGAGGTGTTTAAAATAAACCAAGAGCTGCAGCTGAGCTGCCAGAGGGATTCCAGCTTTCCCCAAGTGGCGAGGTGCTCTGTGAGCTCAGGAGCCTGACAGGACTGGTTCGTTTTTTAAGATGGTATGCACCACATGAATCCAAATTGCTCTAGAACAAGTTAGAAGAGATTGCAGAAAAGGGATCTCAGATGAGAAGGACTAAGGACAAATAAATAAAATTTGCGGATGACACGAAGCTGGGGGGGTATTGCTAACACGGAGAAGGACCGGGATACTATTCAGGAAGATCTGGACCACCTTGTACACTGGAGTAATAGTAATAGGATGAAATATAATAGTGAAAAGTGCAAGGTCATGCACTTAGGGATTAATCCCTAAGAATTTTAGATATACGTTGGGGACGCATCAGTTGGAAACGTCGGAGGAGGAGAAGGACCTTGGGGTATTGGTTGATAGCAGGATGACTATGAGCCGCCAATGTGATATGGCTGTTAAAAAAGCAAATGTGGTTTTAGGATGCATCAGGCAAGGTATTTCCAGCAAGGAGAAGGAGGTGTTAGTGCCGTTATATACGGCGCTGGTGAGACCCCACCTGGAATATTGTGTGCAGTTCTGGTGTCCCATGTTTAAGAAGGATGAATTCAAACTGGAACAGGTTCAGAGACGGGCTACTAGGATGATTCGAGGAATGGAAAATCTGCCTTATGAAAGGAGACTCAAAGAGCTTGGCTTGTTTAGCCTGGCCAAAAGAAGGCTCCGGGGGGATATGCTTGCTCTATATAAATATATCAGGGGGATTAACGTTAGGGAGGGAGAGGAATTGTTTAAGTTTAGTACTAATATAGGCACGAGGAGGAATGGGTACAAACTGGATATTAGGAAATTTAGACTTGAAATTAGACGAAGGTTTCTAACCATTAGGGGAGTGAAGTTCTGGAACAGCCTTCCGAGGGAAGTAGTGGGGGGCAAATGACTTATCTGGCTTTAAGACTAAGCTTGATAAGTATATGGAGGGAATGTTATGATGGGATAGTTTAATTTGAGCAATTGATTTGGATTATCGGCAGATAAGTCTGCTCAATGGTCTGCGGGAATGTTGGATGGGATGGGAACTGAGTTACTGCAGAGAATTCTTTTTTGGGTGCTGGCTGGTGAGTCTTGCCCACATGCTCGGGGTTTAGCTGATCACCATATTTGGGGTCGGGAAGGAATTTTCCTCCGGGGCGGATTGGCAGAGGCCCCGGAGGTTTTTCGCCTTCCTCTGCAGCGTGGGGCATGGGTCACTTGCTGATGGATTCCCTGCAGCTTGAGGTCTTCAAATCTCACTTTTGAGGATTTCAATAACTCAGTCATGGGTTCGGGGTTGTTATAAATGTGTATGGGTAGGGTTTTGTGGCCTGCCTTGTGCAGGAGGTCAGACTAGATGATCATATTGGTCCCTTCTGACCTATGAGTCTATGACAATGAGGCTGAAATTTAGAGAGCAATAAGGTTCAAGTGAGCATTCCTGAACACTAGCTGCATGGAGAGAATGGAAAGTATTACGGTGGGGAGGAAGAGAGTAGGATTCTGAATCAATGACAAGCTAACTATAGAAAACAAGGTGGTCTAAGAAGCAACCAGGGTTCTGAGAAAAGTCCTTTCTAGACACCAAGTGCTCAAAACACAGCCTGCAGCCATTTTGTAACCACAACACAAAGACAAGAATTGGTCAACTGCAGGTTTTTATTGCTGCTGAACTTAAATACTTAAGATACAGTATAACGATGCAGTCCAAGCAAATATATTTTTATCCCATTTGTTTTTACATCTTTTCAACACAGTGTAGAGAGTCAGGATGGAGAACTGTCAGTTGAGCCAAGAGCTGCTGAAAAGACGGCAGACTTGCCATTCCCACAATTGCAAGCCTTCTTTAAACACTAAATCAGAGGAGCAGAAGTCACCTCTGCCATCTTCTCATGTGGTTTTATCTATCCCGTAAACACTACCTCCACCTTATCCCAGAGGAACCCGCTGTGACCCAGTCCAGGCCTAGGATAGACCACCTGAAAATGCCAAGATCAGGGCAGGCTGCAAAAGGAGAGTAGATTCTTCCAGCACTGGTGGGTAACACTGAAGTTAAGACTCTCCAGCCAGTCACAAACAGGGCTTCTGATTTCCCACACTGGTTATCAAGCAGCTAGAACAAAAAATACACAGCCCTCTTTACTGCATTTCAATCTCTGGCCCCCAATCAGCCAATAGATCCAGTAAAAAAAAGTTATTACAACTCTATGCTCTTTACAAAAAGTTCTCCTGACCCCAAAGACCAATATGAATTTGGATCTTACCCAAAATACCATGCTGCCAGCCAACTCCTTGTAACTAAAACTAAGATTATTATAAAAGGAAAGAAACAAACAAGGTGAGATTAATTAAGATGATCAAAGCAATCAGATTCAAATAATTTGTATGTAAGTCCATATACAACAGGTTTTCGGTAGAATTGTGGAGTTTGCAGGCTTGTATAGTCCCTCTGGAGTACATCCAGTACCTGGATGGGTCTCAGTTCTTTATTTCACAGCTTCAGTTAAGATTGATGAGTTGATTCAGAGGTGGGAAGCAGGACTGAAGACAACATAGATGTGGCTGCAGCTTCCTTTTATGTCCCTTTGCCATGCTGCTTGTGGAAATTTACAGAAACATGATGGAGTCCAGGGTCACATGAGTAAGTCACCTGTCCTCACATGCTTTGTTGAGTCACCTGTTATCTGGCTAAAGCATCCACTGGAAGCTTCATGGGGTGGGAAGGAACTACTTTTATGGCCCATTGTGAAAAATAAGTATCCTGTGATGGGCCATCAACTGATTTTGTTCATTTACAAACTAGCTAGGTTAGATACAAACAGTTACTCCAGGAGCAAACACATTTGAAATCCAGATGGACAGTCAAATCTATAACTTTAGAAACAAAGATGTTACATGCACATAAACAGCATTATTATATTTAGTAAATTATAAGCTTTCCAATGATACCTGACATGGCACCTTGCATATCTTGTACAAAGCATTGTAATTTTGCATTGATATTAAAGAACATTATAAATGGTCCCCCAAATCCAGACAGCATCACACCCTCTGCTAGTGAATAAGCCAAAGAAAACTGCCAGCCCTTGCAGGAGACAGCCTACTAGTTATTATAACCCTGTACACCACAGGAGTACCATGGTAATATATGCTTTAGAAGAGCTCTCAGCCCATCCCCAGTCTGGCTGAGAAAGGGAAAATGGAGTAACTTCACCACCTGGATCCAGTAAGATTTCATTGGCTGGAGCTTTCTTGCTGTCTGTCAACCAAGAGGAACAAGGCTGAGAGACTCTCTATGCTTCAATTCATTACCACTTGTGGTCCCAAAATGCATCTTGCACTGTTTGCTAAATACTGTACACGACTCATTTGGTTTTTGGTTAACCAGGTTCTCTTTTCTGGGTCAGTAATTGTCAGTGTTCAGCAGTGACAATGGCATGGGTTGGTTTGGTTCACAGCCAGCTCCTGGCAACAATGCAAAATGGTAAATGCAAAAACCTGGGATGATAATGGTGTCAGTTCCTGAATGATGAATGGGTATCGACTGCATTGCACTGAGGACTGAGCCCTGTTCTCAGGACCCCCAAAAACAGAGGTGCATTGTGAGACCAAAGATTTTGATATTTTTATCTTCGTGCCATCAGTTTGGCTTATTCTGGAAACAGACCAGGGATGTCCCATTCCACAGCGTGTTTGCTTCTAGTTACATCAGTCACTCCCTCAGGAGACAACGGTCACTTTGGGCATTGGGAACACAAAGTAGCTTAGCTCCAAGGGTTAAAAAACAGCTAAAGTCAGATTAGCAAATAGGTGAAATACAAATATTTCTTAACTCACAAGAAAACATCTTCTCTTCTAGCGGGTAAGTCTGCAGATCCATTACAATGGATTTTAACCTTGTTCTGAGTTCTGTGGAGGCAGAATCTGACCCAATCAACCAAGTCAGGCTAGAAATGGCCACAACCTATGAAGCCCCAGCCCATTCAAGATACTTTTAAACATATTTTATAGAATTAATTCCTTTAAACTTTAATCTTGGTCCTGGGGCCGGGCCTCAGCAGAACGTCTGAAAGAGTCCCACAGGTTGAAATTATACCTGCCCAGGAGAGCCTGCTGCTTGGCAATTGTAAACTGAAGGCTTACCATTGAATAAATTTTTATCCCAAACAAGTCCTGCTTCTTATCATCTTTGTTCTTGGGAGTTGACCCTGGCTGACCCTGCCTATCCCAGTGGTTTGCACCATCAACCACCAGGGTTCCCAAGGGCAGGATGAGTAAACAAATACTCAAATCCCTTGGCCAGGACCTAATACTTCCTCTCGGCTGCGTTTGACATCGGGACAACTGAGGAAGGGGCTTGGCACAGGGCCTTCACAATTTTAAGGACCCCTTCATGGACTGAGGGGGCCACTTGGGCTGGGGCAGCCACTGCCAGCACATTAAAGAAGCTATCTGTGGCTATTTTAGTTCTTCCACCTCAAGCCCCAAGTTGGAGGCAACCCTCTTGAACAGCTCCTGGTGTGCCCTGAAGTCATCCAGGTCATCGAGTGGTCCTGGGAGACTGCCTCATCAGGTGAGGAGGATTGCAGGGGTGCAGCCTGCCGATGTGCCTCCTCCTGGCGAAATGCGGTACCTGCTGAGGTTCCCTCATGCAGGTCTGACTCCTCATCCGAGGAGTGATGCCAATTGGCCTTCTCCGGTACCAGAGGTACAGACTGCACCTGCGATTTGATCGATTGGGGTACTGCTCCCACCTGGAGACCCCATGGGGCCCAATAAGGTCATTGGGGTGGGCACTGTCCTTGGGTCCATCCGGGGGCTAACTTCACCAGGGGCTCTGGCACCTTATGGGAACGTCGGTTCGCCCAATGACTACCCCCCCAGAAGACCCTGAAGCAGCATCAGAGTCCAAGGCCTTGGTCCTGCGGTACTGCATTGGGGGGGAGCAGTGTCCTGGGTCACGGGCTCTCTGCCTTACCGTAGAACGCCCCTGGCCTGGAGAATGATGAGGAATGCCTCAGTCGCCGTGAACGGTGCCGAAGAGCTAGAAGTACTGGAGTGTTGCCTCAGCACAGATGCTTTCCAGCCCCGCTTGCCCTGCAGCTTGGTAATGGTCTTCGGTGACCCAGTTCAGTGCCATCTTGAACTCCTCAGTACCAAGCCAGACTCCAACGACCAGGTTCTGTGCCGCCTCCCCGTGGGTGAACTCTTTGGTGCCAGATCTTCCCCCAATGACCAGGTTCTGTGCTGCCTGGGTGCGGGCAAATTCATCGCTGCTGGGGATCAGGAACAGGAGCTATCTGAGCGTTGCCAAGCGGACCTTGACCAGTGCTGTCTCCTAGCCTGAGCTGCCTTTGGTGCCAGGGATCGACAACAGTGCTGGGAGGGAGACTCCACGTTCTGCATCAGAGCAGGCCAGCTTGACGCCATCGACCTGGAGCGACTACGAGGGGAGCAGCTGTACTCTACCCTATGTGACTGTCTTGCAGGAGATCCCCCTTCCCATCCAAATATATCCTCCACCATTCAGGGGGCCCCAATGCGGATTTCCCCTGCAGCACCAGTCCCTTCTCCCTCGGCGGAGGGTGGGACGGAGGTGGCGTAGGCAAGGCTAACAAGGCTCCTGCCACCTCAAAAGCCTCCAGCGTCAACAGTGGCTGCAGACACAGAGGGGTTCTCCCACTCCCAGGAGTTGGGGAGGCTCCCTAACCAGAGATGCAGGCACCAGAGAAAAGGTCTGTAATGGCCAAACTCAGTGCATCTCAGTACTCGACTCCACCCATACTGACAGCATGGGGGAGTGTCCGCGTTCCACGCGCTGCTGCTTCTTCACTGGGGAAGCAGCGCAGTGCCAAGTCGCAGATGGTGCTGATGGCGTGCTCTGTACCAATGCCACACTCAGTACCGAGACAGAGCGGGTCAGCTCAGAGGCCAGGGGGAGCGCTGCCTCCATCAGCAGTGCTTTCAACCAGATTTCTCTGTCTGAGTCCTTGGTTTGAAAGCCTTGCAGATTTTACATTTATCCTTTCGGTGGGTTTCCCCCAAGCACTTAAAGCAGCTGTCATGGGGGTTGCTGAGTGGGAAGGCCTTCCCGCAGGAGGCACACGGCTTGAAGCCTGATGACCGGGACATGCCCCGGCCGCGTGAAGTCCCAGCCAGGACTACCTTATCTCTAACTACACTATTAACAACTACTTAACTAACCATAAAACTAAAACAGAACAAACAAGTTCAAACAAGGGGAATCGTACTTGTGATTGCAAGCAAGGCTAGTTCCAGCAACTGTCCTGGGCGGAAAGAAGGAACTGAGGGGGCGTAAGGCTGGCAGCGCCTCATATTCATGTGTGTGGGTCTCCAGGGGGCGCCGGAGCTGGCCCTACAAGGTCTGTTAAGGGGAAAAAGTTCCTGGTAACCGTGCACGGAGGCGTGCACATACCTACAGTGGAATGGGTATGAGCAAGCACTCTAAGAACATTTTCAGGCAAGTTAAGAAATTTTGGTGTTCTTTGCAAGGAAAATCCCCAGATCCATTACACTGGCATGTCTAACAGCAAGCATCTCACCAGGGAGGGAAACAAAGGATGAACGAGAAGACTACAATAAACCACAAAAAACTGCACCTAACTATATGCCAGTTACTGGGTGAGCATAGTAGGCAGAGCCCTCCTCCACAGCAGGGACTGATGAGGCATGCACATTTAATTTGTAACATTTAGAGGTGGTGTGGAAACTTGTTTCCATGACTAGGTAGCCACTCCGCATCTCTTTATGCGTTTCATATGGTCTTTCAGGACAGGAAGCTTCCATTCGTACGAACACAAACGTTTGAGGAGAAAGATGGCTTCAACCTTGGAAAGCTTCTGAAAAGCAACAATTTACCTATCTAATAACTGAAGACTTGGTAGCTTCTTTTGTTTTATGATGGGTGTTCTAGAGCAACAAAGCTAGAGAGTGATTGAATTAAGTATCGCATTCAATGTTTGTTTTTAGAGCTCTGACACAGAGCATGCCAGAAGTGTGCTCATTTTGGTTTGGTTGTTTTAATTTATGAATTTAAGTGTGTTTTGCATGTAAGCCAAAAAGATAGGAAAAAAATTTATTTTGGGAATAAAAGCTGTATTAATTCTTACCACAACTTGCCTTCATGAGAGATGCAAGACTGCAGCTCCCTGATACAATCTTAAGTTTCAAAAACACACCCTGCCCAAGTGATTACAGCCAGGACAACTTTTGAAGCTAGAAAATCTAATGGCACTTCTGACAAGGGATCAAAGTCAGTGTGTTTGATACAAAATTTTGTTCCTCGGAGAGAGTTTTCCTCCCTGGTTTAGAGTTGAGAAGTAAGGCAGCGCTAAGGAATCTTATGTCTGGGTGAGAGGACAATCCCACATCCATTTGTAGTCTCTAGTGAGCTGTCAATGCCTACCAAATGGATCTGAGCTTGAGCATTCAGCCTACATTAACTCTACTGTAAGAATTCCAACAAGATATTCTTTGCCATTTCCTTGAGTATATCCATCCATTTTAATGACTTAGCACTATGCCTCTCCTACAGACAGGGCCCTTAAGGACAATCTGTTTGTAGCATACTTTCTCAAGACTAAAGGTGTGATGTAAACATCCAAATAACGTATTTTAACTGGTATCTCAAACATCCTGTAGCTATATTTCTCTGGACTTGGCTGTGGAATTTGGTTTTTGAGAATATATTCTTCTTGTAGAAGAGGCTTATCTGAGTGGTGCTTGCCACCTGAATTGGAAGTGAAAACCTAGACATTCCTGAACAACATAGGGACAACCCAGCTCACTTTTGTTTAACTGTCCTGGAGAAAATTATGAACAGAAATTCACTCATTTTTGGCCACAGAAGGAAGCACATAATCATAGCTGCAGCCTCTTGAATTCTTCATCTGGAATCAGACTCCAGGATCTCTGCTGAATCCTGGATGCACATAGGTCCATTGATGGGGATGCAACCCAGGACCTCCATTCAAAGATCTTGGGATGTAGACTCCTTTCCTTGATCTATCCTTTTCCTGCTTAAGCAGCTGCTTTGATGTTTATGACCTGTTTATATGTAGTACTTGAATGTGCAGAAAACTTTTTCCCCTTCCCTGTCCCCCACTACTACTTCTCTTCATTCAGAATAGTGATTAAACAAACACTCGCACAAGGGGCGTCTTGTCTTGTCTTCACATCTTTTCTTGTTGATGAAAGCCGCTGCAAAATTGTTGTATGTCTTGGCTGATTAGGACTGAGTTACAGATCTTACAGCTTAAGTGCTCCGAGCCTGATCTAAGAGGTACTGTGAGGGAGGTCCATTCTTTCGTTAACCTTGGATGAAACTGCTGCCTGAACAAACAACCCTGCTCCTGAAGCTGGTTGATGGAGAAAATTAATCCCATCTCCAATTCTGACATACTGTGGCCTTCCAGATACCTTTCAACAACAGGACGAGGGAAGGGATTATGATCGCTCCTGTAGACTCAAGAAGTTGGGAAATTTCTGGAGAGGACCCAGAAGGAACTTCACTCACAATAGTATATTGGTGAAAGACATCATCATTCTGACCCGAAACAGAGCCCTGATAGATGTGACTAGAAGCAAATATCCTTGTGCCTTGTGACCACCAGTTTCTGAGACCTGTCATCTGATAGAAATATATTTCTATAGAGCTTGATATCTATGCTTCCTATAAATAATATTGACTGCACAGAGTCATTCAACTCCGACGGTGACAAATGCATGTTACTTCAGAATATAATCTTGGCTGTGTGATGGACGCTCAGTATGTCTTTCCCAGATCAGGTGCTCAAGTGAGCAGATAGTTTTAAAATAAATATACAGGACCCCTTTTTATCAGAGGAAAGTAAGATGTTAAGGATGCATTGAAAAGTTAGAAAGGCAGGTATGCCAAAAGGTGAAGCAGCATATAGTAATACCTACTGTATGTGGAGAGGAGATATCCCCTATGGGATACTCAGATGTGTAGATGGATGTTCTTCAGGTCAATTGACAATAGAGAAACAAATCCCTTTTGCTAACTGCTGCTAGGGTGAAATTTACACTCAACTATATTCAGATCCACGAAGTAATAGGCAACTTCCTCTTCTTCCAACACATGCCTCAGTGCTATGCTATTAAGCGTAATTATTTGTTTTCAAATGAAGAGCCAAATCTATTACCAATGGATGCCTCAGTAATTTCATTTGTTATATCTATGAGGAGGTTTTTAATTCTAGGGCCAACATTCCTGAGCTTTGGGACATTGCCAAACACAGATAAAGGCCCTTTTTATTCCACACTCTTCAGCAGCTGTCCAATGCATTTTTGGAAATTTTTCTTTAAACGAGAGGGTGTCAGGAACTACAGAAATAGTAATTAACTATTACTTCTCTGTAGTGTTATGCATATGGAGGAAGCTGCCCTACAGCACGTAGAAGGCCAATGCTCAAAAGGAATTTCTTTGTTGTCTATTTTAACACAGATTAGAGGCCCCCTAAAAGAAGGTATTCAGATAGAAGGAGAGGCAGGTCATAAAAGATCAACTTCCACCCTTTAGTTAATGTTGATCATTTTAGGCAGGTATATGGAGTGTAAGCTCTTCAAAGCAGAAACTATTTCATGTGTGTTTGCACTGTGCTTAGCACAACAAGGTCCCCAGTCCCAAGAGCAATGATGCCCAAGGCGCCAGTCTAAATAATAATGACCTCCTAAGAACTAACCCAACATCCATGATTATCCAATAATAGTAAGTATGCCCCGCGTCCCATCTGAGTCTCTACTTTCAGAGAAGAAAACCAAGCAGTCAGGAGTTACAAGAACAAAAATCTTCATGGATGAGCTAGGGTTGGGCTGGATAAGGATAAGATGACCGAGTTCCACGGACAATGGTTTAGGTTAAATATTTTGTGAGTAGGTAGGTGCGGGCTGGGGGACAGAACCATTTCCCCTTCCCCACCAATTTCTGGTTCCGGAGTTGACCATTAATTGATCTGCTTTTACACATCAAGATATTTTGTCCATAGCTTCCCATTTTGCTCCGCAGCAGGACAATGACTGGAAGCTCCCATGTGAAACCAAACACTTCAGGGACAGCACACACCACAGTGCTCATGCTCAGCCAAAGAATCTCACAAATCAGTAGCACGTAACTGAGTAATGACCTGTGCAGACAAGTATTTTGCAGGACTTACCAGCAGGCCAGGATGCAGAGGCCAGTGAAAAGGATGATGGGAATGGGGTAGGAAGCACACAGCAGCCCGTGGTTGTAGAACGCCCGCGATATCTTCTCGCGCAGTTTTTCAGTCAGGGTCATCCTCAGCTGTCGTCACCTAGCTGCCATCCCGGAACGTGTCATGGGGGTTACTCAGGTCCACCATGTGCAGCACTTCAGCAAAGGCACCGTATGCAGGATCGGAAGCTGGAAAGGGGAAAGAGTGCATAAGAGGAGCAAGAGGAGCATTGTCAACTTGGCTTTATAGCCATCCAGCTGCACATCTCCTCAGGAGCAAGCTGAAAAAAAACATTCCTCAGAATCTCAGGATAGAAAGTTGTGCCATCTGGGCAGCCATCAGGCTCCCTGCCAACCAGACGAAGATAGCAGGGGATGATGAGAACAGGTTGCATGACATCAGGCAAAGCAAGTGAAGAGCCAGTGCGAGGGGGCAGAATGGGAATGGAACTAAGAGAACTTAGGTGTCAGAGAGAGAAGGGGCTGAGCAGAGAACAGAACAACACTGTCAGTCAAAGGAGGGGGAGCAAAGGAAAAGATGAGATACCAGTTAGAGGGGAAGGTATACAGAAGGGCTGAGTGGGAATGAAGCTGCTAGTCAGAAGAGGGGGACAGAATGCCCTATGCTGTCATGCCAGCTAGAGGGAGCACAGGCCTAGGTGTCAGCAATACAAGTGGTGTCGTAGGAGAAATCAGGGGGTAGGGGAGGCAACGAAGAACCATGGAAAAGCACACTGCTGAGCATGCTTGAGGCTGAGCCTCACTTTGAACATCTTGGCCGTTAGTGATCCAATGGTGGTGAAGGGCCTGGGCTTTACAGCTACCGACAGTTTAAAAGGCAGCTAATGTTGCTGGGAAAAGCAAGCAATGGTTTAATTTGCCAACCAGGCCAGAGTAGGTTGTGTAGTAAATAAAACACAGTTTGAGGGCTTGCTGCTGCAAAAAATATTTTGCCTTGATAGTGGCTGTCTCTGTCCTCCTTGACAGTGGAGGGTCTCTGGCGCCCGGGAGCCAAGCCTACATTTGCAGCCCACCCCACCTTATACCCCCCCAAAAAAGGGCAGGAGGGGTCCCAATGCCACCCCCCAGTTGCCCCAAGGAAGGGGGGTTCTGTATCTGCAGGAGGAGAAGGGGGGGGCGTGGCACAAATGTAGGCTTGGCTCTGCTGCTCCCCATTTCCTGTATTTACACAAAGCCCACCTCTCCCACTGCAGCCCCACAGCTCAGCACCAGCTCTGACGGGGTGGCCTCAGAGGGGGAGGGGGGTTGGCTGGCCCTTCACAACACACAGGGGGAGGCACTGAGGGGTGCCCCTCAGAGCCTCCTATGCCCCTCCGCCTGTTGCAAAGGGCTAGTCCAGCACACACACCCACACTTAACCGCCAGTCCAGCAGCCCCACAGCCTGGCACTGGCTCAGATGGGGCAGCCTCACTCCACACCCGGGGAGGGGAATGGGGTGCCATGGGCAGAGCAGCTGGGCCAACCCTTCACGATAAACAGGCGGGGGTGCAGGAGCGGAAGTAGGAGCAGCCGCCCCTTAGCCTCCTGCCCCCTCCGCGAAGGGACAGCCCGTCACATGTATGTGCACACACCCCCGACAGCCCAAATCAGAACAAACCTAGTCAAACTACCCATGCAAGAGTAAATATAATCCAGGCAGAAGTCCAGCAGCAGAGTGGGGGCAATCCAGTTTATTGCACTGAATGCAGCACGCACAATTACCTGCCTTGTGGGAAGGCGGCATATGTGTGCATATGGTGTAAGCAGTTCTTGGCCCTCAAAAATACAGTACAGTCTTTTGAGACCAGAGTGGCTGAACTGAAGGAACTAAGGGAGACAGAAGTAAACAAAGGAAACTTTCAGGAACACAGTAGAGCAGTCCCACCCTAGTTTGACAGCCTCTGTGCTGTTAAGGAGGACCTTCCAGATGATGTCTTGGTATCTCCTGGCACTGAGGATACTCCTCCAGGGAAGGGGACCCCAGTTATTAGGCAGAGAAAGGTAACAGTAATGAGGGATTAGACTATTAGAAATAGAGAGCGTTGGGTTTGTGATGACTGGGAAAATCGCATTGTGAATTGCCTGGTGGATGCAATGGCTGCGGATCTCACAAGACATCTAAAACAACTTATGTGCAATGCTGGGGAGGAGCCAGTGGTCATGGTACATGTAGATACCAGTGACATAGAGAAACCCTGGAGGCCAAAATTAGGCTACTAGGTAAGAGATCAAAGACTAGGACCTCCATGGTAGCACTCTCTGAAATGCTTCCAGTCCAGGTATAGGGCCAGGAAGACAGGCAGAACTGCAGAGTCTCAATGCATGGATGATGGTGTAGGGAGAAGGGTTTTAAGTATATTTGGAACCGGGGAACCTTTTGAGAAAGGAGAAGCCTACTCAGGAATGATGGGCACCACCTAAATCAAAACAGAACCACACTGCTGGCATGTGAAATTTAAAAAAATAGAGCATTTTTTAAACTAAGGGCTGGGGGAAAGCCAACAGGTGCAGAGGAGCTCACGATTCCAGAGAACACATCCCTGAATTTATTAAAGGGGGAGCTCTCCATCCTTGTAAAGAGGGATAGGAGAGACACTGGTGAAGTACAGATGGGAGGCAATGAGGAATAGTCAAATGTAAAGGAGACATTTTTAAATAGAACACATGAAGGCAAGCAACTGAATACTGACAAAAAGTACAAGTGCTTATATACAAATGCTGGAAGTCTAAATATTATGATGGGTGAAATATGAGTGTGGCATTATTGATAAAATAGACATCACGGAAATTTGGTGGAATGAGGATAAATGTGGTAATACCAGGGTACAAAACATATAGGAATGACAAAGTAGATAGTTCTGGTGGAGGAGTGGCACTATACGTGAAAGGAAGCAGAAAGTCAAATAAAGTAAAATTCTTAAATGAATTAAACTGCCACAGAATCTCTATGGATAGAAATTCCTTGCTTGAACAATAGAAGTATAGCAGTGGAATATACTACTGACCACTTGATCGGGATGGTGACAGTGACTGTGAAAAGCACAGGGAGCTTAGAGAGGCTACAAAGACAGAAACTCAATAACAACGGGAGATTTGAACTATCCTCACATTGGCTGGGTATATATCAGACAAAGTTTCCAGACACATTAAATGACTACTTCTTGGAGCAGCTCGACATGAAAGCCACAATGGGAGAGACCATTCTTCATTTATTCCTAAGTGGTGCATAGGACCTGGTCTCAGATGTGAATATATTTGAACGGCTTGGTAAATGCGACCATGATGAAATTAAATTTAAGATCCTTGTAGGGGGAAAAATGCCAAAGATATCCATCAAAGTAGCATTTAACTTCAAAAAAGGGAACTACACAAAAGGAGGAAGCTAGTTAAATGGAAATTAAAAGAAACAGTAATGCCTGCAAACTGCATGAAAACTATTTAAAAACACTATAAGAGAGGCTCAAACTAAATACATACTCCAAATAAACAGCAAGATGACCAAAAAATGCCACCATGTTTAAAAAGTAGAGTAAAAAGGGTGGTTAGAAGCAAAAAGGCATCCTTTAAAAATTGGAAGTCAAATCCTAGTGAGAAAAAAGGGGGAGCATAAACCCTGGCAAGTCAAGTGTAAAAGTATAAGGCAGGCCTAGAAGGAATTTGAAGAGAAGCTAGCTAAAGACACAAAACCTAACAACAACAAAATTGAGTATTTCAGAAGCAGGAAGCCTCAGTGAGTCTGTTGGATGATCGAGTTGCTAACAGAGCACTTGAAAGATAAGGCTGTTGCAGAGAATTCTTTGTACCTGCCTTTACTGCAGATGTGGGGGAGATTCCACACATCCAAACTATTCTTTTTCAATGACAAATCTAAGGACCTGTCCCAGACTGAGGTGTCAGTAGAGGTGGTTTTGGAACAAATTGATAAATTAAGCAGTAGTAAGTCACCGGGACCACACAAGAGTTCTGAAGGAACTCAACTATGAAATTGTAGAACTACTAACTATTGTATGTAAGATATCACTTAAATCAGCCTCTATTCCCTCACTGAAAGATAGCTAACGTAACACCTATTTTTAAAAAAAAATCTCCTGGGGTGTTCCTGGAAGCGACCAACCAATAAGCCTAAATTCAGTTCCAGGAAGATTGGTAGAAACTACAGTAAAGAACAAAATAGTTAAATACAGATGAACACAATATGTTGGACAATAATCAACAAGGCTTTTGTAAAGGGAAATCATGCTTCATCAACGTATTAGAATTCTTTGAGAGAATAAATAAGCATATGGACAAAGATGATCAAGTGGCTATAGCACAGCTGGACTTTCAGAAAGCCTTTGACAAGGTCCCTCACCAAAGGCTCTTAAACTATGCAATCATGGGATAAGAGGGAAGGTCCTCTCATGAATCTCAAACTAGTTAAAAGACAGAAAACAAAGGGAAGGAAAGAATTACTGGCTTTCACAATAGATAGAGGTAAATAGCAAGGTGCCCCAGGGATCTCTACATGGACCTGTGCTGTTCAACATATACGTAAGTAATCTGGAAAAAAGAGTGAACAGTGAGGTGGCAAAATTTGCAGACAATTCAAAATTATTCAAGACAGATAAGTCCAAAGTTAACTGTAAAAAGTTGCAGAGGGAATCTCACAGAACTAGGTGACTGGGCAACAAAATGGCAGATAGTCATGGACAATGGAAACTAATCCCAGCTATACATATAAAATTATGGGGTCTCAATCAACTGTTTCCATCCAAGAAAGATCTTGATGTCATTCATAGAATCATAGAAGATTGGGGATGGAGGGGACCTCAGGAGAACCTCTAGTCCAACCCGCTGCTCAAGGCAGGACCAAGGGCAAATAAATCATCCCAGCCACAGCTTTGTCAAGCTGGACCTTAAAAACCTCCAAGGATGGAGATTCCACCCCTCCCCTAGATAACCCATTCCAGTGCTTCACCACCCTTCTAAGGAAAACTTTTTTCCTAGTATCCAACCTAGACCACCCCCACTGCAACTTGAGACCATTGCTCCTAGTTCTGTCATCTACTATAACTGAGAACAGTCTAGCTCCATCCTCCCTGGAACCCTCTTTCAGGTAGTTAAAGGCTGCTATCAAAGCTCCCCTCACTCATCTCTTTTAAATAAACCCAGTTCCCTCCGCCTCTCCTCATTAGTCATGTGCTCCAGCCCCTTAATCATTTTTGTTGCCCTCCACTGGACTCTTTCTGATTTGTTCACATCCTTCCTGTAGCGGGGAGGCTCAAAACTTGACACAGTACTCCAGATGTGGCCTCACAAGTGCCGAATAGAGAGGAATAATCACTTCCCTTGAGCTGCTGGCAATGTTCCTGCTTATGCAGCCCAATATGCCGTTGACCTTCTTGGCAACTAGGGCACACTTGACTCATATCCAGCTTCTTGTCCACAGTAACCCCAGGTCCTTTTCTGCAGAACTGCTGCTTAGCCAGTCAGTCCTCAGTCTGTAGCAGTGCATGGTATTATTTTGTCCCAAGTGTAGGACTCTGCATTTGTGATGAGGTTCAACAAAGACATGTCTTTTGGCACAATTCTACAATTTGTCTAGGTCATTCTGTATCCTATCCCTACCCTCCAACATATCTACCACCCTCCAGCTTAGTGTTATCTGTAAACTTGCTGAAGGTGCACCCCATCCTCCAGATCATTAAGGAAGATGTTGAACAAAACTGGCCCCAGGGCCAACACTTGGGGCACTCGTTTGATACCAACTGCTAACTAGACATCGAGCCATTGATCATTATCTGTTGAGCCCAATGATCTAGCCAGCTTTCTATCCACCTTATAGTCCATTCACCCAACCCATGCTTCTGAAATTTGCTGGCAAGAGAATGTGGGAGAAAGCATCAAAAGCTTTGCTAAAATCAAAGTACATCATTGTGGATATTTCCCCAGAAACACCTGCTCAATGTGCAGCACCAGTGAAAGATGCTAACCATGTTAGGAACCACTAGGGAAAGGGATAGATAATAAAACAGAAAATATCATAATGGCACTGTATAAATCCATGTACACCCACACCTTGAATACAGCATGCAGTTCTGCTCACTTCATATCAAAGAAATGGTATTAGAATTGGAAATAGTGCACAGAAGGGCAACAAAAATGACTAGTGGTATGGAACAGCTTCCATGCAAGGAGAAATTTAAAAAGATTGGACAAGGGGGGGGGATACAAGAGATCTATAAAATCATTAATGGTACAGAGAAAATGAATAAGGAAGTATTATTTATTCTCTTTGCATAACAAGAGCCAGGAGTCACCCAATAAAATTAGTACTTCTTCACACAACACACATTCAACCTTTGGAAATCATTACCAGGGGATGATACGAAGGCTAAAAGTATAACTAGTTTTAAAAAAACCTTAGATAAATTCATAGAGGATAGGTCTACCAATGGCTATTAGCCAAGATGGTAAGGGATGCAACCCCATGCTCCAGGTGTTCCTAAACCCCTCTGATTGCCAGAAGCTGAAATTGGATGATGAGGGATGGATCACTCAAAGTGGCCCTGTTTTGTTCATTCTCTCTGAAGCATCTGGCACAGGACACTGCGCTGGATGGACCACTGGCCTGACCCACTAAGACAGTTCTTATGTATTAAGACCCTGAGCCAAATCATTATAAAGCACTTGGTACAGAACAGTACACTACAAATGAGACATTTA
This sequence comes from Mesoclemmys tuberculata, assembly GCA_007922155.1. NCBI lineage: Eukaryota > Metazoa > Chordata > Testudines > Chelidae > Mesoclemmys > Mesoclemmys tuberculata. The sequence goes on along the minus strand of ML675603.1, from coordinate 1,871,623 downwards.
GAGGTAAACCCTTTCCACAATTAATGGAAAGGAAAGTTTATCCACAAGTTGTATGTTGGAAAGATGAAATGTGTTACAAAGATGAAATTTGCAGAAAGCATCAGATGTTTCCTTGATAAGGGAAAGTTTCTTGTAAAATGGGCAAAAAAGCCCTTTATAATAGGACCACTCTGCTGCATGTCAAATTCAGGGAAGCAGAAGATATGTCACTTCGTTCACAAGAAGCTCCCATTACTGGCTGCTCCATCAAGTCTACCTTGAGGTGATCCAAAGTTGGCCACCTTGTTTTAAACCAGTTATAGAGCTGCTAAACTGGATTTTGGCTTGAGATTTTAAAACACTCTACAGCCTGCAGGTCAAATATGGTCTTAATCTTAGTTCAAGCTCTATTTAACACCCATGAAGGGAAACTTTACAGAGATCATTGTAGAGTGTTAGGAAAGTTTCTCAAAGATGCATATGAAATTTTGGTTTGATGATTCTTTGTTAACAGATCCACTTATAGATCTATAACTCAGCCAAGAAACTGAGTACATCAGGTTTGTGCAAGATGGTTAGCCATTCATCCTCTTTGCTGACACAATAGACTGCAATCTGGAACAGTGGATGGTATTACACAGTGAAGAAGGACAGTGTCAGTAGTTGTGGGGGAGTCTCGCAGAAGAGCTAGTTTTCAAAACTAACTTACCTGAATTTAGCACAGCAACAAATACAGGCTGCTCAAATGTTGTGCAGGGCAAATTTAGACAATGTAAACCTCATGACGTTGTGCATTTAAGCCAGAACAACCTTCAACTTGCTCTTTGGGATCTCAAAAAAGCCTCTAAAAGTTTGAACTGAGTTTAAATAGCAAATGTGAAAAAAATCTTTCAGGCTCCCAAAAGGCAAGAGCATCTTCAAGCTCTTATTAATACACTGGAGTGAACTGGGAGCCTTATTCAGAAACAGCCACCATGTATGCTTGGTTTCTAGTCAGGCCAAATCACTGAGAACAATGATTTTTAAAAAATCATCCGTTGGAACATAGGACAGAAACTGAATCAGAATTGATGCAGCCTGAGTTAGGAAAACTGTTTAGGACACTAAGACAGGTAAGTTTATCAACACATTTTATCCCATAATGGACTTAATCACAGTTGAGACTTTCACTTTTCAAGGGAAGCATCTCTTGATGGTTGAGGATTTTCAAGGACTAGAAAGTATTATTCTGGAGCTCACAAGAATGAAAGATATCCATGACCTAAAACTTACATTTATGAATGACAAAATTGAAAAGGTAAACGCCTCTGGGTCTTTAAAGGCAAAGCTGTAGAAAAGTTAAATCTACCACACTTGAAGCTGCCATTGAATCTACTGCAGCAAGCACTACTCTGGTGTCAATGCAGAGTCCACAAAGTGGTCTAAATTAAAAAAAAAGATTTGTCTGTGTGACCAGGTCATGCTTGGGTTCGGGACAAATAACTACTTAAATTCTTGGTTGGGTTTACAAAAAACAAAAAGGTGATTTTATTTGGCTGGCAATCAGTCTGCTCCCAACCGCAGGAAAGTCACCAATAGCAAATCAAGAGAACAACAGTCCTGTGTCTGGCCTACCTTCCCTCAGTGAGGCTCTGACAGGCAGCTGACAGGTATGCTGTTCCTGGCCCCAGCAAGGCCTCTCTCAGAGTGAGAGATGAAGGTATGGTCTCCTCCCCAGTCAGCCACCAAATAAGCTGTACTCTTTCCTTTCAGCTCCTCCCTGCAAGCCCAACACCTACTGCCAGTGTATCTGGTGGGGCTGATTGAGCCCACAGTATGTCATTAACCCTTTCCTAGCCAGCGTGGGGTATGAATACTCTATCATAGACTCAGATCCATTATGGCAAGGTATAAGTCAGTCTGACAGACCACTTAACCACGTATAGAGTGATGAGGAAAAGGAGTATGGCCCATGTCAATGATTGCCTTAGACTGACAAATGCCATAGCAAGCAATAGAGTACATGGGCGTTTAACAAAGCTTTAAACCGCCTGTCATGCGGACTGGATTGGGGGGGGAGGGGGGGATTTGTGTTATTTGACATTAATAGTGATTCATGCGAGACATACCATGTCAGGTGCGGTTAGAAAGGTTATTATATGCTGAATATAATGATAATATTTGTGTTCATGTGTAATATGTGTGAGGAAAGTTATGGAGATCTTTGTTATACCTGTATTTCAAACTGTGCTGTAAAAGAGACACTCCAGACAGAGAGGCCACAGGACAATAGCCCACTTAATGGCCCATCAAGACCTTTACAGAAGCCAAAGGCCCAGGAAGAAACTAAAGGCATACCTGAAGAGTTACCAGGATTGGCCCATGTGACTATGGACTCCATTTTGGTTCCTGTAAAATTCCACAAGCCACATGGCCAGTAACAGAGGGTATAGAAGATCAAACCACAGAAACCATTTTGTCTTTTGTCTTGTTCCTTGTTCCTGTCCAGCTGTGGACACACCTCTGGATCAACACACTTTGCAACTGAACTGAAGGACTTAGACCCATCCAGGTACTGGATGTATACCAGAAGAACTGTACAACTCCACAATTGTTCTAGAAACCTGATGTGTATGGACTTTTAAATCATTTGTATGATCTGATTGCTTTAAGCCTTTAACACTTCTCTTATTGTTTGTTTTTTCTTTTATTAATAAACCTTTAGTTTTAGTTACTAAAGGATTGGCTGGCAGCGTGGTATTTTGGGTAAGATCCAAACTCATAGTGAACTGGTACTGTGGCTGATCCTTTGGGATCAGAGGGAATCTTTGGAGTAAAGAGCATAGAGTTTAAATGACTGGTCTCTTTACTGGACCTAGTGTCAGTTTGGGAGCCAGAGACTGAAATGCAGTAAAGGGGGATGTGTGTATTTGCACAGTGGCTTCTTGATAACCAGTGTGGGGGAATCAGAAGCACTGTTTGTGGCTGGTTGGGAAGTCCAACTGCAGTGTCACCCACCAGTGCTGGGGGAATCTGCTCTCCTTTTACAGCCTGCCCTGACCCTGGCATTATCAGTGGGCTACCCTGGGCACAGACAGGTCACACCACCATAAACAAATTACACATTGCTTGGCTATAAAGGCTACTCAGGTGATAACTGTCTACAACTTTTTGAAAGGTAAACAGTGAAGATGGAAAGTAATTGTTTAGGCTCGTTCAAAAAGATGCAACTAGGAGTAATGGAATTAAAATCCAGCATGGGAAAGTTTAGTCTTAATATGGGGGAAAAGATTCTTGACAATAAGCCCTATGGCCACCTCTACCTTCTGCTCATAGACATACCCTTGGTAAACCTGCAGTTTGTTATAGGATTATGCACAGTTTGAATTGCTTTGAGAACCCAACACTGTACAATAACACGGCTGTGAGATGTGACCCAAGCGCACATTACGGCAAAACACTTGTCAACTTATTCAGCATCAGAGCAGCCTGATTTTGCTAGCTTCTTTTTTCTGACAAGGAAACAACAGATAACCCACTGTCATTACAACATTGACCCTAAAAAACCAAGGAAAATCGAAGCAATATGCAAACCTGTTTAAGGACTGCTCTCAGTTTAACACTGAATGCCCCAAACCAACTTTCCTACAAAAGAGCAAAAAACAACAAACATTATTGCCCCAAATAGGGAGTCTACCAGGTCATTTACCCACTACACTTGTACACCCACTACTGCCTGTTTGTTTTGGCAAATCAGTGCAAACAGAAGCCACATTTACTGAAGAACTGCAGCCACCTTGCCCTTTGAGAAGAGCTATGCCACCTAGAATTTCCCTTTGACTTCTCAGCCTGCTTTCTGGGGACAGTTGGCATTTTAATCAGACATCTAGAACAAGTCTCCTGGCACTTGACACAAGAATAGAAACAGAATAGAAAAGAAAAGAATAGAAAAGACAGTTTATTTCCCAAAGCTCAAGCATCTGATGCTTTCCTTGCATTCTATGAAACCAAAGATGTAGAGTTAATCATTGTTACCTGAGGGGGTACTGGATGTCTAAGGCAATGCCTGCTGTACCACTGACCTGTTGAATACCAGATGGTTTAGAATAAAACACTTCAGCGTTTTTCAGCCAAGAAAGGAGAAAGTTAGGAGCATCTCACTTAAGTTATAAAACATCTTGCTCAGGAAGTTATTTATTTGTAGTCCAAAAAAAGTTTGATCAGTAACTTCTGTTACTATATTACTATCATTTTATTGGGAGGGAGTTTTTTCTAAACATTAGAGCATAAGATCTGGGCTCTACTTACAGCTCTACCACATTCACTTCATGACCTTGAGTAAGTCATGTAATTTCTCTGTGCCTCTGTTTTCTCCACTTGTTAAATTCATGCAATATTAACTTCACAGAGAGAAACTTACATTTGTTAATTCTTGAAAATTTGAAGTCTTCAGATGGAATGGGCTAGGGAAGTACTTTATAGTAAATACCAGCCCACAAACCAGCAGTCTGGCCTGAAAAATTTACAGGACACTAGCTAAACTATAAAAGATATTTTGGGGGGAGGGTGGAAAGGTGTGTGTCAGTTTCACTCTGCTCTATTTCTTGAAAGTGTTAAGAACAGAGGCATCAGAACGGTCAGTGTGCAGACTCAAGATACTGCTGCATCAGTTCACATTCACAAAGTTGTCTTCACAGTTCTAATGGCTAGCCTTTTCAAAAAAAACTTCAAAAGCTTTGTGTCTGAAATTATTGTTGAATTAGAAACCACTTATTCAGAGAATGTTTCCTACTCTCCACTAACAAAAGGATTTGTCAAGTCCTCCATAACCAACCCAACTAAAATGAAAAGTTACATGGAAACAGAAATGCCATTAAAGCTTTCTTTCATAAGCTCATAAAACAGTATTTTGCATTTCTGGATCACCGCCCACCCAAGGATCTCACTGCACTTTCCAGACATGTAATGAAACTACCACCTCACCCTGTGAGGTAAACCCTCCATTTTACTAATGGGAAAAATGGAGGTACAGTGAAGTTAGACAACGTGCCCTAGAACAGAGAATACCAAACTGTGGTACATGAACCACCAATGCTAAATGAGCTTGATGTTCCATTCACTCACTCCACAGCAATTTTTTTTGAATCCGTAATGTTTAGGACCATTGCCTTAGCCCACCTAAAGCATGCAACAGAGCTAGGAACAGAAGCCAGGTTTGGGCTTTTAAAGCACCTCACAATCTTTGGATAAAAGATTCTTAAACAATAATTCTGTATATCTTTTATCCATTCCTTCCATTTACTAAGTGTGGAGTGTTATACTGTTAGAGGATTACAAAAATCCCAATATATGCCTCAAGCATGATTTAAATTAAGATGCTTTTCTCTCACTCCAAACCTAATGCTTTATTAACTACCAATCCTTCACCCAGCAAACACTTAATGTAACAATGTAAGAGCCCTGAGGATGGAACGAAGGTTATCAGTACGTGTAAGCTGCCTAAGGAGAGCCCGCCCCTTCATTATATTTTCCCACCCAGCTATTAAGAAATGGTGGTGCAACACAACATTACTCCTATATTGCTAGAGAAACAGATCTCTCAAAGCAGTCTTGCTACAAATATATTGTGCTGAGTCAGTGAGCTCACCATGAAGTGCCAATCCAATGCTGCAACAGCCTCACAGAATAGGAGAATTTAGATTATAACCAGTTCATGCTACAAACAGGATGGGAGAAGAGTCAAACAAGCTGGAGCCAGAAATGTTGCCACCTCTGCCTGTTCTCCCCTCTTCCATGTACAGTCAGAGAAGGCAGCAGCACTTCTGAGTCACTGCTGAGTAATACAGCACAAGCCAAATCACCTGAAGGGAAGCAAAGCTTGACTGTAAAAACATAAGCAAATTTTACACTAGTGAAGTCCAGTCTTAGGACAACCCTGGAAATGGGAGCCCTCTATTCACCAACAGGTACAGCACCAGGCAGCAGCCCGGCTAGCTTCCACACCAGCGGGCCTCACTCGTAAAGATGGACCTTCTGTAAGGAAGGGAGCTGAATCTTTGCGGGACATTCTGCTTCTGGTTTCTCTAGAAAGTGCCTTTCCATCAGCTCTGATTTCAGTACATGCACTGAAGTCTCCTGGGCTGTCAATGGAGCACAGCTCACTAGTGTAAGATTTACTTTATCACAAAACTTCCAGTTGGAAGGTGACAGTCCCTATCCGACAACTTGTCGTCCCTTCCTACCACAACTGGCAAGTGAAATATGATCAGCGTCAAAGGGATGAGAGTTACTTGATAGTTTCTCTTGTGTGGCTGGCTGGGGGCCCTAAGCCATCACTATGCCTAAGCAGGAAGTCATTACACATTATAAATGCTTTCAACACATTAAAAAGGAACTTTCCAGCTGGCTGACAAACAGCTTCCAACACAGCATAGGACCTCACAAAGACAAGGTCACGGGAGTCTCAGGTAGATGCAGTGAAATAATTTCTTGCTGTTCACCCACAATGCAATATGGGCAGAAAGAACAGTGAAGACTCACACTCCATTTACCCCAGGGCTCTCCCTTTCTTCCAGCTGATAATGACCAGTTCTTACACTTCTGTGGTCAGGTCAAGTCACATTCTATTGTGCACTGCTACTGCTATTAGCAGGGGAAAGAACTTTGTCAGTACACACAAGCTGCCTAACCACAGCCCTTTCATTACACTTTCCCTACTCCTTTCTCTGTGCCTTTTCCCATACTGAAACAGTATACCAGGCACGCTCTTCTCACCCATCCCCCTTCTAAAACCAAAGGCTGCTTGCCCTGACTATCCAGATGGTGGTAGCCCATTCTCTTGCAATGCCCATCTACCAGGAACTCTCACCCAGAAAAGAGCCACTTCCTCTCTTTAAAGCCCTTTTTCAGGGGTTTACTTTATTATAAAGTATTCTGAGAAACAATGGGCCAAATTCAGCATGAGATGGGGTGTAATGGAATGATACCAGAGCTGAGCCTGGTCTATTTGATTGAGGACAACCTCTCAAGATCAGTTGTATACTACCATATTGTGCGCTATGGGCTTTGGTAATCCAACTTTGAAATAAACTGTATAAAAGCATAATTGAGTTCACAAATCTCTGTGGGAAATTGATGACTTTCATGTCCAGCCAATTAATTCAAACTCAGACTAAGTCAGTATTGGACAACATAGCTCCTAGATGTGAAAGTATCTCTGTGCTGGCCCTGTCCATGGTGAGAAAGGAAATGGAGATCAAGGCACTGGTAATGGAATGCTGGCTCTCTAGGGGGCAAATTGTTGACACCGTCCATTGGCTGTTCAGGGACCAATGTGAAACAAATCTTGGATTTCAAATCAATTCCGCACAGATGTGTCCACATCACAAAATCTACCATCATAGCTGACAGCTTTATTTTGGCAGTAACAGCAGAGGCAAAGCAGACTTCTCTCACTAGAGTTGGTCCCTCCATTGCTGGGTTAAGACATAGGGTGGGAAAGCCTGCATTGCCACTGAATGCACTACACTTGTTTGAAGGCACAGGATGTAAGCTAGGGAGACGTCATTTTGGCAATTTTTATCAGTGTGATAGACAGTTTCCTGCAACATGCTTGACAGACCTAATTGAATTCAGTTTAAGTATCTTCGGGGTCAATTGTATTAAATGAATGGTTTATGTACTGTTATTGCATTTAACCTCTCAGTGGGGAGGAGATGTAACCCTCACATCTCATATCTGTCACAAGGACTATACTGAACAATGTGTCAGACAATGGACTTTTGGAACAAAAAATGTTAAGTGGTTTTCCTGGGGAATATCTAGGGGGAGGTGCAAATCGCCCACCTCCATTATGCCTTTTGAAGTTATGCTCTGAGGAGAGAGCCATTGTCCGTTGATCACCTGTTACATGAGGCCAAGACCAAATTCAAGTTGTATAAAGGAAAGACAGAACTATGCAGTTGTTCTGGTTCTAAATCTCAGACAGTAACGAACTTGTAACAGTTGTGGGTTTTGAAGGACCGACACCATTCAGAGCCTCAGGGGGGAGTTGGGGTCTGCTTTTTTACATGCATATTCTTTTATTTTTTTTAATATGTTTTCTGTGTAATTCATTTACCTTAAGAATAAATGTGGTAGCTTAGAATGAGCAGTTTCTCCTCAAGAGAGGTGACAGCTAGGAGCCAGAAACCTTTAATTGGGTGCCTTTGGTGGACCACAAAGGGGGAAATATCGGTGCAGTTGCCCTGAACTGTGACAATCAGCACTTAAAAATAAGCCTAACTGAAGCTAGCTGTAGTGTACAAAAAGTTTAGTGGAGAGTTTGTAACAGCGACAGACCCTTTGCACTAAGTAAGGCTATGTCTACACTTAAAACGCTTCACAGCACAAATGCAGTGCTTCAGTGTAGATACTTACTACACTATACTCCCATCACTGCAATTAGTCCACCTTTCCAAGAGGCAGTGGCAAGGTGATGGAAAAATTCTTCTGTTGATCTAGCATTGTCTACACGGGGAGTTTGTCAACTTAACTACATCGCTCAGGGGTGTGGATTCCCCCCCCCCCGAGCAACATAGATGGATCGACCTAATGTTTTAGTGTAGACCCTACCTAAATCTTGCACTATAAAACACCCTTTTCTCCCATTTCCACACATTTTACATAAACACATCAGAGTTGCAACACTTCCCAAGCACAGAAGTTCCTTCTGTGGAACAGGGTTGGCTGTTTCTTTTGGCCGTAAACCCATCCAACTGAGAAAAGCCATTACTAAACCAACACTGAAGTGTGGCTAAGCATGCAGGGGAGTACACACTGTTGCTCTGCAGTGTTTCAGATGTCTGCTATGGCTTATCTGCTCGTTTGGCTAGCTTTACACATGGGATTACCAGGACAGTGGCTGAAAGTTTCCAAGCTCTTGCAATGTCAGATTGCCCATGTGTCTTCAGTAAAGTAAGTATAGCCAGGGTAGCCCTAACTGCACCCTCCACGCCCAGAGTGACTGCATTTCAGTGGTGAAGTGATGCCTTTTATTTTTGAAGTCTGTAAAGTGATTTTCAGAGTGAAAGGGAAGAAGTGGAGAATACATTATATTGCTGCCAAGTGAGGAGAGGTGGTATTTGTGTGAAGTGTCATCCAGCAACCGTTATCCTCCCTCAAGGAGAAATCCTTTGAATAAACTTGGAATCTCTCCCTTCCTTCCCTGGCCAAACTTCCGCTCTGATGAAAAACAGCACCCTGGGGTGGTTTCTTTGTTTGTTTGTTTGAAACCAACTCAGTTTTAAGGTCCCACATGAAACAGCCACACACAGCAAACTAATTATCTACATCCAAAGGAAGATGAGATCAATCAACCCTGCTAGGATTTGATCCCATGGATTGCAGTCAGCCTAAGCATTTCAAACCTGATGCTTCAGTCACTAAACTATCCCTTTTGGACAGACCCTTATGAACACAAGGTTGAGCCAGCTTCGCTGGACACTGGCAGATAATTTAGGTTCAACTTTTTTTTAAGTTTTCATAAAACATCATTTTAATTAACTTTTTCATAATGTCACCAAAAAATGAAAAATAATTTAAGTATTTCTCTGTAGTCTTAATAACATATACCATAGCACTGGGCTAGTAAGACAGTGAAAATAACTACCTTATAATCATTGTTCAAGCTTAGAGAAATGCAGTTAATAAGCAGCACTGATTTTTTTTAAAGAAGTGATTTCATTTAATCTTGTTGGTTTTAGACACAGAGCTAAGGGATTCTGCTTTAAATATGATTTTTAATTTGCCAACATCTATTTAAAGCACTGAACATGAAGATTGGGGTTGGAGTGCATCCCACAGTGGTGCACAGAGACATCATGATACACTACTGATTATTAGATTCCTCAGCAGAGTGTAAAACATATCCTAAATATATGAACAGTCTCCGTGCACTGTAGAGCAGGTAGACAGAGACTTGACATGCCCCTTGTACTTTACATGACGGCAACGTATACTTCCATTAGGACCAGCCCTCAGCTTACAAGCAGAATATATGTTAGTACCTTTGCTGGTGTAGGTGCATATGTATGCTCTGTCTGCATACTATATCAGAAAAAGAAGGAACTCACCAAAAAAATGCAGATCTGTACAGGTTGTTCCACTTCTCTCCCCCTTTGCCCAATATGAAGCAGAGAAAGCTGGTTAGCACTCCCTTACAATGCAGCTCTGAAGGGTAAACAGGGCACAAGGGCTATCTGAGGGGAATTCCCTTCCTAATGCTACATTCACTTGCAGTGTATTTACCAGATCAATAACCTTCTCAAGCAAGGTCCATCCCCAGGGATCAGCAGGGAGCAGACCACAGAATAACTCCTACTTTTAAAGGCATTTCAAAACAAGAGGTGATATCAGGATTGATCCTATCTGGGGGGGCTGGATGAAACATCTTATTTCAAAACTGCTGTCACATGGGAATCACAGGTTCAGTAACAGGTGCCAAATGCTCAGTCTCCAGCCAAAGGCATCTAGGTAAACAGACAGCCATTACAGGACAGAGGGCTTTCCTTATATGGCAGAATTTGACATGCCACAAACTTATCATCAGATTGCATAGGAGGACACCACAGTCCTAGGCCATAATCCCAGACACACAGCATCTCCAGGTGGCACCTTTAACCCCAGGGTTTATCATCTGACCTCTAGGCTTCACTGGGCAGCCAAGGGTCTCCTTCAGTCTTTTTCCAGCATTCTCTGAGGAGAAGGCTGCTGTTCAAGTTACCTGAAACTCAGAACTTGCAAGAGTCCACAATGAAGATACAAGTGAAAATGAATTTCATCATTCTGCTAACAACTATGAGAAACAGAGGAGATCTCTGGGCCTTAGATCACTTACCAAAGCAGATTCATGGAGTAGCACTGACAGAAGCTGCAGCAGGAGCAGTCCTCTCCCAGTCTAAAAGATGCTCCAATAGGAGCAACAATAAAAGAGATGAAAGAAAAGATAAACCAATGGGATAAACCTTCCCATTACCCAATAAAAAAAATCTCCTGACTGAACTGACATTTTGACATCTGCTCCAGTGTGGGCTGATGGATGGGAACTGGAGCCATTTCTCTAAAGAGAAATTCAGAGATGAAAAATCAAGTATGTGCTGAGGACATTAATGTCCCTTCATAAGCCCGCTAGACAGTCAGCTCCATACTACCAAGTTGCTGCTCTCCGACTCTATTCCCATGACGAGAACAGTATGCTTTCTGTTGTTCAGGGATACGAAGGCCAAGCGAACAGAACGTTCCTGTGGGAAAACCACAACCCAAGCACTGACCCTTTGGGGGCTGGTGCGGGTGAATATTGACTCAGCTCTTTGGACATTTTTGGAGCTTTGCTGCTGAATCGGTTCTGTGCAGCGTACTCTTTGTAGTAGAGTGTTTCCTTTAACATACAGGCAACCCATGCCACAAAGTGTCATCTCTAACAAATTCATGGGTTTCTCCCACCTACCCCCCACCCAAAAGCCACATCAGCCTTACGATCAATGCAGTACTTAGGTGTGAAACTGGGCCTCTTCACATGTTCTCATCACGAGATACACATCAAGACTACCGGTACCAGATATACCCCCGTCCAATCCAAAACATTGCTGTCAAAAACATCTCACTATCTCTGACCACATCAACAACCAAGTGAACTCCTTGGTCCCCTATCACATTGCACATCAAATTAAGACTTTGCTAGAGTCTTGAAGATAACAACAAACTGCCCCTACCTACATATCCAAGTGAATCATCTTTCGTGTGGTTCACCAACAAAAAAGCCACTTCCAAAAAGTATCAGCTACTTATCCTTTCCACAATGTGTTTCCAGAGCTTTTCCTACCATGCCCCTTGTACTTCAAATTGCTCTCCACATCACTTCCCCCAACTCATTCAAATCCCTCTAAAAATAAACTGATTTCTGCCATGAAGGTGTGAATAAGAAACAAGAAAATAAAAAATGAAGGGCCCATACCACTTAGTGGGTGACAGTCAATCTTGTTGCCACCCTCTTCTCTCCTCTCCCCTTCTCTATAACCCTCATTAGTCAAGTCTCGGTATGTATTAGGCTGTAAGCTGTTTGAAGTATGAACCATGGCCTCACTTACTTTGCAAGACACCTACCACATCTTGGGGTGTTGAGAAATAATGATCGGTATCAAAATATCCAGGATTTGAGCGCACAAGCAAGAAAAATAAACTGGCCTCGCAAAGGCTTTAAAAGAAAAGAATGGAGCTGCTGAAACAAGCAACTATCAAACTGACAAACAGGCTCAATGAGCTCAGTAACAACCTAGAGTGCTTAGCCCTTTAGGGTAGCACATTAGACAGGCATCAGCCCTCAATGTTGGGACATCCCAGGGCCCTCTATTTCACAAGAGAAGAGCATTTGTGCAGGGCAAATGAGTTAAATACAGTAATTATTTACTTACTCTCTCATTTGCCAGAATGTCCCACTGTACTTTCAATAGAAATAAATGTTCTTTGCTTCCTGTCATAAAATAGCAAGAAACACTGTTCTCACTGCGGTGGATGAAGTGAAAACACATTCTAAGATACCCTGAAATCAAGCTATTCTGATGAAAGACATTAAAGAAATGGAAAGGAATCAGTTGAAAGAGACATACATCTACCTACCTTATTTAGAAATTTCCTTCCCAATTTGGATTTAGCCAAGGGGAGGTTAATAGAATCTCTACCTACATCATATCAAATATCAGATTTATTTTTCCAGCATAGTTCTCTTTGCTACAAAGCTACTACTTTGGACAAGAGTTTGCTCAGAAGTGGTCTAGTTAGTAGCCCCTCTGTTTCTTCGTGTTAAATATGGTTGTAGGAAGAAAAGTGACTAGGTAAAATGTTACCTTTCTTCTTCAAGGTATCTGCTTCTAGCATGTCTTGGTGGAGTCATAGCCATTTACTACACTGCCAATTTTTTATTACTGTATGTCCTATACAGCACAGCAAGTATAGATATGGGAGTGCAAGCTGGATTTTATCCTGGCTCATACATCAAATTATCAGATAGAGTCTAACTACAAAATTTTAATTAGCTGAAGCAGAACCCACTCTGACACAGAAATTTTGACTTTTAAGCAGAATTAAGCCAGATGTTGAAATCATGGAGAGAGAAGAGATGGGGAACCCCAAAGGGTCATGTTTCAGATGACAACAGCTGCCCAGAGAGCAAAGTAAAATGAAGGGAAGTCCAATGGCTCAGTATGGAAAAGAAGTGCAGAAGAACACATCTTGCTGAAGGAGTCAATGGAAAAAGTGGTTTATCAGTTTAGGGTAGAACCTTTGCCTTCTGCACTGTTCCATGAAGACATGCCTCCACAATGTGTGTGTTAAATGGTTCTCAGTCAACGTCTCCAAGCTCTTCAGAAATCACTCCCACTGTTCTGTTTTCCAAGAGACTTATTTCATCCAACTGGATTTTCACTGAGCCATTCTTAATTTGCCAACATTCATTCTTTACCAATCAGTCTAAACAAGGCTGACTGCCTCTTCCACCATTCATGTCCTGAAACTAGCCATGCTTGGTAGTAATAGGCTACTAAAAGGCAATAGTTTTAGCCAAGTCCATTTCTCTCTATTACCACCACCAAAGAAGCAAAATTTGCCTGAGTCTGCCATAGCCAATAGCCTTACTCAGAAATGTAAGGCTTATTGACAGACATCAGCTTTAGTAACTAGATCAAGACTGGTCTAGGTCATTCTCACAGAACACTGGGTCTCATTTGCTAGACCTGGACATTACTTGAATGACTCTGTACTTAGACTCCATGCAGAAGATAAAACATGGGGAAGTGGTTTTGACTAAAGACTCTGCTGTTAAGAGTTCTGGGGAGATCTTCACCAACTACCTAATAGATGCTGCATAATGTTTGATCATGTCACCACTCATGGAATAATCAGCCTCCTCTTGTTTATCAATTTGGCTGCTTCACAACAAATGGCTAGGGAATACACCTGCCCTGTAACAATCAAAAGGATGATGCAACAACCACATGCAATTACATACTCTGCACTCTACATTGGAATGCAGTACAGAGACCCTACAAGCGATAAGGAGCAGGATCTACCACTGCCCTCTGCAACTGATCAGTGGGACATGTTCATCTGATACTCAGCAGATACCTGCTCAGAGCTCCAGAGGAAAGCAAAAAAACTGCAAAGAATCCCATTAACATGTCCTTGTGGGTAAGGAGAGGACGTTCTTTCCAAATTCCAGCTATGGTAGTCAAATCAAGGAAAAAATCACCATGGTTTAAGCATATACAGTAGAACCTCAGAGAGACAAACACCTCGGGAAAGGAGATTGTTCATAACTGAACAAAACATTATGGTTGTTCTTTCAAAAGTTTACAACTGAACATTGACTTAATACTCCTTTGAAACTTTACTATGCAGAAGTAAACATGAAACATGCGCAGAAACAGTTTCCTTACCTTGTCAATTTTTTTAAAACTTTTCCTTTATATTAGTAATTTATGTTTAACAGTACTGTCCTATATTTACTCTTTTTTTTGGGGGGAGGGGAGGGGGGTCTTTGCTGCTGCCTGATTGCATACTTCGAGTTCCAAATGAGGCGTGTAGTTGGCTGGTCAGTTCATAACTGGCGCCTACTGTAACTCCAGTTACACTCCAAAATGGCACAGCAATACATACCGTCTTACAAATGTATTTTTTTTCCAGTTTAAAATAGATCTCCATGAAATAAATCTGTACGCCTTAGAAGTGCCAAGTATTATTATTGCTATTTATCCTGTTGTAAGCTCCATCCATGTTTAACTAAGCTCCATCACCTCAATGTACATGACCACTTAGTAGATTTATATCCCATTTTTGGAAATAACTTTGCCAAGTTATTCACAAATCAGTCCCTCCAGTCCCCAGATCATTGATTGCTCCTCTCAGTTAGTGTCTACAAAAAATGTACAAACACAAACTGAGTAAGTTTCATCTTCTCACTCTTTCTCTCCCGCCCTATCCCCGCCCTACTTATGGCATCAAGTTTAAACACAATTGCAAGCTTCCGGGTACAAAAGACTATATCTTTCTATTTGTACTGTGAAGCACCTAACATAATTTTGGGCATTGTTAAGTAAGACAGTAACTCTTCAGTTTGTCAAGTTCCTTGATAAATGAGACCAACGAAGGAAGACCAACATGGATTTCTGACTGAAAAGTACTTTTAGATTGGGGACGGATCGGTCAGGTAATACTTCCAGTGTCACTGCTACCCCCAACATCCTGTTCAGACACACACAGAATTCGCCGAAGTCAGGAAGTACAATTTAGCACAACCACAATAGATGAGAGGATTACAAAAATACTGCACAGCAATTATCATAGAATCTTAGGACTGGAAGGGACCTCGAGAGGTCTTCTACTCCAGTCCCCTGAACTTATAGCAGGACAATGTATTATCTAGACCATCCCTGTCAGGTGTTTGTCTAACTTGCTCTTAGAAATCTCTAATGATGGAGATTCCACAACCTCCCTAGGTAATTTATTTCAATGCTTAACTACCCTAACAGTCAGGAAGTTTTTCCTAAAATCCAACCTAAACCATCCTTGCTGCAATTTAAGACCATTGCTTCTGGTCCTATCCTCAGAGGTTAAGGAGAACAATTTTTTTCCTTCCTCTTTTTGCCAAGATAGCTTATTCTCCTCGGAGAACCGGTATGTATGAGCTGTATCAGCAAAAAACTCTTTTGGCAATCTAAATTGCATCTCCAATAGGGGAATTTGCTGGTAATAGCTCTACAGGTATCGCTACACTGACAAATCTTTTTAAATGTAGAAAAGGAATTAGACTTGCTAAGTTGTTGCAATCACATACATTTCTTCACCCTTGTGACTTTCAGCTCTGACACAATTAACAGGTGCTCTGTTCAGAGAAAGAGCACTGAGCTGTGCTAAAAGGAAAAGAGAAGCTGAGCATACTTCTCATCTCTTCACCTACAAAGTAAAAAGTTAGCTTTCAACATTGGTTGCCCTGTAATATTACCTCAAGCCACATGACATTCAAAAACTAAAACTTTTGCAGAAGTGTATTATAACAATGAACTTTCACCTCTCAACAAAATGGAATTGCAGTGCATTCTGCAAACTTACTAAGCAATTGTACAGACATATTGAGTTATTTCACACCCCCACTGAAAAGCAGGTATCTTAGAGGTGAGTCTCAACAGCAAGGGATTACTTTCAAACAGAATATAGATTACAAAAATACCTTTTTATAGGCCTGAATACACAAGGTGCTAAGGGCTCAGAACTTCTGACGAAGCTAGCACCTTCCAGGAGCAGACCTTCTATTTTAATTCTGAATAAGTAATCATTTAAAAAAGAATTAAAGATTAGATATTTAGGTCTGGTCTGCAGCAGCAGTCAATGGGAGTTTCACAAACTACACAGTAACTCCTGTTGACTTTGTAACTTCCCTTTAGCGCGCCGTCTACACCGCGCTGTGCTGACGGGAAATGCCTACCCATCGATGTAGTGCAATGCTTTTTGGGGAGGTGGTTTTATTAGATCGACTTCCAGATCAACTGAGAGTGTCTTCACTGCTGCTCAATCAAACCAGATAAATCGATCTAAAGGCAGCGAATTTGCCACCATCAGTGTACACACAGCTTTAATTTTAGGGAGCAGCAAGCCACTACTCAGGTCTCCTCATCCACTGGTGAAACACATCCTAAAGCTACTTTGCTACATAACTTACTCTGACTCACACTGTTGCTGTTGAGAACAGGACACCTATTATTCCCCAGGATCTTCGCCACAAAGGTCCATGCAACATTAATTTAACCACTGCTAAAGAAGAAATGCGACTCTGCTCCCCTCCCTACACTCATAGGCTGCCCTCACCCTCAGGATGAAGCCCACTGTCTCAGAAGCAGGACTCTTGGTGCCTCTTTTCAAGAGACTAATTATGCAGGCAGAAGATAGGCAAGAGTTAGGTAAATGGAGCAGGGACCCCACCTTCAGGGCAAGTGTCAAAGACTCATTGCACACCCTACACAATCCCATTCAGTTGCTTTTTCTTCGTTTTGTACTCTTCAAATGAGCAGGAATCATTGCAGATTCTGTGCTAGAGGGGTTTTATGGATCATAAGCTATAGAGCTGCATTAGTGGAGAACTTCCCCCTCTCCCCTATGCAGCCTTTTCAGAGACCCTCCACCAGATCTTCCTTTCACACTATTTCTTTACTTTCAAGCACTGCATAAAGAGGAGATGAAAGGGTGGTTACTTGCATGGATCTGGTGAATGAGAAGAGAGCAAGGTGGCAGATGAGGGACAAGTTGGGTGGGTTCTGGTTTAAAGTCAAAGAAAGAACTTGAATGCAAGAAAGAGTGATGGGATTTAGAAAAGGGTTGGACACAGTGAAAGCAGCAGGCAAGGAGTAGGATTTTGGTCAGGATAAAAGAGTGAAATGAAAAGAAAGGCAGGAAGGCCAGAGATTTCACTATTAAAGGGTTTCTTAATATTCAACCTAAGTTAAACTTTGGTCACCCTGTTCGCTATTTCTCCTATCTGCATCCCTTAAACTATAATTAATCTCTATTTCGATAACATGCAGACATTTAATGCAACACACTAAATAGATTAAAAACTGGTTAACTGATAGGTCTTAAAATGTAACTGTAAATGGGGACTCAGCACTAAGCAGGTGTTTTCTCCCTGGGGTCCCATGGGATCAGCTCTTGGTCCTATGCTATTTAACATTTTTATCAATGACCTGAAGAAAACACAATCATTACTGATAACATTTGCAGATGACACAAAAATTGGAAGAGCGGTACATAATGAAAAGCACAGGTCACTGATTCAGAGTGATCTGTATCACTTGGTAAACTGGTGCAAGCAAACAATACATGTTTTTAATATGGCTAAATGTAAACGTATACATCTACAAACAAATAATGTAGGCCATCCTTACAGGATGGGGGTCTCTATCCCAGGGAGCAGTGACTCTGGAAAAAGATTTGGAGGTTGTGGTGAAAAATCAGCTGACAAAGAACTGCTATTATGATACTGTGGCCAGGAGTTCTTGTAATCCAGGGATGTTTAAACAGGGTTATCTTGTGTAGCAGCAGAAAGGTTATTTTACCTCTGTATTTGGCACTGGTACAACCATTGCTGGAATGCTGAGTCCAGTTCTTGTGACCACAATTCATCTCCCAGGTGGCAATAGCTAGCTCAACTGTCAGCTAGCTGTTCTATAATTTTAGTAGATCAAATGATTCAAGACACATATTTGGAAAAGTAAAAATAAGCTTCCTGCTAGACTGAAACCTTGTAGTTCAAGATACAGAGCAGAGTTAATATCAGCCATTCCAATTAACCACTAAAAGCTAAGTATTCTTGTGAAGGGAGTCAGAGCCTAAAAGTATGACTTTCAGTATGATATATATTTAACGAGACAAATAAACCCAAAGTTTTCCCTTTTTAAAAGAATAAACCAATTGACCCACCTGCTGAATCACACAATAGCTCCTGTAATTCTAATCTTATTGAATGTGTGTGTTGCTATGGAAGTCATTGATTTCTCAAAGGACTCATCATAATAAAGATAAGTGCAAAGAGGAAGCTCCTCTGTATTTTAAAACCCCCTACAAATAAATGGAAGTTGCATCCAAAGATTTTGGCAAAAGGCATAAAGTGGTGCAGTTTCTCCTTCCAAAGTTCCAACTCCTAGCAAAGGCCAACTATTCCTACTCATCACGAAAACACACAACCACATCACCTCAGGGCTTGTCTTCATGTACAGCATTGCAGCTGTGCCACTGTAGCACTTTGGTGAAGATGCTACTATGCAGGCAGTGTAGTGAATCCACCTTTCTGAGAGGCGGTAGCTATGTCGCTTCTCCAGTTGACATAGCGCTGTCTAGACATAGGGGGGTTGATATAAGTCACTCAGGGGTGTGGATTTTTCACACCCCATGGCCATGTAGTTATACCACCATGGTTTGTAGTGTAGACCTGACTACACCCTCCTTTTTTACAGAGCTTGAAAGAGTTTCTCTAACACCTACAAGCTGAAAGGTGTAAAGCCAAAGTGAAATACCCCTCCTGTGCCACCACAACCCCCCTTTCCTAAAGCAAAATAATGTTTTGCTCTCTTAGCATGATAATTAAATGCTTCCCACCTGTCAATTAAGTCTACATAATAACTGAGTGTAACTTACTTCATGTCTGCCTTTATTAGACCTGCTTTTGCTACTTTCTTTTTTCCCCATTGCTCACATTGCATCTTTCCCTGGGTTTTCAGTGTTTTTAATGAAGTCTTCTCTTTCCCCTCTATTTCCATCCCCAGACCACCACTGTGCTTTCTCCCCCTGTCCTTCTGACAGCCTGCTTGTCCCCCCGGCCTTCCCCGCCCACAGACTGCGCCCTGCTTTCCTTTGGCAAGAGCCCCCATGGCTCGGGGTTACCAGGGCACTCCCCACTCGCCTCTCGGGGAACCCGCAGCAGCTGCTGCTCCCCCTTCCTCCGGCAGGCAGAGCGGCGGCTCCTCCGCACGTGCCGAGCGCCCACTGGGCTCAGGGGAGGGGAGCCCCGCGCCTTAGCCCACGGAGGCGTCTGAAAAGCCACTCGGGTGTCGGGTGCCGGCTCCTCTCCCCCCCCCCCCCGCTCGTGCCTGGTCCGCGGCCGAGCGCGGCTCCCGGGGGCCAGGGGCGGGGCCGAGCGCGGTGCGGCTCAGGCCGGCTTAGCCGAGCCGGCCCGGCCCCTGCTCCCGGCCGGGCCGAGTGACAAGGGCGGCGGGCGGCCCCGGCGGGCCCGCAGGGAGGCGGGAGTCGCCCCGCGGCGCCCGTTTGTTTGCGCGGGCGTGTGACAGGCCGCGCGGCCCGGCCCGCCAACGGCTCCCCGCGGGGCCCGGGCCGGCGGCGCCACTCACCGGGGGCACGGCCCGGGCGGCCTTTCCCCGCTGCCGAGAGACGGGCCCCCCGGCGCACGGAGCCGGCGGCGGCGCGGACCCGCGGGTGGGCACCGCCCCCTCAGGACGGGCCCGCGTGGGGGAGGGGAGGGGGCGCGCGCCTCTCGCACTCACCTAGCGCGGCGGGCAGGCGGGGCCGGGTCTCTCGCGCCGCTCGCTCAGCCTCGCTCCCGGCCCGGGACAGAGCCTCACCTCTGACCTTTCCCCCGCCCCGCCTCCAGCCAATCCGCGCCGCGCCCGCCGCGGGGATGGACGCCGGGACCCGCCCCCTGGGCACGGCCCCGCCCCCGAGGGCGCGGCTTCGAGCGGCAGCACCGCCCCCTGGGCAGCGAGGGGAGGGGCCTAGTCGCCAAGAGACGAGGCGGGCGGGGGCGGCTACGGGACAGGACAGAGCCGGGCCGGGCCGGGCCGGGCTGGGCTCGTCTCGGCTCCGCTCCCCCAGCTGGGGCCTGGACGTTCTCGCCGGGAACAGAGCCAGGGCGGCCCGTGGGGCAGGGAGGGAACGGGTCACCCACGGCCCAGCGATGGGACCCCGCGGGGCACGGGGCAGGGAGGGAACGGGTCACCCACGGCCCAGCCATGGGACGCCGCGGGGCACGGGGGTCCAGGACAGGACATCACGTGGCTCGGGGGTCAGGGACAGAACGGGTCACCTCCAGGGCCGGGCCGGGCTGAGGTGGTACTGCTGTCAGGGAGGGGCTGCTGTGTGGCACCGGGAGCTGGAAACCATGCAGTGACAGGGTCAGGAAGCACCAGGGCTGAGTTACTTGCATTGCCACACTGTGAAGGCTGCCACATGGTGAGGCACCACACCATGACAGGGACGGAGACCCTGGTTGGTTTGGGCTATAGTCCAAGGCTCCATGCCAGGCCATCTTGGTCAGGTCAATAGGTAATAATAGCCCATACCGTAAGGGAGTAGGTCACTGCCCTGTTCTATGTCTCACGGGATGGCCTCCAGCATATCGGTCCTTGAAAGCAGTGCTGCAGCCATGAATGCTATAGGTGTGGGCACAAAGGGGAGTCTAAATACAATCTGTGACAAACGGAAGCATTCTCCCTAGAATTAGTGATAAATAATAAGGCTATGCATATTATTTAGGGGTATAGCATGTTCCTGATTTTCATATATGTGCATATACACATTTCAATTCTTCTCTCAGTGCTGTCAGGGAGGGGACCAGCTCAGCACCAAGGGAAACATGAGGCTTTTCAATATGCCAACATTGTCAGCTACAGGCTCACGAGGTAGAGCCTGGGCAAAGGTGGAACATGATGCTACAGTGTTCACGTTAGTTTCTGCAGAATGTAAACTGCCATTTAAAAAAAAGAAAACATCCTCATGGTTGTGAAGACAGACTTCCCACCATGAGTTGTTATAAAGCCGTCTATCCAAACACAGCATCAGGAAATGCAAACTGCCCCATGCAGCTCGGGGAGATGTCAGCCCTGACACCTACTGCTACTCCATGGAGGGAAGCCAGTTTCACGCTGGGAAGGCTGCAAGATGGAATGAAGGGACTAACTCTCTTACACCCGGATCGTGTGTGCACGCATGTGTGCCAGCTAGAACTCATCTAATGGAGGCAGGGTCTGACCTTTCCTCTCACGCGGGCATCGTTCTGCCAGATGAGGTTACAGTTGTGACAGACAGGCTGAACCAATAAGGGATTATTAGAACATTTCAATAGGTCAGACACACGTGGTGCCTGCAGGTAATCAGCTCATAGCTCAGTCTTCTGTAACACAGCTAGGATAATGTAACTATGTCAGTGTGACTGGGTCATCATGACTTCCCAGGACTCCATGCAGGAGGTCATCGCAAAGTGCAGCTGCCCAATGAGCTGCCAGGAAATAGGACATGCTGCCAGTTTCATGCAATTTAGCTAAAATATCTTTGGACTAGTTTTCAAAAGGAATACATCTTTTGTGTACAAATTTGGTGCCATTCGGATGAAAGCAGGTTGGGGCTGAGCCAATAGCAGATAACTTAGGTCATGAAGGTCCTGAAGAACATCTTGTTTTATGCAGCAGCAGAAGCCACACATGGAAAACAGGAATTCCTGTGCCCAACCTGTACAAGACACTGGTCAGAGACAACGAAAGGAGGGTGTTATCCAGAGGGAAGAGAAGGAAGGCCAAGGAATGGTGGAGGAGAGAGAAGCAGAAATTGGAGGGAAAAGACAGAATAGAAAAAGGTACAGGTACCTCTTCATGCTCTTCTTTTGAGGCACATTTTTCTCATCTGCTCAAGTGAGGCTGAAAAATTCCACATTATACACAGCCCTAATCTCTCTATGCTGCAGTTTGCTGTGGCTTAAGCTTTTTTATGCCTGCGCTCCAAGCGTTCCCTTAATCAGAGGATGGAGCATCTTTTATAAAATTGCAACAAGTTCGCCACGATTAGCAAGTGCTTTTTGATATACTAAATGTCTTGTTTTAAATACTTGTCATTGTTGTACACATACTTCCATTGTCATTATCCAACTGAAATTCCAGAGGGAACATAGAGAGGCAGAGTGCAATTACCCAAGTTAAAATGTCATCAAGACTAGGGTTAATTAATACTCCTATTGTTGCAAAAAGTGACATAGCATCTTTAACCACCGCATGTGGTCAGGACTTGTGTACTGCTGGAAGCACTGTCTTTCACTGCACCCCAATGCTGCAACTGGGCAGGCCATTTGTCCATCAATCTGGACAGTCCTGTGTTTAAATTGTTCCCTCTCCAGTACTGAGACAAAACAATGTGGTTTTGTCCAATATCATGGACAGGGGGTTCCCTTTTGAAGAGCATGCCACCCCATCCCCACCAGTGTGACTTTGCACGCACCATGCTGGTGGAGTTGGGGTCACACAAGGGGGGCAGGCCCTTGCTGCTCCCAGAAGTACTGGAGTGTGCAGTTTTCTGGGGATGTGCGAGTGGTCACCCTAGCAGCGACAATGGTTTAGGGCTGACTCAGAGGGAAGAGTGCCAGCTACTGAATCAACACTACCTGCATTTCCCTAGAGGTTTACCAGCCAAATACTGACCTCACCCAGCTTTTCAAAATCAAGGCTTGAGGAAGCATGGCTGCAAGCACTATGTCCTTCATGTTAATGGGAACATTTAGCACGGAAAACAAATTCTGAGACATGCTCCTTTAAGGACCTGGGAACTGGTTGTTCTGGGCCCGTGGAGGCATCCTTTAAATGCTCCTGCAAGGAAGAACCATCGTACACAGGACATGCTGGCATCTGAGAACTGGCTCCATATTGCTTCCTGTGCTGGGAACAGGGCTTCCAGCTCCCATTTACTGTAATTACACAAAAGAGATCTATAACTTTACAATCTAAGGAGCCAAGCCTGCTTCAGCTGACATGAGTGAGAGCTTTGTTCATGGGACTTCAATAGGGATAGGATTGGGCTGTACCTATGTGAAACATGGGACATGGAACCATTGTTCAAACTTCAGAAGACAAGGAGAGATGAGACAAAAATCAACCTAGGAAGGCTATAGAAGCAGGGATTTTAGGGAGGGAGCTTTTAGAGAAAGAGTGACATAACAGAATGGTGACAATTGTCTGGGTTACCCAAGTTGTCCAGGGTGAATCATTACCACCTACTTACAATGTGAGGGAACCCTGTCTGTGCTCACCAGAGGAAACTCTTCCCAACTACCAGCTGTTGAAAACACAAGCGCTCTGATCCAGGCTCCGCAAGCATCACTCTCCCCATGCAGGCTAGCAATTTACACACCCCACTTTGTTACACTCGAGTGCCCAGTCCCTTGTCTTCTGGACACCAATCTGTGGCCTCTGTGGAAGCAGTGCACCCCAGTTCACCCCTCTCCGTAGCAAGGACACTTACATGTTCCTATAATAAAAGCAAGCTGCAGTTTATTTATCACAGCTTGAGATGGAGAGTCAAATAAAAGCAAGCATAAGGATTTGGAAACATGAGGTTACAGATAACAGAAAAACATAACATGCAATTTATAGCCTATGCAAGTTACTCTCCTGTCTAATAAGGTGTTTCTCACCCAATGATCAATGCTTACAGTGCAAGTCCAGTTCACTAAGCAGAGATCTGCCTTTCATGAGACACCCCTGCTGGCAGAGCCTCTCCTCTGTAATAGATCAAATCTTGTGCCCTTTTGTACTCTCTCAGATAGTCCCAGGCTATTGTCTCTTACCCCAGGGGGTCCATGTCAGGGACTTTTCTTGGGGTTCTCTCTTTGTAAATCCTCCAATTGGCACCTGCTCCAGAGAGAATGCCTAGGGCTGGGTCCACCGATGTCCATTGTTCTCAGCGTTGACTGAGTTAGCCCTGCAATCCCCCATCTCAACTCAGGTAACAAGTTTCACCTCAGCAGTTTTGAAACCTAATATTCTACATTTGACATATTGCTGAAACATCTCACAATAACCATGATGTGCAGCTAGACCTTAGCTTTCACAGAGACCACACACGACCCCCTTCAGTAGATATTGAAGAGCTGGTCAGACATCAGGGTAATATACCTACCTGCGTACGTCTGTGTCACAAGAAAGCACAGAGCAAAACATGAAGGGAGCAATTAGGAGAGAGCAGAGATATTATTAAGGGGTGACACCACAGAGTTCTGTTTAAGGTACTCCAGACCTGCAAAGTTACATGGAAATAACCAATAAATGCTGAAGGCACTGTGCCTTAGTCCTACTCCAAGCAGATGGACACTTGAGAAGGAACAGATGTCAGTGGGTGCTTTCCACCTCTGGAAAAATCAGGCCCGAGTGATCTAACATGGGGCTCTGAAAATTACAGGCTGCTTTTCAAAACGTGGGCATGGCAGATCATGAGTGTCTCTGACAGGATTGCAACTTGGGAGTCCCTGCCACAAATATGCTCAGATCACAACACCCAAATTACCTTTGAGACGTATAAAAGGCACCAGCTGTTCTATGTATTCACGTCAGGTACTTGCAAAAGCACCTGTCACCTGGCATCCAAGTCGTCTGTTCTCCTCCGCTATTCAGTCTTCCTTTAAAAATAAAATAAAAATTCCCGATTCCTAGCAAAACTCCTACCACTTAATTCCACTCAAAGCGACGTTCAGATTTGCACACAATGCCCAATTCTGATTTGTATTGGCCAGGATTCCTGCAAAATTGCTTCTAATTTTTTTTTTTTTAAGAAAATAAATGTGGAAACAAACAAAGATTAACATTTGTGGGGAGCAGATCTCTCAAGAGAACAATGTCATCAAGCCTTGTGAAAGTTACACTTCGTTCTACAGGGCAGGAAAGCACACATGAACCGACTGCTTTAAAATTAGCCATAGAACATACCATAAGTGGCAGCTACTGGCATTGAGGCAGGGAGCCATGTGGAATGAATGTTAAATGACCAGAACATGCTGGGAGTGGGTGGGTTTCCTGCTTCATAGCTTCTGTAGACTGAGCTCATTTCACCATAGCTCTGTGGATGTTGCTATCCCTCTCTATTGTAGGAACTCGCTGCACCCTCCACTCATGCAAAGGGCTTTGTGTTCCCCCATGTCCTGCTATCCCCATACCACCATCCTCCATTCTCCCTCCCCTGCCAGTATCCCCATTCTCCATCCCTTGCTAGGAGTTCTACATGCCCCGTTCTGCCATTTCTGCTTCCTATCATGATCTGTGCACCCCCCTTCCTATGGGCTCTGTGTGCCTCCCTCCAATATTACTTTTCTTCTTGTCTGCAACAGTCATTCAAGGTGTCAACATGTTAAACTCCACTGGGAGGACTGGCGGAGCTGAAATGGGGGCTGTTACACTGGAAAGTAGTAATAGCTGCCATCAACTTTTCTTTGGCCTATATGGAGTATAGTTGTAGCCATGTTGTTCCTGGATATTAGAGAGACAAGGTGGTTGAGGTAATATCTTTTATTGGACCAACTTCTGTTGGTGAAAGAGACCGAAAGCTTAACTCTCTCTGCCACAGAAGTTGGTCCAATAAAAGATATTATTCCACCCACCTTGTCTCTCTTTGATCTATAGACAATTACAGTCCTGAATTAGACAGCAGAAGTTGCTGAGTCTGCTAACCACATAGCAGGGTTCGATGTGCCCCGTTTCTCCTTTTGATTTTCACCAAAATCAATAGGGTCCTGCTCACTGAGATCTTGAACATTCCCTGACCATTTAGAATCGCCTGCACATGGCATTCAGAAGTTTATCGTGTTACATCCAAACAGAAAAGCGCAAAATGCCATCCAACTGAGTGCATCGCCTCGCAAACACAGCCAGTTTAGGAGGCTGGAGATAAAAGTCAAACTGAACAGCAAAAAAACCATCCAGTCAATTTCTCCATGAGTATTCAATGGAGAAATTCCCAACAGCTTGATGGGCCCACCTGGGCAGGTAACACAACATTTTTACCTGCCCTAAAGAAAACTGTGCAGCTGAAATTTAACACCAAAACAAGAATTCTTACACCTTTGCTCAGGCACAAGACATCCCTTGGGTTTTTACATGCCTGCTTGATGGGTTTTAAACACATATTCTAGCCCTATATTGTGATATAATTTTGAGCACTGGCCATGGACTACATTGACGCATGGCCCACATTGAGATGGTATCCCATGGCATGCTGCACCAGCACATCTCCGGTGACCACGTCAATTTCTGTAGGTTTCAAGATTTTATTTAAAAATAAAATTCCAATTCTAGCCCATCTAGCTGCAAAGCAGTCTTCCGACTGTGACCCACTGCTGTGATCTCCCTGAGGCAGCAGAGAGAGACTGAGGGCTCGTCTACCTGGCTCTGCATTGCAGACTACTGGGGCATGAACTGCAGTGCACACTAAAGCATTGCACTGTAACTGCCCCAGGTAGATCCTGCTAGCACAAACTAAAAGGCACCTAATTCACATCTTCACAAACACAGCCTGCGAGGCCATGTCGAAAAGCCCCAGTCACAATAGCATGGAAGGCCTGAAGTTGAGAATTTGACCAGAAGTGTGACTTTCTCCTGTCTCTCCTTTCATCTCAATGGAATATTAACTCTGCAGCCCAATAAAGAAGATTTAAAACTACCACCAAGTTAACTCTTTCGCATCTGGTCATTTAGCAGAAACACTCAAGGAATCTGAAGAAATTTGGCCAGAGCCTGATGAGATTGCCTCTCTTACCCTGAACCTTCTCATTTAAACTCCTTTCCGTCCCCGCCAAGATAAAAGTCACTGGAGAAAGCTCAGCTAAGTAACGATATTTATCATTTAATGCATGTCATTTTTTTAAAATTAAACTCAGAGATTATGTCCTCCCAACAGGGTTTTCTCAGACACACAGAAGCTGCTAAAATATCACGATTGTCAGTGACGAGTTGTATTCCATTCACCGAGTGTCCATTGTGCTAGGCTCTGTACATAACACACAGCAAGAGAGATGCTCTAGACCTGGCACTCTAAATAGAGCAGATAAACAGAGGGTGGGATCTGTACTTCTATTGCAGGAACAAGCAGAAGAAAAAAATAAATGTAACAATGTCTTTTCAGGCCTTCTACACACACGCAGTAAGAAGAGGGGTACCGGGCCATTTTTAACCTATGCAGATCATCTGTAGCTGCTGTCTCATTTGGTACATTTCAGTGGTTGAACCAACTCTTAACCCAGTTTAAAATAAATTCTAGAATTCTGAAACTCTGATTGATTGCGATTGCTCTGGAAAGACCTGGCAGATGCCTTCACTCCTACCCTCTGTCTTGTCTATTGGATTGCAAGCACTTCAGGGCAGGTACTGTCTCTCACTATTTGTATAGTGCCTAGCACAACGGGACTGCAACCTTGATGCGGTAGGCCTTCAAATAAATGAATAATAATCTGTATCAGACTCTCAAGATGGCAGCTGCCTGTTAATTATATTAACATTCTCTAAGTTTTGTTCTTTGCAATTAGAATCCTTTGTACAGAACAGTGGAATGCTGCTGGACAGGAAAGGGAGAGGAACTGAGTTAGGCCCTGATCCTTTAACAAGCTCAGCTCAGGCAGATCCCTCCATCTGCACAGAGTTCACTGCAGGACTGCGTTTTAAACATCACCTAGTGCTAATGCACATCCTGACCACGGCACATTTACTGGATTGGTCCTGGAAAGTGCAGAGAAAATAGCCAGGCTGGATTGCTGGCATCTCCTGTTTCCCCCAGGCATCAAGCCCTTGACATCAGATGCTGCGCTGAATTGTGCCTTGGAATTCACAGCACAGCTGCTGACATTCCTCTGGCAAAAAATGTGACATTCTTGTCCTGAATTTTATACTGGTAGATTCGGAGGAGATTCCTCTCTGCTTTCAGCTCTGATGACCCCTTCTGAATGATCTTTAACTGCAAAGGAAAGGGAAAGAGAGTGAGAAGCTGCTTCCTTGTGGCTGCAATCACAGCATCTTCCCTCCAAGGGAAAGGCCTAAGCAGATGATCTGGCGTCTGTGTTAAAGTACCTTTCACATCCACAACTGGCCTGACGGAGGAGTCGACACTGCCATTTTGGAAAGCACCATGCAACCACCCTAACGGATGCCATACATCCCTGTCGGTGGCAGCCTTGGCAGAGAGGCCAGGCAGCGAACAGGCCCTCCCAACTGAAGTGCTCTCTCACCCCTGGAGGGGATCAGCCAGGTCATGGATGAGACCAACTGAAGGGGAGTTTGGAGAAGCTTCTCAGCATATAGCACACCCATCACTTTCGTGTCAGGGCACGAGCTTGCCCTAGTGCAGCCTGTGCACCAGCTGTTTGACATAAAGAACTTCAGTCTCTGTGGCTCTCCCTCCAGCCCCTTCTGCCAAGACTAGATTCACAAAAACATGGACTTTGACTTCATGGTTCTGCCATTTGCAAAGCCCACAGGCTAGATCCTAGCCTTGCTCTGGCTGCTTCGCACCACTACAGATCCGACCCCTGCGGATTCCCCCGTTATAGGGAAAGTCCCCAGGTGGCATAGAGCGGGTGTAGTGGCTCTGCGATCCCCCCGGAAGCCCCCAGGAGGTGTGGCTGAGGAAAGGGAATGTAATTACAGTGCCTTAGCTGCTGTGGGAAGATGGGTATAACTTAGCCCTAAGGTTGCACTGAATTATGGTGGGGCCAGGCTAGTCCCTGGATCAAAGGGACTTAAAATGCCATTTGCACCCCATCCCCTCAGGGACACGGAACATACCCCCGGCTGCGCCTGAGGCTCTAACCATTATGAATAATGAATGACCTTCATTCATTATGTGTGAACGAAGTAAGTTACCATGTCTCATGACAGCAACGGGAGCAGGGAAAAACACTCTCACGAGATTTACCTGTCCGTGAACATCTTTACAGAAGCCAGTAGCCAGCCCCTCTACCCAAAGGATCAAGTTGCTCTGGTGACAGAGGGAATTCACGACCAGTTCATTCTCCTCATCTTCTGAATCTTCACTGCTGTGCACTAGCACCACTACGTTCCCCTGGATGGGAAAGCATCCACAGGAATTAATGACTCACCAACAATCAATTTTGTATTAGGAGAGGAGATCAAGGACTTGGGCTCACACAAACACATTGCTAACTAAGCTACTTAGCTTCACAGTACCTGTGTCAATCGGGGTTCTGAATCAGAGCCGAGTGGGAGAACAACCAAGTTTATATTTAACTCTCCAGCCTAAAGATACATCACACCTTTGTCATAAAGCAGCCATTCTAGTAAAACTAATTTGTGTGGCCAAGCAGACACCCCATCGACGAGTAGGGTGACCAGATATCCCGATTTTATAGGGACAGTTCCAATATTTGGGGCTGTGTCTTATAAAGGTGCCTATTACCCCCCATCCCATCTAACAGAGAACTAGCTGAAGGGGATCTTTGGGGCATTATGTCCAATGTTTGCATTTTGTGAAAGAAAGGAAAGAGGTTTTATAAAATCCAAAATTAGTTCCATTAAAAATATATCATCAGAGTCTTTGCCTCAGCCCATGGGGATCTGGTCACTGAGTTGCTAAAATCAAGCTAAAACTAAAGTAGCTAAAACTTCAGATGAAGTTTAAAGTTTTTAAAATTCAAACTACCACCTTGTACAGAAATAAAAAGGTTTTCTGGTTTTTCTTTAAAATTACTTCGGAAACAAATATTCTAAATAAGCAGAGGTTCCTTGACAGCGTTTTCATCCCAAACACTGCAGCGTTAGCAGAGAGCAAGAGAATACAAGGTAATAGTGGTTAGTCTGCTGCGTGATCCAAGCGAAAGGAAATTGGGGAGAAGGGAAAAACACTGCACAAACAGTAACAGGTGAATTTGGTTTTTTTAAGATTCTTTCAGCAGTGATACTCTCAGGAGCTACTAGTACACAGGTAAGGAGAACTTTTAAAATGTGTTATATTTGTACATACACTTAAAAACTGTATGAATGACTTGGGGTAACATTTTAGAACTGTGCAAGTGGCTATTCCATTCCATTCCCATCCCAATCAATGGGAGTTATCCTGTAACTGAGTGACATTTGTCCATGATCTGGCACTTGCTAGGTTCTTTAATATCCAAAAAGTCCTGCTAAACTGAAGGAGTAGATCTATTGTACCTGAAATCCAATAGATCACTAATAATCAGAGCTAAAAAATAACTCTTCTGAAAAGTCACTAGATATCAAACCATTAAAATCACCTTGTTCTGATTAATGCTTTGCTTTCTCCCTCCCTTGAATTTTGAAGTGAACTGTGGAGCTATTTTCTCAAGAAACTCTAGCTCTGGGAGTCAATCTTTTATACTTTTGAAACCCAGCTTGAAAGTAGTGTAAATACGGATAATTTCTCTCTTCTAACAGCTTTTGAGAGACCAGTTGTTAAAATTATATCTGAAGGGGTCAGCAGAGACACTTTCATAACTAGTGAAAGAATGGCTCTAAAGCAGTGATCAAAGATTTCTGAATGTTCTGGTCTCTGGGAACACATTGTTAAAACCCTGCCTTTTCCCTTGATGACACACTGGGTGTGTATATTAAAAGAGACAAATTTAGACTATGCTCCAGTCACCTTTGGTTTTAGAACTTCATTTTTAAACTATGCAATTCCTGATTGCACGCTTTATGTATTTTTCCCCCAATTAAAGTGAAACAGTTTAACTCAGAGAAGCTGATCCAGTTGTAACAGAACCAGCCCTTCTCCTTAGCGTGCATAGGTGCAACAGCACCCTTTGGTAATTACAAAGTAGACTTGTTTAAAGAGTAGTGGGTGTGGATTTTTCTTCCCACAACCTCCATGCTCAAGCTGTCCTCTTTCACATGTGCTCTCAAATGGCCCTTCTGCCCAGTGAATTCATCAGAGAAACACTAGCCATTTAAAAAGCATATGTATATGAGTTTTCCCCCTCCTCCCACTCTGGTTAGTGACAATGCAAGGCTACATTTACTTTAGGGTCCTGCTGTGTCAAAAATCACCAAGGAGCTTCAGCATGGGATGCCTCACTCCTGTAACAAGAGACAGATTACCCAATGAAGAGAACAGAAACTTCTTCCATCTGAGTAGCTCAAAGCACTTTATAGCTGTTAACTCATTATGCCTCAACATCCCTGGGATGAAGAAGGGTTTAGTCATCACTTTACTGACTACTGAAATCCAAATGCCTGGGGGTGGGACATGGCAGATGTTTAACATCACACAGCAACACTATACAGCACTCTAGGACAGGATATGAACACTGTATCACACAGCTCCTGGCACTTAAATACGATGGTGATGGGCACGCTGAAATAATCTTGGTCTAGACTCTAGAGTGAGACAATTGAAACAGCAGAGGGAATCTGGGTAGGTGAAATGTAACTACCTGAGTTGGAATCTGGGCCGGATCCCAGAGAGGGTAACGCCCTACCCAAACAGGGAGTGCCACAGGATCTTTACTGGCCACAAGAAGTCAGGAACTCTGCCCACCCCCGCAGAGCAGGGTGCCTGCTCTCCTTTGCTCAGCGGCACCGACTCAAACGGAAGAGCACCACCTAGTGAAGCAAGCTGTAAAGTTCCTGAGCTTTGGGAACACTACACAGAGAGAGCAGCAGTACCTTTAAGCGGGAGCACACTGTAACTCTGCAGTAATGGATAAAATCCAACACATCAACCGGTCTCACACCCAGACTAAGCAAGACACGGAGATCATCCACCAGCAAGACGGGACATTTCCAGGAATCGCTACCAGAGGGCACCAGGGATGTGTGGACAAACTCGTACATGGTTTTCAAGTTGGAGCCATCTTCGCTGGAAGAGATGAAGAGAAAAGTCTCACTTGGCCTGGTCTGAACATGGTTTTTGGACTGCATTATCTATAGCACAGAATCACAGCAATGTAGGGCTGGAAGGATCTCAAGAGGGAGCAAATCCAGCCCCCTATGCTGAGGCAGAAGCAAGTAAACCTAGATCATCCCTGACAGGTGTTTGTCCAACCGGTTCTTAAAAACCTTCAACGGTGGGGATATCCGTCTAGAAGCAGACAAAGGGCATGTCTACACTGGAGCTGTAATTGCCAGCTCAGATAGACATATTCACAATAAAAATAGCAGTGATGCTGCAGTTGAATGGGTGGTGAGAGGAGCTAGCTGCTCTGAGTACAGACCTAGGGTTTCAGATGGGATTGTGCTTGGGGCAGCTAACCCACCTCACTGCCTGTGCAGCCTCCACTCCACTCCTTTTAGCATGCTAGCTCAGGCAGAGCTAGAAATTATACCTCCAGCTCCGCTGTAGACATACCCATAGTTAAAGCCTCCCTTGTGTGGATGCAGTTATACTGGCATAAATGTGCTTTGCACTGATACATGCACCTTTATACAGCTGTAACTCTACCCACACTAGAGGGGGGTTCCACCACCTTAGTTTAGTTTGCTTTTGAAAAGAGATAATGAGTCAAATACAGTGTGTAGACAAGTGTCTTCAGGCACCGTCCTTTGGATTTGTTCATCAGAAAACAGTAATAGCCGCTCCCTGCTGCAAGACTCTGTCCTGATGGTACTGATGGCTTATGCAGCTGAGCTTCAGATCAGAGAAAGATCCCCCTCTAATTAGCTCCTTAGTTTCAGTAACTCACTCAGCACTTTTACAGCTCATGGGCAAACTAGAGAGCGAGGAGGCGGGCAGGAACAGAGGAGATGATGACCTCCCTTAGCCCTCATGGAGCACAGTCCCTCTCTCAGCAGCCAGGAGAGATCAGGGAAGGCATTATCTTCGCAATGTTGTGGGCATTTCGGGGTTTGGATTCTTCTTCATTTGCGAGTGTGAATCTAATGCCAGTGCGAATGGCTGGACTCACAGCCCATGAGACCAACTCATTCTATGTAGCCACACAGCAGGTACAGCGCGAACTTCACACATGCACTCTTCCCGGCTAATGCTGCTGCAGCCCTGCCCCACAAAGGGGTGTGAAGGGAGTTCAGTCCCAATCCTTGGCCTCATTTCTGCAGCTGTGATGGCAGTGCTGGTGACACAAACACCAGCCTGCTAAGCAACAGACTGAGAACTCAGCATCACAACAGGTGGGACACGTCTGATCCCAAGCGTTACTGGCTGTACCTCTTCCAAAGCACCAGACCATTACCTTATGAACTGAAGGGGATTGGTCTGCCCCAAATGCTGCTCCTCCCCAAACAAGATGTCAAAACAGGACTTCAGGCCTTCCAAGAACACGAGCTGTCCCCGCTCTTTCGCGGCTGCCAGACTGACTCCCTGTAAGAGGGGCAAATATTAGATTACACAAGCAAACAGCTGCAGAAGAATGATGCCAATGGAGTCCCAAGTGGGTCTGTGGCCTATTTTGATCAAATCTAATCTAAACACCCTCAGCAAGCCAATAGCCAGCTGGATCTTGCACAGCAACTGAATCAGACAGTTCTATTTACACATGGTGGGACACATTTTGCTTCTAGTGTTTTGCCAGCAGAAACTCCCAAGGAACAGTAAGGAATAGCAACAGCCAGACATTGAACCCTTCTGTGGCTTTTCGAGTTCACAGAACCTTAAAATCGCACTAATTAAACGGATCCTCACGTCACCCCAGGGAACCAGGGGGCATCATTGTTATCTTACACCCAAAGCCACAAAGTGTCTGTGTAGGAGCCTAGATTAGGCTGTAGGAATGACTGGCTCCCCATCCTGTGCCGAGACAAGCTCTCCTTCTGGACTCTCTATTGCTTCACATGTAACACTGGCTCTTTGTACCTTACCTAACACTCACTCTCCTTTTGGCAGCAGAGGATCAGAGCATTTTAGCAATAGCTCTCTGTGAATCTAGCTTGGCTAGATCTTGTGTCTAGCAGTCTCTAACCTCCCCAGGGCAGAGTCTGGCTAGAACGACCAGTCTGGGATGGGGAGAAAGGAGGAATGACTGAGAAGGTCACAAAACTCTCCTCTACATCCAGCACTCAGTAACCATCCCCTCAGCCGGATGTGCACCACATAAACCATGCACTCAGTCGTGGCTCAGGGCTCCGGACACAAGCCAATAAACCACGGAGGGAGGCAGCCATTGTATGCAGTACTAAGGTTATAGGATGTAGCTCTTTTGGGCTATCACAGGGCTTTGTATAGCACCCAGTGCCATGGTATCCAAGTGCTGACCACGTTCTTTGCCAGGTTTGAGCTAATCATTTCCCCCATGTACTCTGGCTGTGAACAGTTCACTCATCTCGGCTTCAGGGGTGGGGGAGGATTTATGACTGTCACCTTCTTTAGAATTTTTTTAGCCACCAGCAGTAACAGTCACTTGGCAACATTAATTCATCCAACGCAGCTACCACCCACAAGCCAGGTGTGCCTGCAGTTACAGAGAGCATTGTAAACAGGCCAACCCAGGAGCTGGGCGGTTTATGGAAAGTACAAATACATCAAAGATTATCCTGCCCTTCACAGCCCTTGCAGGCTCCCGTGGGAGGCAGGTCAGTTGTCTTCATCTGAGAGATCAGGAAATTCAGGTACAGAGAGACAAAGTGAGTCGCCCAAGCTCACACTGTGGGTTGACAGCAGAACTGGGATTAGAACCACCAAGAACTCCCATTACTCAGGCCTGTGTTTTACCCCCAACCCCTGCCTCAAACACTTTGGGAGTCTTGGCAGCTGCTAGAGAAGAATTATTATTACAATTAAGTCTCCATTTATAAGGATTCCCAGGCAAAAGACTTTATGTTTCCTCAACTGTAACATTTCTTCTCTAGCACATTCCAAGAATCTCAAAGATCTCCATTTTACCGTGAGGCAGCAGGGACCAAACTGATCTTAGGACAGATAACACGCTATTGGCTTCATTGGACTTCTATATCGGGGTGACTCTGGTGCAGACTCTGATTTTCAGGTGTGCAGAGTACCGGCAGCTCTTACTGACATCACCTGGCACGTTTGAAAGTCAGGGCCCCAAGTGACTTTCCCATGAAGTCAAAGTCAATGCCGGAGCCAGGACAAGGGTCCCAGCCTCCTGCGTCCCAGCCCATTGTTTAACCATTAGAAAACCCCCTTCTCTTGATCAATATGGCTCTTTTCTGTTGAATACATTGTAGCTACCCGGCACATTCATTTCTCATTCGTTCTGCATTTTAGGGAAAAACCTGGCACTTGTTACAGACAATCAGTCGAAGCTATTTCAGCAACGTGTTCTCTATCACCGTGTTCCTGGAGCACCTTTTCTAGCCTTCAGATTTTCACACACTGATCTGAGTATAATTTTGAAATGAGGGTTGCGCCACAAGGGAGTGAGAGGAAAACCAGCGCAAACTGAGTTCATCGGTGTCTTAGCTCACTAGACATGGGGTTGCTCTGCAGTACAATAGGCAGCTAAAGGAGAGATGATACGATAGAAAGTTTGCCAAATGGCGCAGGAAGACTTGTTTCAATACGGTATTGCTCAATATTCAGAACGGGAGAATTAGGCTGTGATTGGTTCATTCTTGAATGCTAGGAGAGAGATACATCAGGAGCCTGGCTTATGTAGACAATGGTAACTACAATACAAAAATGATGGCTTCTTTTCTTAGATGAGTTGCAAAGTGTGTCTGTGTATCTGCCTGAGAGAGAATTGCTGAAGTCTCTGAGACAGAAGTGCCAGGGGATCCAGAAGCAGACCAATTGTGAAGTTTCTAGTTTGCCCAGCAGGGAGAAGGGTAAAAATAGCTGTGTTCCTAGGTCCTTTGTTAACTCTTAATAAGGCATTGCACTGCTCACTTTTCTAATACCTTTCCTTGGAACATCTCCAAGCTCATTGCAAAACATTACCTGAACTTCACAACACCCTGTGAAGCGATCCTCATTTAGCAGATGGGGAAACAGACACAGAGGGGTGCAGTGATTTGCCCAAGGTTACATAGCAAGGTCAGTGGCCCAGCCAGGAATAGACCATAGTCTCCTGATTTCTAGTGCCATGCGTCATCCACCCCCTCCCTTATTAGGCAATCAAAATTTAGGCAGCAACATGATAGATTTCAGCTTTTTTTGCTTTCTGATTTGGAAAAGCAAGTGTAAGTGTTTGGTCTGTCAGAGATGTTCCCTACAACTGATTAATTCCAGCTAGTTTGGAAGCTTTCCGTTTTCCCATGACACCCTATCACAGAGACCAGCAGCAGGAGCGAAGAGTCAAGGTTTCGCCAGATAAGGAAGAGGTCATTTCCGGGAAGACTAACCTTGCATTCTCTTCTTTGTGGAAGCACTCCATCAGTGCTTATCAGCTGCCACATGTGCATTGCTAGTGATATGAAAGATGGATCTGCACAGCCTCCCTTCCCAGCTGAAATGCCGGGGAGAAAATTCCCTTCATCAAATGTTGACACCAGACAAGGATTGTATCAGGCAATATAGAAAATGTGGCTTTGGTGCAACATTTTCTTTCACTGCCGGTTGATAGGGTTGAAAATTTTGACAAATACATTAATCTAGTGAAGGCTGTTGGGGGTGTCCAATAAGTAGCAGATTCAGATGAATTTTTCCCATGCATTAAATCAGCCCTGACTCTGCCGTTCATTAAGCCAAGATCTTCCTGTGTAAATTTCTGGAAGGAAATCATTCAAACCCAGGGCTAGAATCCTGGGCTGTGATTTTGCATTCAATCAAAGGGAAGGAGTTCTTTGTTTAAAGAACAGGATTGTTCTTTTCAATGTGCCCCATTCATTTTCAACACAGTAGGGTTGACCAACAAAACGTTTCAGTTTTGCTTCATCAAATCTTCACTGTCCTCTCACTTTTCATACTCTCCCAGGAGATTAGTCTCTCTCTCCCTGCCCCCACCCACCCACCCACCACCCCTTGTCATGTCCACCACAGGGCCTGCAGATTCCACCAGAGGCTCATTTCAACTCAAAGTGTGGAAATCAAGCTTGCAGGTGATATTTATCCACTAGAATCCTGCCAAGAAAACTGGGTGGGAATGGAAATCTTACTGAAACCTATTATGCAACTACAAAGTCAGACCTCAGAAAAACCAATTTCCAGGCCAAAAAACCCCGAACAAACATTCAATTACATGGCAGGCAGAAACAACCAAAAAAATCTATGTGAAATGTAGTTCGTTGCCACCCACTTGATAAACTGCTAATCTGAGTTAAAAAGTCCTGAGTGATCAGGATTATATACTGGTTAGCCCAATGTTGATCCTGGGTAAAATAATGGCCTGGTTTATTTGGGATGCTATCAACAAAGAATTAGAGGCTAAAAATACAACACACGCCAGTCAGCTTGGTTTCATGGAAGGTAGGTCTTATCAAACAAACCTGTGTGAGATTTGGGGTTTTGTTGTGTTTTTTTGATAGGATTACAGGCCTGGTCAATGAAACCTAACAAAGGCATAGCAAGATCCGATGGCTGAACACTGAAGTTGGACAAAAACAACCTTGAAGCAAGATGCAGTTTCCCAGCAGAGAGGATGATTAAACATGGGAACAGTTTACCAAGGGAGATGGTGGAGTCCCCATCACCTGGAGCCTTCAAGGCAAGATTAGAAATCTTTCTAAAAGATATGCTTTAATTTAGTTTCTTGGAGAAATTCAGGGGGGTGTCAAGCTGGATCATCAGAAGAGTTCCTTCTGGCCTTGGAATCTTTGAATCTCTGAATCCTCCCGTTTACTGCCTTCCTTCATGGGCCACGGAGAGAATGGGATAGTCTGCACTGCCCTTCACATGCTCATAATGCTTGCAGCTCTGCATTAAGACTATGGCTTCATCCCACGGGAATTTTTTTTGCTAAGACACAATTAGCTAACTGGATTCTGGGTTTGTTTCTTTTCACCTTCCTCAGCAGCATGAGAGATTGGTCTCAGCCAATCTCCCAGCGAAGATGGGATACCGGACAGAGTAGACCAGTGCTCTGATTTGGTACAGAGAATCCTCTGTCTAGATGCCTGGCTGGCATGTCGTTCTCACATGTTCAGAGTCAAACTGATGGCCAGATTTGGAGTTGGGAAGACATTTACTCCAGGTAGATCAGCAGAGACCTTGGGGGATTCACCTTCCTCTACAGCATGGATTGCCAACTGGGATATCAGGGTAGATCATGCCTAATCAATTCCCTCCCATTGTGGAGGGCCTCAGGCATTTGGTGGCAGCTTGATTTTTCCTGTTCTCTGCCTGTGGCACTGAACATGCTTTAGCAGAATTCAAGTCTTTGGGATCAATATAGGGTAAAATGTAATGGCTTTTCAGACTAGCTAATCTAATAGTTCATTCTGGTCTGAAAATCCCTGGTCTCATTGTGTGAGGTACTATGTCCCATCCAAAACCACAACCCCTGCCCCAAAAAGCTTACAAAACCATATTGACTTCATTGCTTCCTTGAGTGTATTCACAATCTTGCCTCCAGGCTTCAAATGACCAGAACAAGTTTCCTCTGGCAAAAAGTCAACACAGCTCAACCAAAGGGAGCAGGACTTACGGCTACTTGTGCAAGGGCAATGGAACGGTTCCAGTTCTGATGGGAGGTTGTCACTAGCAGCGCAAGTGCTAGAACCCAGTGCTGACACTTAGACAAAAGAAAACTAAACATCTTTTATATTGGAAATCCATCAAACTTTGTTCTGGAGCCAGTGAGACAACACCAGGCCTTCTTTAGAGAGTCACTTCTCAGAGGACAGTATCACTGCTCTTGAGGTGGTCATAAAAGATGGTGGGCCACATTTTCCATTGGTGTCATCTGGCACTTGAACAGAGCTGTGCCAACTTTTCACCAGCAGAGACTTTGTCTCACTCTGTAATAATTCTGTAATTTTGGTAGTAAGCAAAGCCATCCTTTTCTTTTCTTCTGGGCCTTTGTTCAGCACCTAGCACGATGCAGCCTCCAGCAGAAACAGAAATAAATAATATCATCACTAAGTTTCTCAAGTGCTTTGAGATCCTTTGGAACAAAGCCTCATTCATAAGCGTGCAATACAATTATGCCTTGGATTTCTAAATTCTGCTAACTAGAACAGGATTATAATTGCAGTATTCAGCTCTTCTTTGCCTGGAACATTTTAGCTAGGAGACAGTGTCACTGGGACTGGAACCAAGGGCTCCACTTTTTGTTGAAATTAACATAATTTATACCTGTAAATCACACTAAGATCATTGAATGTTAATAGATCGTGCTGGGAGTCCAATCCGCAGCCCTTACTCATCTGCATTTCAGTGGGACTCTACTCACACAAGAAGTAAAGATTTAGGCCCTTCCTTAGAGCCTAAAGTACAAACAACAATCCCAGGCTGAATTACAGGATGCTGCTTTTTATAAGAGCTCCTCCCCAACATAAGGGCCTAGCCTACACTGAGGATTTCAACTAGAGGTGCAAAACCACTATATATGCTATGATTTGTACCTGGGATTGAAATCAGAGTAAGCAGCATCCGGATAGATTGTAGCTCAGCCTACCTCCGGTAGGGGTTTGTGCTAGTGCAGCTACATTGTGAGTTGTAATTGGAGCAAATCCCCATTGTAAACAAGGCCCAGATCTCATAGTGAAGCTATCCATCCAAGAAGAACCTTGATTAAAATGGACATTGTGTTAATTTAGACAGAAGTTAATGTAACCTCTGCATCAGAGCCAAGATTTTATTGCAAATCTAGGGGGATATAAATAACCCATGGCAAAACCTTCAACTTCAAAGAGCCTATGAGGAATTCAAGGACAACCATCCACACAGAGAATCCTGAAGTTATAAAATAAGATTAACTCTGAGCAGTGAGCCAAAGCCAGGTGGTCAGCTGGCAGCAATGGACAGATTCACTCTCTCTCAGAATTCCCCATGGAAGAACCGGATTGTTCCTTTCGGTGCATCCTTTTATGGACAATAATATTGTTCAGCATCGTGAGGAACAAAACATTGCAATTTGCATCACACACATGCTCCAACTAATCCTCATAGTTCTCTCATTTTTCAGATTCCCCCAGGAGAGAGAGATGACAGCAACACCTATTAATAACAAACACACAGGCCTTGTCTGCACTGGGAAATTGCATCATGTTAGAAATCATATTAACCAACATGATTTTTCCCTTAGCGTGAACAAGGACACACACAGCTGGACATGGTTATCCCTAAGGTATTGTCTCTGTCTATCATAGCTGGTAAGTGATGTTTAACAGCATGTTAATTAACACAGTTTCTAACATGATGTGTTTTCCCCAAGGTACACACAGCCAAACTTGCAGACTTGGCTGCAAATTGCCTCACTCCAGCTGTGTCAGCAGCGGTGAGAATTGCTCTGTCACAGCAGCCAAAGGACCAGCAGATTCCACCAGAGGCTGATTTGGGCTGAAATGTGGAAAATCTAGTTTGTAGGTGATATTTACCCACTAAAATCCTCATAAGAATGTATGAATGGCAGGAGAAAATAAAACTTTACATGAAACCTCATTTTACTAAGGAAAACCCATTCCAGTCACATTAGGTCTGAGCTCTTAACCTGTTTATCTCCTATTAAAAGAGAATAATTGGGCACTCACTTTGGTCTCTTGTCTTATACTTAGATTGTAGGCCTCATGGGACAGGGACCATCTTATTGTCCTGTGTTTTTAAA
Organism: Mesoclemmys tuberculata; assembly: GCA_007922155.1. Lineage (NCBI taxonomy): Eukaryota > Metazoa > Chordata > Testudines > Chelidae > Mesoclemmys > Mesoclemmys tuberculata. The sequence goes on along the minus strand of ML675603.1, from coordinate 1,830,744 downwards.
ACACCTAGCACGATAGGGTCCTGATCTCGGACTAAGGCCCCTGGGTGCGATGGTAATACAAATAAATAAATAAATAAATACATGAAAATAAGCAACATTCAATTGCTTTATAGAGCACCAAACCAACCCACTGGCCACAGCACAGAACACTGTTTTACAAGCATCTTTTCCCCCTGTGAGAGAGTGGAGAACTAGCACTCAGATCACAGGAAATCCAGTTAGTCTTACTGGAGAGGGCCTGACTGAGGGAAGATGTTGCTAATTACTAGAGCAGCCTGGGCTGGGGAGAGCTCAGGAGCTAATTAACTGATAACTCCAAGAGTAGAAAAGGAGCACAGGAAGGAAGGGCTGGGGCCAGGCCGGGCCAAAGGGAGAGATCTGCAGAGACATCCCTTCCCTCTCTTACGATACGACACTAAACAGAATTGCTACATGGGACTGGAGAGGATGGTGGCTGATAAAACAAAAAACACTAATAAAGTACCCAGTGGTGGTTACAGACCAGAGTCAGAACCATTCATAGATGATAGGAGCAGAGTCGCAAGGGGGGGACCTTTACAGGATCTGCCTTATCCATGCTGACAGAGAACCTTCTGGAGCAGAGGTTCGGCAGTGGAGGCAATGGAAGAGACAGTGCAGGGGCTCGTAGAACAGCAGAAGGAGATGCAGAAGACCCTGCAATCCTTCCAGCACACCCACCACCTGGACAGAGAGTCCTTGCTTGCCTGGCAGGCTGAGTAACACAAAAGCCTGCAGGATTTGATTCAAAAGCAAGGCCTCGCACAGCAGCAGCTGTTCCAAGGTGTGCGGAGTCCAGCGGCAGGAGTTTTGGGTCACTAGATGAACTGGGGTGTTAGGCCCCAGGCATTAGCCTGGAAACTGACAGACTGGACCACCCACTGGCTGAGGCCAGATACTCAGACTGTGTGTGAGATCACGCATCTAGTAATTTTAGAACAGGTCCTGCAGACCGTCCCTAACAACACCTGGGCACAGGTCAGGATGCATCAGCCAGTCACACCAGGTGTTTCAGTCAAACTCACAGAAGAATTCACAGAGGTGGGTGGACATCTCCTGGAAATAGGGTCAACAATTCAAGGGTCCAGATCTGAAGAAGAGGATCAGAGAATCCCCGCTGGAAAGGTCACGGAGAAGAGGGAAGAACCTAGGGGGACTCTGTCTGGGATTTGGGGCATAGTTTTATCGGTGTAGGCATCAAGGACATGTAAAAACAAGGGACTGCCCTTAGATGGAATGTGGGTTTGCAGAGTTCTGTGGTTGGGCAGGAACTCTGCAGCATGGAAGGAAAAAGAAACCGCCTCCTGTTTCTGTAAAGGTGGGGAGGAGATGTCATAGCCATCTAGTGGACACTGCTTCCAAGAAGGAATTGGTGAAGCCCCACTGGATGTTCCCGGGAGCAGAGTTGTGCCTTGAAAGCATCCATGGGATAAGAACCTCTGTCCTATGGCCAAGGTAGCTCTTGTGGGGGGTGGAGTGGAAGTTTAGATGGAAATGGATTGGAATAGTGGAGATGTTGACCCACCCCTTCATACCAGGCATGGACTGGAGCCCCTTCCTATGAGGAAAACAGTCTTGGATCCAGAGCACCTTGCAGAGAGTAATAAGACCCTCGGGAAAGTGGAAGAAGACACTAGACAGAGGGGTTGGAAAATGCTAGCTAAAGGAACATAAGCCAGGGTGACAGTAAAGATAAGGGAGCCCCTCCGCTCCCAAAGAAAGAGGGGGAGGAAGAAGAAAACATAGAATGAGCCTTGCAGGGTCAGGAGAACCCAACTCGCTCAGGGGGTTGGGCAGTTACTAGAACCCCCACCCCACGAATGACGAAAGGAGTTATCTGAAGGCCTGGGACCCTGGCTAACCAGGAGGGCCAGGGTTGCCAACAGACCCTGCCACAAAGAACAGGGGATACTTGCCCCACTTTCGCCCCATCAGATTGCCCCAGTGCAAAGACCTGGGGCCCAAGAAAGAAATGTGATTTTTGCAGTGGAGAATGGGTGGACCTCGTCAGGGGACCCTGGAGGACCCCCCTGAGGGCAAAGAAGGACTCAAGGACAGCAGCACCTCTGCAAAAGGGGGAGAGCTTGTGAAAGGAGAAATTTTTCCATCAGACAAGGGGGGAGATGACCGAATGCTGAGAATCAGCTGCTGAACAAGCACTCTGGTGATGGTAAATCCAATCAGTTCCCACAGAGAGAGCGTGACTGAGGGAAAGAGTGGCGAATTACTGGATCAGCCTGGGCTGGGGAGAGCTGAGGAGCCACTTAGTCTGTTAACTGCAAGAATAGGAAAGCGAGCAGAGAAAAGAAATGCAGGGAGGAGAGGCCAGGGTGAAGGGAGATCTCTGAGTGGAGAGGTCTCTTCCCTCTTTCATGATTATAGGACACTGTAAATATTCTTTCTGCATGGGACTTGTAAGAGGGTGGTGGTTGATAAACCAAACACACAAATAAAGTATAGAGTGGAGGTTCCAGACCGCAGGTGTCAGAGTCATTTATCAGAGAAGACAGGAGCAGAGGGCCGTGCTCTGTCACAGCCCCAAACACCTATAACATCTTTATAGGCAGATTGGTGCAAAGACGGTACTGGGGACCTTCCATTTCAGACAGAACCAGAGAATGGGGGATTAATATATATATTTCCCCTTCTTCCTGCCTGTTTGGAAAGCAGGTTGCCAGTTAATGCATTACAGGTCTTTCTAGCGCTGAGACAGTTCTCAGCGTGCCCAGGAGTGAGAGTCACCCTCCTCGCCCCTGCCTCCAGGGAGAGGTCATCTTGCTTGTGAACACTGGGTGTCACGTTTCTACCACCACCAACCAGCCTGCCAGCCACTCACACTCTCTCCTCCAGGCTATGCCAGCCCTTGCCTCGCCCTGCAGGTTAAGAGATGCCCAGTGTTCCCTCCCCTGTGACAACTGGCCCCGACACTGGCTCCTCACAGAAATCCCAGATCCTCTGTCTCCCAAGAAGCAGTCTACCCCAGGTTACCAGTTTTACCTCCAGTTACCACTCGGCGCACACAGCACTTGTGAGTGCTTGCAATGAAACAGAAGATTTATTTAAGAAAGAATAGAGATTCCACTAGAAACAAGAGAGTGTGATGGAAACAAATGGTTACTATATCAAACAATCACAAAACACAAACTGGGGCCTACACTTAATAACAGTTTCCTATCTAATAAAGTCATTTTCCCCCACCCGAAAATGCAATCTGTTGCAGAGGTAGCTGGCTTCCCAGGAACCAGTATCCAATCTTTCATGAAAACGCCCCGCTCAGCAAGAAGAGCGTCTTTCTCCACCTTGTGATACACTGAATCAGTCTTATCTTTGTCTACGTATTGGATGTTCCCGTCTGCTATAATGTTGCTTTTTACCTCCAAGTAATTTTGATGGTTTGCAACAGTCTTGAACTGTTTCTATTGACTGTTCTGGGATGGGGCAAGTGTAGACAGCTGAACTTTGCATTACATCACTGGCTAACAGCCTGCTTCCTGGCCCGGACCAGGCGGGAGGTGAGCAGCTGCCACCAGGGTCCCGGCTTCTTGCTGGGACCAGGAGGGAGATGGGCAACTGCAGCCTGACTCCTGGCTGCGCGCTGGGACTGGGCAGGAGCCAGGTGGGGGGGGCCCACCCGGGGGGGCCCACCCAGTGTGGTTTGCCCTGGGCACCGTGCCTCCCTGGGGACAGCCCTGTCTGTGGATGATGAACTACTTCCTGGATTCTTCAAGGGCCCGATGGCATCTGTGCTTCTACAAGATCTTGTCTGTGCCTGTAACAGTAGGGGTCACTGCACAATAAACTGCATCTGTAGTCTGAACAATTGACGCTGCACAGACCTATGCGCATGCCGAGGAAAGGAAGACTGTGGTAACGTCTCAGAGATGGTAATGATGAACAAGAGGAGGACGATGATGTTGTCTAGAAATGTCACCAGCTCTACTAGATTTCACTGATACCAGTACAGATCATTAGATTTTGTTTCACCCTTCAGACTGTTGCTGTGATGGCTATGAGGTCACAAAGAAATCCTGCTGTATGTCTTAAAATAATACAGTCATTAAACTAACAGAAACAGATGCAAGCATTTCAAAATGGTCATTTTAATATGTTGATGTGTCACTTGTAACAGACCCACATCATAACTCATCTTAAAGTAGACATCATAAACTTTCAAATGCTGCATGACACGCCTGTGCATAGAAAGGGCACATCAAGCTGACCAAATTGATCGTGTCTGCCACTTGCCTGTTCTATTTCCAGTTCTGCCCCTGACTTACTGACCTTGGGGAAGTCATGCAGCCTCTCCATGCCTCCCTTTCCCCATCTATAAAATGGGCACAATACTTGCCTGTTTCACTAGGCATTGTATGCAATTCAATAATGCTCACAAAGTGCATGGAGAGCCAAAGATAGAAGGTGCTAGAGAAGTGCTGTCTCACTCCATGTCTAGCTGGCAGCTGGTCACAAGCAGAGTGCCCCTGGGGTCGGTCCTGGGGCCAGGTTTGTTCAACATCTTCATTAATGATCTGGAGGATGGGATAGATTGCACTCTCAGCAAGTTTGCAGACAACACTAAGCTAGGGGGTAGATATCCTGGAAGGGAGGGATAGGATACAGAAAGACCTAAACAAATTGGAGGACTGGGCCAAAAGAAATCTAATGAGGTTCAACAAGGACAAGTGCAGAGTCCTGACTTAGGATGGAAGAATCCCATGCACTGCTACAGACTGGGGACCGATGGGCTAAGCAGCAGTTCTGCAGAAAAGGATCTGGGGGTTACAGTGCATAAGAAGCTGGATATGAGTCAGCAGTGTGCCCTGGTTGCCAAGAAGGCTAATGGCATATTGGGCTGCATTAGTAGGACCATTGCTAGCAGATCATGGGAAATGATTATTCTGATCTATTCAGCAATGGTGATGCTGCATTTGGAGTACTGTGTCCAGTTTTGGGCCCCCCCCACTACAAAAAGGATGTGAAGAAATTGGAGGGAGTCCAGCAGAGGACAACAAAAATGATTAGGGGGCTGGATCACAAGACTTATGAGGAGAGGCTGAGGGAACTAGGCTTGTTTAGTCTGCAGAAGAGAAGAATGAGGGGGGATTTGATAGCAGCCTTTAACTACCTGAAAGGAGAATCCAGGGAGAATGGAGCTAGGCTGTTCTCAATGGTAGTAGATGACAGAACAAGAAGCAATGGTCTCAAGTTGCAGTGGGGGAGGTCTAGGTTGTATATTAGGAAAAAGTTTTTCACTAGGAGGGTGGTGGCACACTGGAATGGGTTACCTAGAGAGTTGGTGGAATCTCCATCTTCAGAGGTTTTTAAGCTGCAGCTTGACAAAACCCTGGCTGGGATGATCTAGCTGGGGTTAGTCCTGCTTTGAGCAGGGGGATGACCTCCTGTGGTCCCTTCCAACTCTAATATTCTATGATACATGTCACAGATCCACAGGATTGGTGCTATGCCCCAGCTTTGGAACAGTCTTCAGTGCGCTGCACCATCAATGGATCTCACTCTTCCTCAAGGTAAGCCACAGAGCTTCACTGCCTCCTTCAACTGGAGCTCTGGGCCTTTAGTACCACTCTTTCACTCTGTGAGCTCCATTCAGCAAGTCCAGCTGAGACAGACTTCTGATGGAGACTTGTTCGCTCTTCAGGAGAGACTACCCTCACCCATCATTTGCAGTGTCACTTACACAGCGTTGTCGAAACAGTCAGTTTATTAGTTAACTGAAACACAGCCTAGGAAGTCTTGTGGGTAACAAAGAACTGAAGGTTAAAGCACAGTCCATTCTGCTTAGTCCGAAGCCCAGCCAAGCTGTAGTTCAAGCTCTGTCTCTCCTCTGATCTTCTTGGTCACACTAAGCCCTGACTCTTTCCAGCAGCCAGCTCTTATTCCCCCCACCCACATACACATTCACAGTCCGTTGTTCTCCAGATGGGGACTGATGCTCAGCCTCCCTGCTGAGAAGTGGGGAAATCCAAATTCCCCTGAGTCGTTGGTTGGTAGGTGTCAACGTCCAATTGGATTTGCCACTGTCTTTTCAAACGCTGCACTGGCCAAGGCGCAGACAGCTAGGCAAGCTGTAACACCCCACACCTGTGTCTCTCAGCCTGCCCTGAGAGCAAACATGTTTTCCACTCTTACGGTATCTGACACATAACCAGGACTCAGAAAAACATTACAAAATATTCCCACTGCATCCCATTCTGTTATTCTGAAACAGTAAAGTGTTCTGACTCATTGTTTAAAACCAAGAGTCACCTAAAACCAATGTGGTACATCACAACATGAGGTCAGTCTACACCGTAGACAGACCTGTGACTGCAGCACATGTAGACATACCAGCGCTAGCTTTGATCTAGCCAGCTAGCAAGCAGTGACACCACAACAGCATGGGCTAGCCTCTTGAGTACCTACCCAGGGTCCTGGATGGCCTTTCCATGCTGCCGCAGCTTTATTGCTCTTGTTATTTGAGCAAGCTAGATGAAAGCTAGCTCAGGTACGCCTACATGTGCTGCAGTCACACCTCTGACTGCAGCGTAGACAAAGTCCCATAGTCTCGGAACAGCAGACCGCAAATTAGACATGGACTTTCAACGCTGTCACATAAGCCCATGAAATCTTGAATTGCATACAGAGACATCACATTACACAGTGAGGCAGCAATAGTGTTCCTTGCTATAGCACGAATGAAACTGCACCTACCATGCTACATTTAGTTCTGGGCTTAACACTGCCAGGAAAAAAAAGCCTTTTGGGGAAGGAAGGGAGGATTTCAGAGAAGAGTAAAAAAGGAGCTGGAGGGACTCAGATTTATGAAGGAAGGCTGAAAGAGCTGAATATATGCAGTTTGGCTAAGCATCAACTAAGGGGGAAACAGGCTAACTGCACACAAGTATCTGCAGCGTGTAAATATGAAAGAGGCAGAAGGATGTCCTTAGACGGCACAAGGTTTACCTACGAGTAATTGGGTGAAGTTCAGCAAAGGATGACTTTTAGAATGAATATTAAGGATTTAATTGGAATCTCTCTGAGATTGTTCAATTTCTCCAGATATTTCTGGTGCTCTTCATCCCCCTCCCAATCATCTGGGTAACCAAGTTTCCCAAAGAAGAAACCCTGCACTTGAATTATCTAGGCCTGACACACAAGCTGCAGAGCGGAACCCTGCACCGACTGCTCAGGAATGGACATGATTGATGAACTGATCTTTTCCCTCCACTATTTTCTATGGTAACAAGGGCTTTCCAGCCCGTTCTGCAGGAGCGTGTCAGAGACTTTGATTGCTCTATCTCAGGGATTCTGAAACATTTTCATAGCACAGACAACACCTTAATAAAGGGATTGTTTATAGATCCCATCTCCGCACCCACCTGCAATTGCACAACAACATCTCTGTGGCAACCACACCATTGGCTTGCCTGAACTGCACTGAATGTATTTTTAACTTCTTTTAACATTATTTAGCAGACAGAAACAAGGAGAGTTAGCACCACATGACCAGCCAGCTCCCCCAAGGCCATGAGTAGATGGTCCACAGCCCTCACATACAAAAACACTGTTCTGCTTTATTTTGAGGCTAACACACAAAGCACTGAGTAGGTAGGGTACTATGTTATAGGTTCCGTTCAGTTGCCCTTCCACTGTCATATTCACTCAGCACAGCCCTAAGCTTAGGTGTAACACAGCTGCAGCACATTGTTGGGATATACATAAGCAGAGACTGGCAATGGCAACCTGTGGATTTGGTTACCTGTCCCGCTGTCCATATAACAATACGGGGACCACTGAGCCCAGTATCAAAGTTCTCAAGGAGTCCGAACCAGGGACAGCTGATAACAACCTACCAGACCTGAAAAACCCTTCAGATTCCAGTATTTAGGACCAAATTGAACCTGGGAGTAAGTGTATTAAATGCCCACTGAGGGAGCTGCACCCACTTACACCAAAGCTCACGTTGATCCTTAGAATGATAATAAGAGTCTATATCTAACAGAATCAATGTTTTGAGTCTGCCCCAGCTGAATCAAAAGCTTTCCCCTGAGAAATGCCTGCGATCGTGAAGTGGTAGCTCCCTGCACCTTTAAAACATCCGTCTCCAAAAATGCTTAGGAAAGAATGTACATTGAAGAGTTAACCCTGCAATAGGAGCAACATGCTAAGAATATACTTTCAACGGAAGGAGAAGCAAGCCCTGAACAGCTACTGGGTTCAATCCTGAACATCCACAGCTTCTACTGATTTCAAAATGACTTGAAGTATGGTCAGTACTTCATAGGGTCAAACCCATACGTTGTAAAAGACTAGGATTTTTACTGGTGAACATCCAAGTTATGCATAGACTATGCTATGTTTGTGTCTACCACTGCTTTCTACTGCACATCACTGAACAGAACCAGACCTTAATGAAACATAAGTAACATTGCCCTTAAGTCACAGTAGCTTCCAAAAGCTCCAAAACCTCAAGCATGAATGACAGTTAACTTCATATTCCAAGAGACTTACCAGCTTCTGCGCTACGATGTTATAGTGACTGAAGGACTGGAGCAGGGCCACAAAACAGACTTTACAGCCAGCTGGGAAATAAAACAAGACACATTATCCCTTCAATATTGTGAACTCCCAATATCAAGCCATTTATGAAGAGGAGTCAGACAGCCAAAGGCCTATCAAAAAGAGTCCGAAGGGAGAAGACTCACCATCAGATGAAGTTGCTGGCTCAGATTTAATGTAGGTTTATTTTAAACCTTTAAACCAATGATTTCTCTCGATTTTAAGAAAACTTCGCTCAGTAAAATATATATATACACACATATATATATTGCTAATAAAGCCCATAAATTAGAGGGCCACTTATTTTTCTGTCTCCCCTCCCGGCTACCATGGGAGCCACAAGCAATGTCTACCACTAGAGAGTCTGTCTGAGATGTACTTTTAAAATAAGGACTATGGCCCACACCAAGACATGGTCTCGTCTGATGAATTAACATCTCTTAGCCAAATTAAAGGGTCTTTTGATATCATGGGGCAAAAGACGCACGCACGTGGTTTAGTCCTTGATAGATTTACAAGCTTTGAAATAATGATAAATGAGAAGCTCCAGCAAGGAAGTCTTTTTAAGAAGAAAGACAGATATGGGTTTTGGAGAATAAAGGCCCTGGCTGTTTGAGGAACATAAAACACGGTATTCATCAGAAACGCTGTCTTGGAGTTCTGGGGCAATGGAATGAATTCAATGCAATTACTTCTCTCCACTGGAGACTGGGCATTAGGTTAAAAGTGAAATGAGTTCAGTTGGGTCAGTTTAGCCTACAGTGACTGTTAAATGATGTCACAAAACCACCAGCCAGTCTGACAGTTTCTGCTAACCAATGACATTATACTCAAACCATACAGAGATGCTGCTGCTCAGGACTGAAGCAAGGGGTGTTGCAGAGCTGGACTGAGGTGCACTGGTGGAGCTTTTCTATCTGCGTGTTCAGATGGTACCCCTTACCAAAGCAGCTGAGCACACATGGTAGCTTTGGGGTCAGACTCAGGACTAAAAGGAGGACAGGCTATTGGCCTATGGCTGGAATACTGAGCGGGATCCCAGGACAGCAAAGGATGTTTGCTGCTCAGGAAAGCAGTGCATTGGCAGAGCTGCACAGGGGCACAGGACTGCATTATAGGGGAATGCTGAGGATCAGAAATGAAGTCCATTAGAAAACCAGGTGGGAAGCCTGCCCATTGCTTAGGTCAACATTCAGCTGTATACATCCTTCACTTTCAAAAGCACTAAACATTTCCTTAATTTGTTTGAACTAAATGTAAAAAATTTGGCAAAAATCCTTCCCTCAGTGACAGCCCTGCAACCCCACTTAGTGCAACAGGGATACACAGAAACAACGGAGGGCAAAATTTGATCCACCACGACCTATGTGCTAAACATCAATTCAGGTCCAGCAGACTGGTTCCTGAGAATCACATTATGTCACAATCCATACTGATTTATCCAGGACTGCAGCTTTGTCCTGAGAGGTTTGGAAAAATCCAGGCTTCCTCTCAATAGTATTTAAAACAATCCAATTAGATAGACTTGCTCTGGTGTAGCAGATGAATCATTAGCAGGAGAGACACTATTACTCAATTTGCCATTTGGGTTGGACTTTTGTTTGTTTGTACTTCTTTAATTATAGTCATGGATACCAGAATGTTTGCTTGTATTTCTAACATATCTTTTATATTTCAAGAGGTGTGGGTAGCGAATGAGCTTATGTTATATAGCAACTTCCAGCCCTAACAAGCCAGAGTGTTTTGCAACATTCATTTAATTTCAAAACATCCCTATGTCTAAGTACGCTATGCATTTTGTAGATGGGGAAGCTGAGCCACAAAGAGATGAAATTACTTGCCCAAGGTCAAAGAGAAAGCCCAAAGACAAGTTAGGAATAGAGCCCATGAGGCCTGACTCCCAGGGCTCTGTTCTAATCATAAGATGACACCGTCTCCCTAAAACCAAGCTCTATTCCCCTGGACATAGTTCACCTGTAAGTTGGGTGATTCTAACAGGGCCAAGCAAGTCACATATTTGAGAGTTAAAGAAGTATGGGTTGGATGAATGAACTATAAGGTGGATAGAAAGCTGGCTAGATCATCTGGCTCAATGGATAGGGATCAATGGCTCAGTGTCTAGTTGGCAGCCGGTCACAAGTGGAGTGCCTTAGAGGTTGGTGCTGGGGCCAGTTTTGTTCAACATCTTCATTAATGATCTGGAGGATGGGGTAGATTGCACCCTCAGCAAGTTTGCAGACGACACTAAGTTAGGGGGAGTGGTGGATACACTGGAGGACAAGGATAGGATATTGAGTGACCTAGACAAATTGGACGATTGGGCCAGAGGAAATCTAATGAGGTTCAACAAGGGCAAGTGCAGAGACCTGCACTTAGGACAGAAGAATCCCATGCACAGCTACAGACTGGGGACCAACTGGTTAGGCAGCAGTTCTGCAGAAAAGGACCTGGCGTTTACAGTGGACAAGAAGCTGGGATATGAGTCAACAGAGTGCCCTTATTGCCAAGAAGGACCGCATTAATAGGACCATTAATGCCAGCAGAACAAGGGAAATGATTATTCCCCTCTATTTGGCATTGGTGAGGCCACATTTGGAGTATTGTATCCGGTTTTGGACCCTCCACTGCAAGAAAGATGTGGACAAGTTGGAGAGAGTTCAGCAGAGGGCAACAAAAATGATTAAGGGGCTGGAGCACAAGACTTATGAGAAGCTGAGAGAACTAGGCTTGTTTAGTCTGCAGAAGAATGAGGGGGGATTTGGTAGCAGCCTTCAACTACTTGGAGGGGAGGGTTCCCGGGAGGATGGAGCTAGGCTGTTCTCATTGGTGGCAGATGACAGAAGAAGGAGCAATGGTCTCAAGTTGCAGCGGGGGGAGGTCTAGGTTGGACATTAGGAAAAACTATTTCCCTAGGAGGGTGGTGAAGCACTGGAATAGGTTACCCTAGGGAGGTGGTGAATCTCCAACCTTACAGGTTAAGGCTGGCTGGGATGTTTAGCTAAGGTTATTCCTGCTTTGTGCAGGGGTTTGCACTAGATACCTCCTGGGGTCCCTTCCAACACTAGCCTTCTATGATTTACAGAGCTCTACATTCTCACATACCTTTGAGATAAAAGGAGAGGAAGTGATGCACCAGGAAGCTGCCATCTGTCTTGGTGTCACGCAGCAATGTGAGCTTCCCCTGGAAAACAATGAGCAGGGAGCCTTAAAGAAAGGAAACAGGTGGCAAAATTAAAATGCTGACTCCCTTCCCCACCCAATCGCAGCTACAGAGGCAGCAGAATAAATGCTGATTGAGGCACAGAGCTATGAGGAGTCTCCAGTGACTTGTGCCTGCTTACAGGGAGGAGTCCTACACAGTATAGACTGGTCCTCACGCTGCCTCAGTAGATTTGATCCTTACAACTACTACTAACCCCTCAGACTGAGCTGAGACTCAGGTCCCACCTACCCCATATATTCTACCACATTAGGAGAGCAATGATTGGCTCCCAGCATGAATTGGTCTTGCAATAGGAACAGGACCAGGTGGTGCTACAACCCTGCAGAGTCCAAAGCTGTAGCAGGGTCCACACATGTGATTAAAACCCAGGTCAGCCTGGTCTGAGATTCAGTTTAAGGTTTTCGTCTGGCCCTGGACAGATGTAGCAGCTGGTTTCAGTCGGAAAACAAACTGTTCATGCTGGCATCAGGCTCAGGCTAAACACATTTGTCACTAGCAGAGTTCTAGTCAGTTACCCTCCTCAGGACAGGCCCCCTTTGCCTTATAAAAGTATAATGTCTGCATGCCATGGCCACGTCTCCCCTAGCCTTTTGCCCTCCAGAATTTTCAACTGATGTTCTTGCTCGTGCAGCTCCACTGTTGGTAGCAATAGCAGGAACATTACTGTAGGCAAGAGGCAGGTGGCTGCTGACGTTTTGAGCACTGTGCAGTCCAGAGTAGGTCTCGATAACATGATAGTGGTAGCAGTAGTGAGAAATTTAGGGTAGGGAGCCTCTCAACCGAGAGGGAGGAGCCACTGGACCCTGGCAGCAAGTGAATACTGCGGACAACAAATGAAAACACAGGAACAGGAGTAAGGTCAAAGGCTGAAAATCAGGGATCCAGAGGCAGAACCCCAGACAGTGCCCACTGCTCCTCAAAGGTGATTCAGGAGTCAGTGGACACTGCCCAGGGGAACTCTGCCTACAGGCGTGATCAAATAAAGGACCAAAAACAGACCCCACAATTGCAAAGCAGCCCCCATTCCAGCTTCCTCCTCCTGGGACAAAGGATGGCCATTTTGGCCAGCGCCATAAAGAGGTTGACAAGGAGGTCCTGTGACTTTGTGGGGCCCCAGACAGGGTGTGCATAAGTGGGGAGGTGCAGCCAGAACCTCATGAAGAGGTTCTGGAGGAGCTGGAAGAAGACTGCAGGCTGACACGCTCTACAAGATGTGCGCCAGAGACTCCCTCTTGCCGCAGAAGGGACACATGTCAGGGAGTTTGTGAACTGCGCCAGCTATACACCCATGCTTACAGCTCCATGGAGGAGCAGCAGGGCATGGAACTAGAGTACAGACTGGCCCATTGGGGTTCCTTGCCCTGCTCAGCTGATAACAGGTCCTGTCACTTGGTGTCAGGGCAGGACATGAGGGCGAGGAAGTGGATGGTATGAAGCACAAGTGTGTATAAATGTTTCTGGGTGCAGTTCGGAGGTGGACCAGCCAGATGTCACTCAACAGACTCGAGTGGATTGTGGGGGCAGCCAGGCTCAGTGATAAGTTCTGGAAGGCCAGGGGTGAGCGGGGAGCACCTTCCCACAGGACTTGCTCCAGGAAAGTGAGAGAAGCAGGAGGCAAGGGGGAAAAAGCGCAGTGTGGACAAGACTTATACAGTCAGGGTGCTGCCCTACTGTAACACAGTTACATGGTTCAGTATTGCCTGGGGGCTGCCATCAAGCTATCTGATAATTGTGTAATGGCCCTGTTCTGTTACAGGTTATAGCATGGTCCCACCTACACAGGCAAACTCAAATCCTCTTTTAACACGGCAGAAGCATTTTCATGTTATAACGTGATGCCCTGATACTCTAACCATCGTAGTAATGAGCTAACTCAGGGGAAGACGCAGAGCACCATACACCACAATTTAGCTAGACTGGTTCCAGACAAATTCCCCAGCTACAATGATCAGGGAAACAGGATTAAAACTCAGATTAAACAACTGGTTTTGTAGCCTGTCTTTGAGGACGCTGTGCAACAAAGTGCTCAAATCCTAGATGACTTTATAATGCCAAACATCCTAGGCACGTAAGATTTATCAAGGAGGAAATATTCACTGCCACCTCCAACCTGTGTGATGACAGCAAGGTCTCATAAGCTAAGGGACGTTGGACTGGAGCAGTATGTAATGGTTGACTGACAAGGAAAACTTTGTAACTACAGAGAGTTACACCAGTGATTCAAGCAGCAATGATTATCCCAATGAGCCTCTATACTGCAATCGGATCCATGCAAGGTTGCCTAAAGCTCCAGATGAGGGCTATGGTTGACAACATAAGAACTGCTAAACTGTGTCACGCCCAAGATCCATCGTACCTAACACCCCGTTTCAGACAGCAGCTAGTACCAGATGCTTTGGTGAAAGATGGAAGAACTCTGCAGTTCTCAAACCTCTTCTAGCTCTGTGATGAAGTGGGAATTTCTGTAATTTTTTATAACACCTGTGTGTGCCTCAGCTGCCCTGTTACCTAGGGGGTAAAAAAGATCGTTTGCCCCTGAGCAAGCTCAGACACAGGTATGAATGGCTCCTAGGTCCCTGGAATTTGGGGCTCATGTAAATGGAGCTTTTGAGAAGACAATGGTAATCCCAATCACCAGGACTTTGATACCTAGCAACCAACGACCTCAGATGGGCCACCTCTCAATGGAAAGCCAAGCAGGGTTTGCCCAGCTAGGGAACAGAGGATGGGGGAGGTGCCAGCAGGGTGCTGAAAAGGAGAGAGGTCGGTAGGACAAGGCTTTGGGCTCTGTGTTGACCAGCACAGATTATGCTGTAACTTTCTTTTCTCTGTGCTAACCAAGTACTTCCTACGTTGCATTCCAGTCAACTAATAAACTGTTCTGTTTTTCAACACTGGCCGAGCATCACTGCAGATGCTTACAGAGGAGGTGCACTGCTCCCTACGATTGTACAAGTCTCCCTCAGGGGTCTGCCTCAGTTGGACTCACTGAATGGAGCTCATGGTGTGAAGCAGGGGTGCTGATGGACCAAAGGTCCAACTTAAAGAGGCGATGAAGCTGCACGGCTTGTCCTGAAGGAAGAGTAAGACTCCTAAGGGGGTCTGACTGACTGAAGGGGTCCTCCCAGAGTCAGTTCCAAAGCTGGGGTCATACCACCAGGCCTGTGGATCCATGACACTCTGCAAATATCCTATTTGAGATGGGCTGACTAGTACTGTCCACTGTATTCCAAAGGAGGCCACGTGACTGAGTTATATAAAGACATAATGTTCTATTAATCACCCTCCCATTCCTTGTGCATCCTAACATCGTTAGCTTTTTTGGCCATAGCTGCATATTGAAAAGAGGCTTTCATTGTGCTGTCTACAATGATGTCCAGATCCCTTTCTTGAATTAATCATTTAGAATCCAGTAAGGTGTGCAAATTGTTCAGTATTTTCCCTCCAACATACATTACTTGGCATTTGTTGGTAATTAATTCCATTTGCCATTGTGTTGCCCATTCACCTAGCTTAGTTAGATCTCTCTGAAAAGTTCTTCACAGTCCTCCCCGGTCCTGACTAACAAATTACTGCGTGTCATCTGCAAGCTTAGCTACCTCTCCACACACACACCCTTTCCAGGTAACAAACATATTAAACAACAAGGGAACTACTCCGGATCCTTTCAACCCCTGGTATTACCCTTTTGCCACAATGAAAATTAAGCTGACTCTTTGCTTTCTGTCTTCTAGGTAGTTTTTGACTCATTACACTCTCACTCCATGACTACTTAGCTTTTTTAGTAGGGACCTTGTCAAAGACCTTTTAGATGCCTAAATAAGTTATGTCAACTGGTTCTCTTTTAACCACTAGTGAAACAATCAAAGAGTAAAGCGCACAGGGGAGACAGGTTTCCTGCTCTGACTTCCAGTCCCTGGCAGCACAGTGGCCTCTGGTAGCAGGCAGAAATAATTATATGGGATGTGCAGGTCAGCCCCTACATCCTTCGGCTCAGTGCAGATGGAATCTTCAGAGATTTTATCTGCCAAACTCTAACTAGTCTCTGTTGAGCATGTGCAAACGGAGCTTTTTCAGCAGCTCTTAGCTTGGCCAAATTTGCCTCAGCTCTCACAGGGACTGCAAAAGGCACATCCCTGACACAAAGGCCACCTCCCTGGCAAGTTACAAGTCCTGGCTCAAGCATGGAGTCACTAGAGCTTCTTTTACAACTGTGAATCTCTCTAACAGACAAAACCATATATTTTTATCCTACTTCCCTTCTTTGTAACCAAGAAAGGTCAGTCTCAGGCAGACACCTAGCACGGACAATTTCAGCCTGAACACTAGAAGTTTAGCAAAGTTATAAACAACTGAAAACAGAGACTTAGACTGGAAAGTGTCAGGCAACCTTAACTATAGGCAGCATTACCGGCTCCACCTATAGTAGGGCAGAATGACTTCAATAGGAGTCTGCACAAGGATTTGCCCACAAGGATCTGATTGCAGGATGGGTGCCTAAAATCAACACAAACCAAAGTCTCACTGAGGACAAAGGTGGGGAGTGGGGTTAGTCTGAATGAAGCTGAGGAGAGGATTGGTTACGTGTGTTATGGAAACTCGAAAGATTTTTTGTCAAAAAAGCATTGCTCCCCTCCCCACATTTTTTAAACATTATTTGTATTACAAGAGCACCTGGAGACTCCAATCAAGATCAAAGCCCCATTGTGCTAGGCATTGTGCAAACACACAGGAAGATACTACAACCCCCCATTGCCTCAAAGTGCTTACAGTGTGTCGGCCAGATCCTAAAGGCTTATACATATGGGTAACATAATGGGACTATTCACCTGAATAAAGTTACACATATGCATAAGTCTGTGCAAGGGTGGTGAGACATACAAAAGTAAAAGACATACAAAGCATAGGGGGAAAGGGAACAGACATGCTAATATACAGATAGAATAATACTTACAAAAATGTGTAACTAAATAAAGCAGAAAGCAACTATCAACATTGTTACCCCAACCTGGGCATCATTAATCGGTTGATTTTTAAGGGTCCCAGCAGAAGAGGGTCTTGAGGGATTTGCAGGAGTAGAATCATGGCAGAAGGCATGGAAAGGTTTGTGTGAGAAGCTGACAAATAAGCAAATGAAGTTGAGCTCCACCTAAACCAAGATGGAACCAGATTGCTGGCACGTAAAATTAAAAAGATCGTAGAGCAATTTTCAAACGAAGGACTGAGGGAAAGCAGAAAGGTGCAGAGGTTTGGACAGTGACATCCCTTAGGGGAGGATCTAGTAATGGAGATTCTCTGTATCCTAGTAAGGAGGAGCAGATAGAAGGTGATAAAACATGAGTAGGATCTGATGAGAAACAGTCAAATGAAAAAGAATCCCATTCTATTACATCACATAATCACAGGCGGCTAAAAAGTGACAATGTAAGTGCTTATATACAAATGCTAGAAGTCTAAATGCTAAGATGGGTGAAATTGAGTGTCTTGTATTAAATGAGAATATTGACATATTAGGCATCATAGAAACTTGGTAGAATAAGAATAATCAATGGGACACAGTAATACCAGGGTAAAAAAGACATTGGATGGACAGAATAGGTCAGAGTGGCACTACATATGAGAGAAAACAGTTATATGAAGTAAAAATCTTAAATGAACCAAGCTGGACCATAGAATCTCTATGGATAGTAATTCCATGCTTGAATAATAAAAATACAGCAGTAGGGATATACTAACTACTGACCACCTGACCAGGATGGTGACAGTGACTGAAATGCTCAGGAAAATTAGAGAGGCTATAAAAATAAAAAACTTAATAATAATGGAGGATTTCAACTATCCCCACATTGACTAGGTACATGTCACCTCAGGATGGGATGGAGAGACACTTTAAATGACTGCTTCTTAGAACACTTAGTCCTGGAACCCACAAGAAGAGAGGCAATTCTTGATTTAGTCCTAAGTGGAGCACAGGATCTGGTCTAAGAGGTCCTGTATAGCTGAACTACTTGATAATAGTGACCATAATAGAACAAAATTTAACATCCCTGGAGAGGACACCAAAGTAGCCCACCACAGTAGCATTTAATTTCAGAAACGGGAATTACTCAAAAATAAAGAAAATAGTTAAACATAAATTAAAAGGTACAGTGCCAATAAGGAATAGGGACTTAGAATGGTTATCTCATTGTCACTGTTCACACATTCTCACCTTCTAATCAACGGTTGTGATTAGGCCTTAGCTACTCTAACTGCATGGACTTTGCCTTCCCCTTGGCTGTATGTATATATGTATATATTCCAGGAAATGGAAATCAGATAGAGGATGTACACATACATACACACACACGCACGCACGCACACACCCCCCAATCTGATTTCCATTCCCTGCATCTGACGAAGTGGGTTACAGCCCACGAAAGCTTATGCCTGCAGAAATTAAATTTGTTAGTCTTTAAAGTGCTACAGGACTCTCATCATTAGTGCCCAAAGTGAAGTCATGGAAACTTTTTAATGAGACCATAACAGAGGCTCAATTTAAATTTATACCCCAAGTTGAAAAACATACTAAGAGGACCAGTAAAGTGCCACTGTGGCTAAACAAAGTAAAAGCAGCAGTTAGAGTCAAAAAGGCATCCTTTCAAAAGCGGAAATTAAATCTTATGAGGAAACTAAAAAGGAGCATAAACTCTGGCAATTGAAGTATAAAATGTAATCAGGAAGGCCAAAAGAGAATTTTAAGATCAGCTAGCAAAAGATCCAAAAAAAGTGTTTGCTGTTATTTTTGAAGTACATCAGAAGCAGGCTAAACAATCAGTGCACCACTTGACGATCAGATACTAAAGAAGCACTTAAGGAAGATAAGGCCACTGAGGAGAAACTAAATGAATTCTTTGCATCAGTCTTCACGGCTGAGGATGTGAGGGAGAGTCCCAAACCTGAGCCAGTCTGTTTAGGTGACGAATTAGATTGAGGTGGCATTAGGAGAGGTTTTGGAACAAACGGACAAACTAAACAGTAATAAGGCACAGGCTCACATGGCGCCCACCCAAGAGTTCCCAAGGAACCCAAGATTGAAATTACAGAACTACCGACTGTGGTGTGTCAGCTATCACTGCAATCCGCTTCTGTCCCAGATGCCTGGAGGATAGCGAGCGTGACACCAATGTTTAAAAAAGGCTCCAGGGGCGATCCCGGCAACGACAGGCCGGCAAGCCCGACCTCGGTACCGGGCAAACTGGTTGCAAGGATAGAAAAAACAGACGACGCGGACACAGAGACGAGCCCGTTGGCTGGCGCTAGCGTGGGCTGCCCGCAGGGGCGGTTGTGGCTGGACTGGGGGGCCTCAAGGGAAAAGCCGGGGAACCCCCGCTCTGTGGGACCTGCAGCCCCCGGGGGGGGGCACCAGGGGAAATGGGGGGAGGGGGATGAGCCGGCTGGCCGGGTAGGGGGCGCACAGCCCCAGGGGCACGGCTCCAGGCGGCACGGCCAACACATGTCCTGCCCAGGGGGGTACCCACAGGTCTCGCGCCCCCCTTCGGCCCGAGCGGGCAAAGCAGGCCCCTCGGGGACTACAGTTCCCAGCATGCAACGCTCCCCTTCCAGCCGACGGGCGGGCCGGCCCCGCTAGAACCACAGCCTACAGCTCCCGGCATGCAGCGCGCCTCCCTGAGCGGAAGGGCAGGGGTGGGACTACAGCTCCCGGCAGGCGCCGCTCACCGGTGCCCGAGCGGTGCACGCTGGGAGTCGTAGTCCCGACCGGGCCCCCACAGCCCAGGAGGACAGTGGCGAGGGCGCGCGGTCAGGACCGGTCCCCGCCTCACCTCCTCTGGCCTGTCCGGGGAGGCGTTCAGCAGCTCGTTCAGCTCAACGAACATCGGGACCCCCGGGCTTCCCGCGCCGCCTCTCGCTTCGCCACAGCCCGTACGGTGCCTGCCGAGGGACCCGCCGCGCGAGCCGTTCCGAAGCTGGCTGCTCGGGCACGGGGTAGGCGGGGATAGGAGGGGAGGGGGGGCGAGTTAGACTGTGACGCGCATGCGCTGCTCCCAGTCCCGCCCCCTCGCTCGGCGGGGCGGTGACAGTTCGGGCCGTTGGGGTGTTAGCGTCGCTCCGTGTTACGCCGCGCCCCTGCCCCGCCCCGCCCCCAACGGCCGGCCCGGGCGGGCTTCTTGTGTGGGGAGGCGGGTGACGTGTCTGTCACCAGCCAGCCGTGGGCTGCCCGCGCGGGCACAGTAACCGCCGCGGGGTGACAGTGCCCC
>ML675603.1:1767048-1810682 GCA_007922155.1 Mesoclemmys tuberculata | reverse complement strand
AGTAATAAAACAGTGACATGGGAATTCATAACTTAGGAGGGAGCTGGAGAGGGCCCAGCACAGCTCGCTCCAAATAGGGCTTGGCAAAGTCTACATGTGCCAGTAAAGGTGCCCATTTCACACCAAGCCCTTCTCTGCCCCTTCCAGCTCCTTTCCCTTCTCCTGCCAGGGACATGTGTAGCAATTTAAATTTTAAATCCTTTGGAGGGGCATGTTAAACACACACAAATGAAAGGGGACACCCAGCAGCAAAGAGGCAGTGGCTCCCCTTGGCAATGCACTCTTCTCCTCCCCCTGGCTGCAGAGGGACAGAGAGTTTTGGGGAGATGGGATCTGTGTCCCTGCTTGCCCTGGTTCATGCCCCTGCCAGCACTCCTTCTTCAGTACTAAACCCAGCTACCATAAGGCATTCTGATCTCTACAGAGTCTCAGGTGCCACCTGTGAGCTCTGGAGAGTACTATTATATCTATTGCCTTTCTTAATATATTCCCTCCTCTTATTTTGCGGTTTGTCACTGTGCTAAACCAGTGAAAATACTTGCCTCAAGCCCTCCTTCCACTTCTACTTTATTTTCTATATTACTAGCCATCAAACCCTGTAAGTATTAAATAGTGGAGACATACAGACTCCATAGGGTCACAATGCTGCATATTATCAAGTTGCTATCTTGAAATTAAAGCAACGAATAAAGGCAATGCATGACAAACTTCATAAAAATACTAAGGAACCTGATCTCCCAAGGGTATGGCAGGGAATTTGAGCTAAAAGCATGGGTCTCGATGTTGTGTATGCGTGGGAAGGGACATGTAAGCAGACATGTAGAGTTACCTCCCTGGATTTCACCTCAGGGAGTTGAGATGCCTGGCTGACATATTCCAGTCTTCTAGGCTTTTAATAAATCAAAAATACACCATTACAAACAGTAAAGACCCCCTCACATGCCAAATAAAAGGATTTTCTCAGACCAGATAATTCAGTCACTGCTGATCAGTCCTCCAGGCTGCTGTGTAAAGCAATGTTAAAGCCATATAAGGTTATGGGTGTCCTGGGGCTAGGAAAAGTTAACAAGGGAGCAGTTCAGTGCAGGGTGGATGGCAAGAACTGAGGATAAGAAAAGAGACAAATTAGCACTTTAAGTCAGCTCCTGTTGTGGGGATAAATTCAGTCAATTTAATACTTGAGCTCTTCTGCTCTTCAGGTGCTGAATTTCACTGAAGCAATGTGGGAGCAGAATTTTCTAACCAAGTGGATGTCATTGTGTGACAGCAGCTGGGGACATTGTCAGTGCCTGCTACTCCATTACTTACATTGTTCTTTCCTCTGACCATGGCATGACCAAGGCCCTTCAATATCAACAGAGCCACCTCGCTTCTATAGGCAAAGCAAACAATTTCCTTGGGGAACACAGCAGCTGGTTTCTGTTTGTTGTTGCTGCGTGGAGTGGACATTTGCCCTATTGCCCTTTTTTGCCTCTCATTTGTCTAGGGCAAATCAGCAAGGTCCTCGAGCTGGTTACAGATATCAATGCTGCTGTTTTTGACAAGTGCTACTCGCACTGATAATCAGCAGAGCCCATTTCTACTCCTTTTGATTATAATAGTACCCACTGGTAACCTCCAGTCACTGTCCATGCCCTTGCTTTGGTTTATGGCACTGCACCCTCCATCATAGGTGACAGGACCCATACTCACCTAAACACAAATTCTGCTCAGGCACATTTTGTAAACATTGGCGGCTCAGATTGTAACATGGCAAACTGATGCCCAGGAGGCTCAGGAAGGATTGGGAGCAACATCCCTCACATTCCTGACTGCCCTTTCTTGGCAAGGGTTGGGAATACCATGGGTGATGAAACTGAGGACTAGTTTACACTTAAACTTTACAGGGCACAGCTGTATTAATACAGCTGTGCCACTGTAAGAGCGCTTGTGTAGCTGCATCATGTTGATGGGAGAGGAAGCTGTCCTGCCAACATAATAAAACCACCTAAATGAGCAGTCACACCCCTGAGCAACAAAAGTTTTGCCGGTATGAGCGCTAGCGGAGACAAGGCCTGAATCTCTCAAGCACCTACAAGAGGCAAGTTTCCTTTAGGGCTGGTCTATACTTACCTCCGAGATTCAGCAGCAGGTGACAGGAGATACACAAATGACGTAAAAAACTTACATAACTCACGTCGACTCCGATGCTTCCATTCTGCACGGCATCCATACTGCACTGCGCCACTTTTGGAGGTGGCTTTCATAAGTCGATTTCTGGATTGACTGAGCAGGTCTTTACTGACCACTCAGTCCATCCAGAGAATTTGCTGCTGTCAGGATAGACCTAGCCTCAGAGTCATACACGCTCAAAGAATTCTCTCCTCATTAGCTCACTGTGAGGCTACTTCTTTCACCGCTTCAGGGAAAAGAAAAGAAAAGCCCCTGCTGAAGTTATTGGGAGAAAAATGAAAATAGTTTGGAACCCATCAGGAGGCTGAGTGGATTTCAGAATTCCTAGGCCAGCCAAGTCCTTTGTTGATGGAGCATCTCCTGTGTTATCTAACACCCTGCTGGTAACCGTAGCCTAAAAGTTGTCCTTTAAAAGTGATCTGCAAAGGAAAACAAAATGGAGTATGTACCCTTTCCCCCTGCTTCATGATGGATAAAAAAGGCCTGGAAGCTATTTTAAGAGGGGTTTCCTTTCTTGTTTTTCACATTAGAAATTTTGGTCCTGTTTACCCTGTTTTTCTTGGAAGATTCTATAAAGAACTAGCAGGATTGTGACATCAGAGATACAATGTAAATAAAGCTGATTAACTGAGAAGAACATTGATTTGTATTCCATCATTTTCAAACCCTCTGCTTTTTTGTTTGTTTGTATAACGCCTATTTAACTCAAATACCAGATAAACACATAGATAAAAGACATATTTGTTAATGATTCACAATCCCATCTGTACCCCCCTCACGAAGAGCTGACAAAGCACATAAAACTCATTTATGAGGCCTCCAAAAATCCTCCAGCAAAACCAGGGAAAGGCAAAACTTGGTATTTCTGATAACAAACAAGCAAAAAACTTTTTGGACTGTCATCATAAACCATGAAAAAAATAGCACAAATTCAATGTTTCTGCCTCCTTCTTCATGCCACCTTTAACATTCGCTTTTTGAGTTTGGAAGCTGAGATGCCAGCCAACATTCCACCAGGGGGCACCATGCCATCTTTCAGGATAGACTGAAAAATTTCTTTGGAAGTGAAAAAGTGTACTAAAAAGAGCAGGCATCAGACAGGGGCTGTCTGAGGATGGGAGAGACTCGGGGGACCATTGTAGATAAAAGGGACTCAATGTACTCAGAGAGAAACTCTCTCCTCCTTGTTTCCTGTCACAGAAGTTTCTCATCTTCCGTCCTTCTCTAACATGTACACTTACCCCAGTAAGTGACCTCCCATCCCATTCACATCACATAGTCTGGTCTCCCTTGTGCCTACTCTCATCCCCTCCCTTGCTGTCTCCTTAATCTCTCACTCTCTTCTGGATCTTTCTGCTCACAATACAAACATGCGTTGGTCTCTCCCATCTTAAACTGACCCTTGATTCCATTTGTCTCTGAAACTACCACTCCCATCTCCCTTTCAGCTCTAAGCTCCTTGAATATGCTGTTTACAATCATTGTCTGGAGTTCCTCTCCTGTAATTCCATTCGAGACCCTTTCCAATCCAGCTTCTGCTCCTTTCACTCCACTGAAATTGCTCTTACCAAATTTTCTAATAACCTCGTCCTAACCAAAAATCAGAACCATCATCATCCTTGGTCCCTTACTCTTCTCCCTCAGAGTTACAAGCATCTCAGGAATGGAGGTTGTTCATAACTCTGAAATGTTCATAACTTTGAATAAAACATTATGGTTCTTTCAAAGGTTTACAACTGAACATTGACTTAATACAGCCTTGAAACTTTACTGTGGAGAAAAAAAATGCTGCTTTTAACCATTTTAATTTAAATGCAACAAGTACCGAAATAGTTTCCTTACCTTGTCAAACCTTTTTATGTAAACTTTCCCTTTACTTTTTTAATAGTTTGTGTTTAACACTGTACTGTACTGTCTTTGGTTGGCGGTTTTTTTTTGTCTCTGCTGTTGCTTGATTGTGTACTTCTGGTTCCAAAGGTGGTGTGTGATTGACTGGTCAGTACATAAGTCTGGTGTCTGTAACTCTGAGGTTCCCTGTACCATTTCTCTGCTGAGGACTCACAGATCTACCTCTCTATTGCAGACCTGTTTCCTTCTATCCAAACTGAAATCTTGGCCTATCTCTGACATCTCCTTGTGGATGCCAAGCTGGTGTTAACTTGAGCACAACAGGCTAAAACAGAGCTTTTAACCTTCTCCCTTCAAAAAACCTTCCCTCCTTTCTTGATTAATGTGGCCAAAACCACCATCCTGTCTGTCACTCCGGCCTGTAACTTGGGTATCATTTTCCATTTGGAGCTCTCTCTAGGTCCTTACAGCCACGCTATGCCCAAGTCTTGCTGATTATTTCTGCATAAAATCTCTAAAATACAGCCTTTCTTACCCATGTGCATGGCTAAAATTCTCATCCAGGCTCTCATCATCTCACATCTTGATTATTGCAACATCCTTCTCTCTGGCCTTGACAAATGCAAAATATTTCCCTTCTTGTCTCCATTCAGAATGCTGCTACAATGATCATTTTCCTAGCCTGTTGCTTTGATCATGTCACTCCTCTTTTTGCATCCCTCCACTAGCTCCTTCTTCTTTATTGCATTAGACATAAGCTACATGTCTTCAGTTTCAAGGCCCTTCACAGCCTGTCCACATCCTATCTACCATCTCTCATTCACTATCAAAATGTTAACTCCCATTACCGAGTGTCCCTGTCCAGGGCCATCAAATTTTCAAAGACCACCTTTGTGGATTCTCTCATGCTGTCCCTCCTTCAAATTCTGCCTTAAAATGCTTCTTTGCCATGATGCCTACCAAAAAACTGGACAATGGTTTGACCACTGGTGTGCTGAAAACACTGCCTTATCATGTTGACCAATATTGTCTCATTGTACTCTCCTGTCTCCATCTGTTCTCTTTTGTCTAATACTTAAATTGTCAGCTCCTTGGGGCAGTAATCATCTTTTTGTTCTGTGTTTGTTTAGCACCTTGCACACTGGGGTCCAGATTCATGCACATAAGAAAGAAAGATCTGAGCAATGAGCCAGAGTCGAGGCATTTGAGGGAAAAGGCAGAAGGAAAGGAATCAATTGTTAAGTGCTTTATCATCCAGCCAGGCCAGACCCACCTATGTTACAGCCTCACCTCTGTCAGGGCTTGTTCACGCTTGGAAAATACATCATGTTAGAAAATGTGAAATCCTCCTGGCTGGTTCCTGGGATTAACCACAACCAGCAAGTATAGCATTAAACAAGCACAGCTGTGTATGTCTACCTGGAGTGTTTTCCAGTTTGGGAGGGTTTGAATGAGGGATTTGCTTTACCCGTCTTTAGATCCAGGTGAGAATCACTTTAATATCTGAGATATCCCCTGTCAGGGGGAGGACAAGCATCATGATCTAATCGGTATTCTCTATTTCTAATTAAAGCTGTCTGGCTATTTGTGCACCAGAGGCAAAGATCATTCTATTAATGGGAGGCAAAAGTTTCCCTTAGAGTCATACATGCCCAAAGGGCACCCCAGCAATGACAGAAAAATGCTCACAAAGGTTACCTCTCACTGTGTTACAGGGAGTGGACTCCTCCAGACAGAGGCTGGTCTTTCATCACTGCATCTCCTTTAAGACGCAATGCTGGGACAGTAGAGTAATGCTGATGTACAGTGAAATGCCCTGCACGCCTCTCACTCAGCCAGCCCTGCAGGAATGCTCCCTGTGGTGACCCAAATAGATCAGAAGAAATCAGAACAAGTCCCACAGCCCTGCACTTTCTTCACCCATGCCTGGATCCTGAGAAATAGTAATGCTGAAGTCGGGGGGAGAGAGGGTGGGCCGGGTGATGGAGGCCAGCAAGGCCTGTACCTGAAAGACAAACTGGAGGAAGCTGAGAGCCAGACAGATGATCAGGGGTCAGGGATTGATGTGGGAGGAGAGATGACACTGAGGCCTGGTCTACACTAAAATGTTCAGTCAACCCAGCTACGTGGCTCAGGGTTGTGTCAGCAACATAATTATGCTGACCTAATCCCCAGTGCGGACAGCACTAGGTCAATGGAAGAATTCTTCCATCAACCTAGCTACAGCTTCTCAGCGAGGTGGGTTACCTACAGGACAGGAGAGCCTCTCTTGTCGCCATAGGGCATGTCTGCATTGGAGCACGGCAGCAGCATTGCAAGTGTAGACACGCCCTGAGTACGACCACTAAGGGGAGAGGAGCATGATGACAGCAAAGGAAGGTAGAGCAGACCCAGAAGCCACGCCCTCCATGCATTCCCTTAAAGAGGATGCTAGACACCCTCATGGCCTCCCCGTGAACGCTCCAGCCAGGGTTTAACAATTGCTGCACGTCCTCCCAATTAGATAACATTGCCTAGAATACCTGAGCCAGCTGTAGGGCCAGGGTTCTGTAGGCATGAGGGCTGTGGAGCCTGCTGCAGGGGGAGGGGCTGTTTGGGAGAGCAGGGGAGAGAGGGAATTTCTAAAATTTCTTTAATTCAGTGACCAGCTGAACACAACAGAACCCAGGCGTGGAAACATTGCAGGTTGGCCCATCTCCACACTCACCCAACTGCCCATGTGTGCGTGTCGGTGCGCAGCACAGAGACAGCGGGGAGTCCTTGCAATTTTGCAGACCCAAAATGAAGGATACAAAGGAGTGAAGCTAGAAAGGTCAGCGGATCCCTTCTGTTCATACAATGTAGAATGATTACCAACTGGTTGGCTGCCTGCTCTATCGATCAGTTCGCTGACAGTACTAAACAGCTGGGGAGAAAAAAACCACAGTGGATCTGGGAGGAGCAGAAGTAAATTTTGGTCTGAAATGAGAAATGCTCCCTTGCAATGGAGGGGGTGGGCACTGTTAATGAGAGAAGGGGATAAAAAAACTCCAACAGTGCCCACCATGGAGGGAAGGGAAGCTGCTACCTCAACCCCGCTTCCTCTCCTTTCTTATTTCCCCCTGTCCCTTGCTTTGTGGGTTTAGTTGGTGAATCAGAACTCATTGCTATTTGGTTTTGAGCAGGCATAGCTAGTCAAAGAGAAGAAAGGCTCCTTGTCTTGAGGTTCATAGTTTTAATCCTCTCATGTGTCCAAGACAGAAAAGAGAGCAGCAGAGTGAAAAGGACAGCCCTGGTTTGTATGCCAGTTCCCTCTCTTTTATACCCTTTCTCTTATGCCAACCATTGCCCTGTCACAAAAGACAGTCTCCCCTCCTGGCAAACTAACCAAGCATCTAAATTTAATAGCTGCCTGCAGCCTCTCAAATTAAAAATGATTAAACATCTTATTAAAGCACATGTGTCATTCTACTGAATGGGAGGCACATTCCTTTGCAGTAAATGTGAAATCAATTCAAGTGACCAATTTAACAGTGTGGCACCCCTTCCCTGCTTCGCTTGTGTCCTTTCTCGCTTGTGTCCCATTGTATTGTAGTGAGGTCTTGGAAGGGAACCAAATGTACCTGATTACCCAGGCTATCACCTTTCTTTTCTAGCACTAGCTTTACCTCCATCCCACACAAGATCTGCTGTTATCTCACTTTTCCCCTATATTACTGATATCAGCTACACTGGATCAGTAAACCTGAGGCTACAGAAGACTTTGCAGGTAACAATTAGCAAAGCAATTTATAAACATTAGCCTTCACACCAGCTAGGGAAGGATCATCAACCTCATTATACAGATGAGGAAACTGAGGCACAGAGCGGTGATGTAATTTACCCAGAGGGAATGTGTGTTAGGGATGGGATTAGAATTCAGGACCTCCCAGTCATGTATTGCCACACCTTTGGGTCTTGGCAGGTACAAGGGGTATGATAGCAAAAGAATTTGTCTCTCTTATGAGAAAACAGTTGAACTCTATACATCTCAATGGAATGGGAAACTTAGTGGCTCAGATACTATGTCAATGAGTGCAGTATAAGAACCTAGCCAGAACTGAACAGAATAGAATAGAATTGTCTACGGGGAACCTAAGATGATGTAATTTACATCTTCTTCTGTCTTTTTTAACACATAAGTTACATGAACATGGACTCCCTTAGCTTTACTCATATACTCTAGGCTGAATTCTGTCCTCCGTTACAGCCACATAACCCACTGAAGTCCAAGGGGGTGCATGGGTGTAACAATGGACAGGATTTGGATTTTAAGACTGACACTCATTTATACCCCTTTACTCATAGCCTCCGAATCTAGCCCCTGGAGTGTATTGGAAGCCGAGGGGGTTTCTCTCAAACGGGTGGCTAGGTGTGGAACGGGTGCTGTTTGGTTTTTGCTATCTGCTATATTTTCTATGCTTGTTATAGCCTGAGCTGCTTTCTGAGTGGCAAACTAGCAGCCAGAGTAAAAGGATTAAAAAAATGGGTCATGCAGTCTCCAACGTGAAGGTCAATTACAGTTGCAAACATTTCCCACCAGAAATCCTGGAAGTCTCACAAAGGCGCTGAGAGCAGCGGCTGTCTGGGAGGAGGGCAATGGTTCAGACCACGATTAATGAGGGCTGAGCCAGCCTGCTCCTGGAAGAGTGACCAACTGCTAAACAAACAAAATAAAGAAAGCTAGGACAGAGATGCTAATTTCCTTTCTTTCTCTGAGCCAAAAGATGATGGCCGCCCAGCTACCAAGTGGGAAATCTCCTCAGGGCTGGCCAGGGAAGCAGGGACAGAGTGGGTCCCTCTGGTTACTGGGGCTACTTATACTCGCTGGTTTCCCCTGCAAAGGAAGGTTTTTCCTCTCCTGAAAAACTGAATCGTCTGGATAGCCAAATCCACCCCCTCCCCCCGGTAACTCCTCTAAGTGCAGGTATCAGCAAAGTGAATGGACTGTGGTTTTGAAGTACCCGTATTGCAGGTGCTCAAACACTATGGTGAGGTGGAGGGTGTAAGAATGAGTGTAGAAGAGATCACAGCAAGATAAGGACTGCATAAGCCAGCTGGGAATAACGCTGGAGCTACCTGGCATATACTCTTACCAAAGCTCTCTAGAGCAGCGCTTCCCAAATGTTTTGCCAGCACGACCCCATTTTAATGAATTATTTCCTTCCAGGAGCCCAGACTGCGTGGTGGATGTCATTTTGTAGAGCAAAATGGAGACCCCTGCACAGCATGACCTTGCACTCCTGGCACATGTACGGTCATGCCACACAGCGGAGGGGGGACTCAATTTTGTACTACAAAATGGCCTCCTCCGCACAGCGAGACCGTGCATGTGTGGTGCGTTCATGATCACGCTGTCCAGAGCAAGCCATTTTGTAGAGCAAAACGGAGTCCTTCGTGCATCGTAACCACCCCTGCATCGTACGCGGAAGGTCACGCTGTGTGGAGTGAAATGGTGTCATCTGCACACGAGGGATTGCTGTTACCCCATCTGCTGATGGCATGACCCCAAGTTTGGGAACCACTGCTCTGAAGGGGCATGCTCTCTTACTGTATAAATACAGCCAGACACTGGATTCTTTCACACGCACTCAGGGGACAGTGAGCATTTTACCTGCTGTACTTGTCAGCCCCTTAAATGTGTGAAGGAGCAATGGGAGAGTGCTTTGGAAGCTCCCATCTAGCCAGCCAGGTACTGGTTTGCAATCATAGGAATGTGCATCAAATTTAGCTGGAGAGGGAGTGTAGTGAACTATATACTGTACACAGGGCAGGGGCCAGGAAATCCTGGTCACTAATCCTGGGTCTTCCACTGACTTGGAGTGCAGATTCGGTTGAGTCATGTAACCTGTCTGTCAGCCAGTCTGTAACTGGATTAGTACCATACTTACCTCCTAGAGTGGGCTGAGGATGAATTAACTGGAGGTGGTTAAAAAGCACTTCATTGATTCTAAGGCCAGAAAGGACCATTGTGGTCATATAATCTGGCTTCCTGCATAACACAGGCCAGAGACCTTCCGTGAAAACAATTCCTGTTTGAATTAGAGCAGATCTTTTAAGAAAAACATTCAATTCTTATTTAAAAATTGCCAATGATGGAGAATCCACCACAACCCTTGGTAAATTGTTCCAAGGGTTAATTACCCTCTCTGTGAAATTTGTCATCTTCTACTTCCAGTCATTGGATCTTGTTAGACTTTCGCCTGCGAGACTGAAAAGTCCACTATCAAATACTTGTGCCCTATGTGGGTACTTACAGACTGTAATCAAGTCACCCCTTAATCTTCTCTTTAGTAAGATGAATTGATTGTGCTCCTTGACTCTATCACTATAAGGCATGTTTTCTAATCCTTTACCTATTCTTACGGCTCTGCTCTGAACCCTCTTCAATTTATCAAAATTCTTTTTTAATTGTGGACACCAAAACAGAGCACAGTATTCCAGCAGCAGTAGCACACGAGCCAAATAAAGAGGTAAAATAATCTCACTGCTGCTTCTCAAGAGTCCCCTGTTTATGCACCCAAGGACCATTCTAAGCTTTATGATGAACTATTGTTTTACTTCTCTTACCTGACTTGGAGGGATGGGTCATCCTTAACACATGCTATTTTTCTAATAGCGTGTTAATTGCTTAGTTTTCACTCTCCGAAGGATATATTAGACTTGGCTTGAGGGCGAATTCCTCTTCTAGGAGAAACCAGTAGAGCTGTGCAATCGCTTGGACAAGGGTACAGGGTAGCAGGTATGGTTCGCTTTCCCCACAGCTGGGAGAAAGATCTTTGCAAATGTTGAGCTCGCTCGTGCCATCCCCCTCGCACAGGAAGCCAGATTCTGATCTCAGTAACACTAGCACAAATATGGAAAAATGCTGTTGAAACAAATAGAGTTAGTCTTGATTTACACCCATATGAGAGCAGAATCTGGTGCAAAGGCACTGAAGTTTTGCTTGAGTAAAGATGGCAGGATTGGAACCGACTGTATTCAATCTCTACAAAAAATGCACCCTCCATGTGAACATTGAGTTAGGGTTGTTACGTTGTATATCCCCCCAAGGCAAACCATGTCACACAAGGAATAATGCCAACTCCCTGTGTCCTCTGAAGAGTTTGGAAGATCAAGTGCAACCATTAAGATGTGTAACACTGCAATTTTAGTGCTGATTTAAGTGCAAATCTCAATACAACCTGGACAACAGAGTTGTTACCAGCACAACCATAATATGTCAAACAATAACGCCTGATTTTAAAAGTATGGGGCTAAATCCTGCTCTCGCTTACACTGTGTTAATCTGACTTCTCCACTGTCACTGAGCAGAAGCTGGCTTTGAGGAGGTGTTTATAGTGGACTATAGTTTAGAGTCACATATTGAAATGCTGAAGGGTGGCCTCACTCTCTGGGTAAGCACACAGACCAGATCAACATATGATTATGCTTTAATTGTATAACAATAGCACTTAGGAGAACCAATCAAAGATCAGAGCCCCATTGTGCTGGGCACTGTACAGTCAAACTGCAAAAGGTACTCCTTGCCCAATGAGCTCACAGACTAGGTTAGGACAACATACAACAGGTAGCGGAAACAAACCAATAAGAGGGAGAGGATGAGGCAAATTTAGTCAGTCCCTGTACAATAAACAGTGGTCTCTGCTCACCATGGGCCTGATCCAAAGCCCAGTGGGAAGACTCCCACTGATTTCAGTGGGTCCAGCCCCACCTGCCTATCTATGCTAAGCTTTGCAGATAACGCGGCAAGAGTGAGGCCTAAGGAAGGACCCAAAGGAGAAGGTAGAAGTTTGGCTGATTTTTGCGAGAGGTTTTCCCATTCACGCCAGAAAGCCCTAGTCTGTTTGAGAACGAAGTGAAGCATCAGACAGTGAACGCTGGGGATGTTGGCAGAGCAAAAGCAAGCGGCCAATGCTGGGAAGCATTAACAGAATAGCTAAGCAGGTCGAGGTAAGTTGTGAAGGGATTGAAAGGCAATAAGCCCCTTTTGTCCTTCACTGCAGTGCTGAGTCTGGTTTCTATGTCCAACAATAATAACCAAGAGCTGTTTCCCTCTCCTCTCCCCTTCATACTACTCCAGAAGAAGATGTCAATCTTCTTATCACATCCTTGCCTTCTTCATCTGTACAACACAATGCACCCAAGGGAAATTATGTACATCACAATTTCTCAACACCAGGCAACATAGTTCCATTTCATTATCCTGATCAAGTGGTTAAATTTCTTCAGCATCCACCGGGTGAAAAATCTAGGTGCAACAATTTGCCTAATGCCCTGGAACTTGATCGGGAGAGGAAACTAAGACATTAATAATTTAAATGTAACGACTAGGTACTCAGCAGTATAATTTCATTTATTTTTTAAAATTCTTTTCCCAGAATGTTAAACCATTATGGAAAAAAAAAAGCAACTTTAGAAGATTGTGAGCTGCTCTCTGGAATCTATCATCACTGGAATAGACAGTGACAATGAATGAACTAGTGGACTTGGTGTAAATAATTTATGACCGCTTTCTATTCTCTCTCTGAATATTAGTTTGAGAGAAAAGTATTTGGGAATAATATCATATTTTGAAATTTTTTAAAAAAATCTAGCAACATGGGATCTTCACTGCACATAGTAGGTCACACAAAAACAACAGCCTCATCTGTATTAGAAAGGGAGGGGTCAATTTCAGAATCTGAATTATTCTTGGCACTTACAGAGAGCAGCCTCTGATTTTAGATGACCATCTTGAGCCATCTTCAAAGGTATTGAGGTGTCTAACTACCTCGTTAGGTGCTTATATCCACCATTTTGGCACTCAGTGGCCACCTAACCCTGCAGGCATCTAAGTTTCTGCTGGTCAGTAGCCACAAAACTTCCTAAACTGTGGCACCACCCCATAACTAAGGAGCTGCTGAGAGGCCTCGCCTAAGCCAAGGCCCCTAAATGGACTTCTCAAACTAGTCGAAGGAACATCTATCTTGCCAGCAGGCTCTGATCATTTAGGCATGCTCTGGGCATGCCTAACAGCTACCAGAACCCACAGCAGAGATTCCTAGATTCCAAGGCCAGACAGGACCATTGTGGATCATCTAGTCTGGCTGCCACCTCCTGCATGACACAAGCTATAGAACTTCCCTTAACTAAGGAGGAGGGCTGGATGCAGGCCACCAGTAGGTATGGGGGAGCAGCACGGCATGGGGGCGCAGGGAAATATACAGTGAGCATGACAGAGGTAGTGCGTCTGAGCCAGCACAAGGGCAAAATAGTTTTGGCACTTACCTTCTATTGACTGCAGTGCGAGCTCTGTGTGCTCAGCATTTCCAAACCCACACACGGAGGGTGTCTGAAGTTGGACAGCCAAAAGCTGCAGCATCTCAGTTTGCCCTGATACTTCACCCCTCACCTCACTTAAAAAGAAGCCAATCGCCACGACACCCATCTCACAAGACTTTGCTGAGCATGGGCATGAAGTTGCATAGCACTGATAGCTTTTTTTTTTTGGCCCTGCTGGGTGTATCCTCTAGGATCAATTGCGTGCCATGGCACAAGGAAGGGGACGAGATTATTGCTGGAGCTAAAGCTTTGCAGTCATCTTCTATGTGGAAGTAGTGAGAGAACTGACTGGGCTCAAGCCCCTCTGTGTCATTTAAATTTCCCATCCCTGACATGCTCAACTCCTTGGAGAGCAGTGAATTGCAGCACTGATTTCCTTCACCGCCAGTGTCACATAAACACCAGGCTGGCATCATGCTAAAGAATTCTTCATTCATCCCTCTCTCCTCTCCCCATCCCAGCAACTGATGACTGGAGAATATGGGAAATATCTCCCGCGGTACCCTTGACACTGCAGCGTTGGCATGATAGCATGAGAGTCTCCTACAAATGCCTTATGCTGAAGGCTTCATGAAGGGCAAAGCTTGCAATGATATCAGAAACACACTCTCAGTCTTAGTCAAGAGGGACTGCACAAAGCTGTACGGGAGCCTTTTGACTTATCCACCGTGCAATGGCATGAATTGAGGCTCCTACTCAGTTTCACCTAACCCAAGTAAGCCAAACGGTCAAGTTCGATTGAAGCCAATGGGAGGCTGTCCATGAGTAAGGACTTCAGGGAATTACCCCTTCTTAAAAGACACTTCTCCAGGATCCTGGCAAGCTGGCCAGCTCTTGGATGGGAGACCTCCAAGGAGAACACGAGTGGCTCTAGGCAGTGGTTTGGGGGATTCAGCAGGAGGCATGGCTCGTGGTGAGTCAGCAATCAGCACTCCAGCCTGGTGTCCAATAGTACCATTCCGCTGGACATTATCTGCTATTTGTTTTTCTGTTTGACATGCATCAGTCATCCAGTATGGGTCAGAATCAATATAACGTGACTTGACTGGGTGATCCCAGACCATGACTAATGGAGAGCAGCTGGATGACGCGAACAGCTCACTGGCAATCCATGTGCTCACAGGTTTTTCAAATAGGGTGCAATTCAAGGTCAAAGGACCACTATGTTGAGGACTTAAGTGCTGCATAGACATTGTGCTGGATCTACGGGCGGGTGCAGTTTATTACCTATAATCTATTTGGTGAAGACTTACAAATATATGCACAGATATCAGGCTCGATATGCAAAGGGAAACAAGGGCTAAATGTACACCAGTGGTTGTTTGTGATGAGTAATCTAAACTTTGCTGAGCATTGAAATGGGTAGGCTCTTGGAAACAAGAGCCACTCTTGGCCCATCAATGACCTACATGACCTTTTCCATCTCTGAGCCAGGGATGACAATTCTCTGGAGCGCTTACCCAACAGCAAGAGGCGACCTCCGTGTCTTAATTTTAAAAAAATGTTTTATTTCAAGATCCTTCTTTTTTTTTTACTCATATTTCAAAAAAAGGTTGGGTAAAAGTACAAAAAAAGTCAGTTGCGTAACAGCAAAGGTTTAGAAATCACAGCCGTGGAACTAACCCAAGCAATATACAGACAGAGCACGTACCAAACAACCCAATGGGGACAATTTTTCTGAAGAGCATTTTGAATTCTTCTGGATTATTTTTTTCTCTGTACAAAACACACCAAAGCATGCCATGGAGCCAGGAAAACAAACCAACAGACAGTGACTAGAAATGAGAGTTGTACAATAGGAAATGGCGTGTGCTCTCTCACGCTGTTTCTTTCAGTTTCCTTCATGTCAAGTTGTTCTGCAGACAATTCACTTCGGCATCATCCTGCTCGCCCTTGCCACTGTCGTGCTTGGGCGACGTGGAGTTCTGAATATTAAATGATTCCTCTTCTTTCATGCAGGATTTCACAGAGCCCTGCAGTTTGTGGGGCGCATTGGAGTCATCCTAGAAAAGAAAGAGGGGAGGAAAAGGAGGGAGAAGAGAGGTCACAGAGGGGGCAGTGATGGAGGTCAGAGTAGCCAGAGAGACTTTTCCCCTCTTTGTTAGCACGGCACTAAGAAAGCAGGGGTTGATCAGACAGGAGTAACAGCACTGCAAGTTGGAGCAGAGGGGCTCCCTCTCTGTGAATCACTGTGGAAGGATCTCGGCTGGCCTGTCACTCAACGCATCCCATCCGCCATCCTCTCTGATGTGTCATGCTCTGACACCCTGTCACTCAGCTTTGAAACAAACCCACAGTCTGCTCTCAGTGAGTTACTTCATGGCTTTGCTATCATCACTGAAAGCCACAGAGCATCTACAGGGGGCCGGGCCTGCCTCAGGGGCTAGCTGCTGCCATACAGGCTGTCACAGCAATGGAGATTGCAGAGCTGGGATCAGCTTCCAGGGGGCTGGGCTGTGGAATTCTGTCCCTCTCGACGCACCCTTCGGGGGGTGGCGCGAGACGGTTTTGTTTCCGCCTCATGTTGCGGGTGTAGAGAGTGTAGGGCCCTATTGTTTACTGGGGTTTCCCAGACTTTGCTCCCATGCTAATATTTATAATGCTGCAGATGTCTAAGTAGGAAAGGGATTAACAATATCTGCCCCGCACCGATTTGTATTGCTAGGTCAGCTGCAGGAATCAAGTCTCTTAACACCCTGGTGAGAGAGGTCACCAGTATCATCACCGTAATCTTTTACAGACAGGGACACTGAGGCACAGCATCTAGCCGTGTCTCAGTCGAAGAGCCAAGAATAGAACACAGGGGTCCAGATTCCCAGCCCCCGCATCTTACGCCAGCCTTCACCGCCTTCTTAAAAAAGATCACTGCTGACAACTACATCAATGCTGCACCATAGCTGGACAAGCTCTTCACCAAACCCTCTTGCAGCCCTATGGTCCTGATGGAGTTTCTTTGGCTGGGCCCCAGCGTTGCGGATAGTGCTGCAGTCCATCTCCACACCGCTTTGCAACAACCTCTGGTTTTCCGTCCCTCTGTCTCTCCTGGATACACAGATTCTAACAGCTGATCCTCAGTTGAGTAGAGGGCAGTCAGCCTTCGGGCCTGCCGCAGTGCTGTGTTAGCATGCTGCCTCTGCTGTGCTGCCCAACCGTTGCACCATCAATTCCCCTGGGGATTTTGGGGATTAGTCTGCACTCTGCATAATAATAATTCTACAAAAAAAGAGCCAAGCACAGTCACTGATGGATTTGCTACCTCTACCTCAACACACTGCCCTGAACCATTCCAGAAATCAGGAGGAATTTCCCTCTAGTAGGGCAAGAACTGCTACCTAAATGCATTCTGCACTGCTCACTTGAACTAAAGGGAGAAGGCCATTAGTAGCGACTAACATCACATCCAGACCGCCAGCTGAGCAGGGGCATTTTAGCAACCAGCCAGGTGTCCAAGCCACTGCCAATTATTGGGATGGACTACCACTTATTCTGCTTGCTGCTTTTAGCCATTTGCAGGAATTTAGCATAACTAGGCAAACCAGGAGAGGGGGGGTTAGACAGTGAACATGTGATGTGAGCCTGGCTCTGTGTGTTCTCTCTATCGGAATATGTTGGGGCAGATGTCTGGATATATTTTAGAATTGTAGGCATGGGGAAATTTAGCTATCAGACTAACGGCTTAAGACTGCTCGCTTAACAATATTTTTTTTTAGTGTCATGTCTTTGTAATGCCTGCTTCTGCCCAGTGGTTGATTTGTTTGGTCAGCTATGTAACATTATTTTGATTGACATGTCTCTGTAACTTTTGGTTTTGTAAGAGGGAGGTAGAGAGTCTGAGTCAGACAGATCACGTCGTGGACATCTTTGGAAAGATCTCCAGGCACAGATGGCAGGACTGGCCAGCCAGAAATCTATGACTGATTCACCCAAAGACTGCCTCAGACTTGTGAGGCAGCTAACGAGTTTTGGGGTACTCTAATACCTATTGTATTTGGATGTGCTTAAGACTAATAAGTGGAGACTTTCAGTAAAAGTGATTCTGATGGGAATCGCTGGAGACCAAATAAAATAAAGCTTTACAGTTAAAGGCGCCTGGTTTTGACTTGTCTGTGCCAGCCATATAGCAGGCGGAGGTACTGTGGTTCCTTTGGTTTATTTCCTGATACTGAACTGCAGAGACTAAAAGTCAGGGGGTCGAGGAACCCTGTGTAACACAGCTACTAGGGGGCGAGATGAGCCCAGTCCTGTGAAAGGTCAACAGCGTGTGGAACCAACTGTGTATTTGCAGCGCTGCCCTCTTCCTGGATGGCATCAGTACTGCTATGCTGCGTGGCATAGGTGCCATATCTGAGTTCTGTCCCCTGTGCTGTGTGACGCACTGCATGCCCATGAGAGGCGGCTTAGTGAAGACCGAGGCACTTGCAGGCTTGTTACAGTATTTGCATATCCAACATATTGCAGATGAGAAAACAAATGCAACAAATAACGAATGTGTATTTATTAGCGGCGGCTATGCCGAGAAACTGGCTGCCTGCCAAGAGCCTGGAGGAGGGTTGGCCACTCACATGACACACTCACAGTAACACTTCAGACCAGCACGGTTAATTAAATGCCATTACAACCATCGATGCTTTGCACATCCAGTAGCCGTGTTCACATTGCTGTGTGGAGAGAGCCGAACAGAGATGAAGAGATGCAAATACTGAGACTCAACGTGCTCCAACCTGATCCAATTTATCCAATGGTAGATGCAATGTCACAAAATATCCCTCTTCAGGCCAGTTTTTCCTTAATACTTCCCCCCCGTGTAACTGAGCGTGGTGAAGGTGCTAGATTGTTATCCCTGGAGGCTGAAATCCCCTGTGTGCGCACAGGACAGTTACAGCATGGACAGCTTCAGAGGACGATTCATCAGTTCCAAGACTGAGAGGACCACTGTGCTCATCCAGTCTGTCCTCCTGTATAACACAGGCCAGAGAACCTCACCCAGTGAGCCGCCTAACCTCATACATACTGCACTGTATGTCTGCCTGCCTCAGCCCCACTCTAGGGCGGAGAAGGTAATTCATTCTCCAGGGCCTGTTCAAACCTTTGGTCATCTGTGGTGGTGGATAGTGAGATGAAGAAACCGAGGCACCACACAGACTATAGCCTGCTTCCCACAGACTATAAGGCTGGATTCAAATCCATGCCCTAGAAGGGAAAGGTGCCACCCTCGGGACCCAATCCTTGGAGCCATCCAGTCTGCCACTGCTGTGAGGTTTGGTTAGTATCAGTGAGAAGGGAAGGAAAGCACATGGTTCTGCTCAAAGCCAGAGTGGGGGCTTGGAAAAGACCGTGGGGAGGTGTTGGAACAGGTCTGATCCTGGCATGCCTTCCTCTCCACTGAGCCAAACTGCTGTTACTCAGGAGCAAGCCCGTGGGATGTAACGGTGACAAGGACACTGATCTGCAAAGCAGTCAAGAGAAGGGGCCATCTCCCGCGCGCAGCTCCTTACCCAGCCAGCTTAGGCAGCTGATGGGGCTGGAAAGCAGGGAGAAGACAGAGGACTTGGACATGCTGGTGGCTGGTGGTCCCCCATCCTCAGAGATCCAGATACCGCTAAATTTCTCTCCTGTTCTCAAGATGCGGCCAATGTCTTCCAGCCTGGCGTGGGGAAATTCATGGCTCCTTCGCTTCTGTAGTGGAGCCCTAAGGATCTCTCCTCCCCTGCCTCTGGCTAGCTGTTCAGTTCAGAGGATTAGCACATGGTCCTAATGACATGGAGATTGACGGATCTGGACAAGGAAGGACAGTTGTGGGCTAGTGGGGAGAGAGATAAGGAGAGTTGGGTTCTTGTCCCAACTCTGATACTAGCCTCATGGCATGACCTTGGGCAACTCACTTGGCTTCTTACTCTTTCTGATTTTCCCCATCTGAAACACACGGCAATATAATTCTGCCCGGGTGGGAGTGCTTTTTGAGATCTAGCTGACAAGTGCAAACCCCCGTAGACTGATATCTATCAGTGCTGCTCCAAAATCAGCCAGAGGGGTCACTGCACTTTCTAGCCTCAAATAATTGCACTGCAAAGTGTTACTGTATGCTGTTAATCAACAGCCAGGCTCCACCCCAGAGATGACTGCATTTCAGTGGTGGGTGAAGTGATCCATGTGTATCCATCCCCTTCTCTCAAGGGTGCTGTGGAGTGTGTGAATCAAGTGCTTTGAGATCCCCAGTGACGGGAGCTATGGCAGAATGAGCATCATTCTCTGCCCTAACCAAAGGTCCAGCTCTTTAGGAGAGCTAGATTAATCGCACTAATCACTGCAGCTCACCCTTGTCCTCCTCTGCTATTCCCACCCTGCTCTTTGCGGGGGTTTCTCAGTGAGTCCGGTCTACAGCACTGCACAGTACACGCTCTGGCACTGGGACGCTGCCCAGGTCTCAGGGCTTTGCTTGGGAGTTAGTGCTCACTTTCCAGTGAGAGGCAGGGACTGGGGAGAAGAGACCAAGAGATTCAGGTTTAGATTTAGCCCCCTTCGGTGGCATTCTCTGCACCCACATCCTGTCCTTACACCACCTTCCCACCAAAGGCAAAGGGGCAGCTCTGGGTGAGCAATCAATGGCTGCCACGCTGGGCCCCCGTCCTGTACTTTCCCTTGCCTGGCGGGCCCTGCAGTTTGCTTCTTTGGCAGGGAGCTGAGTGCCCAGTGATGCCTCCCATCAGGCATAGGGAGGAAGCGCAGCCTCTGGAGGACGTAGCAGGAGGCAAGCCCGCTGGGCCAGGTGGACATGCCAGGAGCAGCCTCCGGGGTTAAGACACATTTGCTGGAGAACTGGAGAGGGGCCATGCAGAATCCCTCTGGCACCCGGCCCTTGGCTGTGTCCCTTCTGCCTGTCTTCTGCTCCCAGGCTGCTGTGTCAGCACTACGCACTCCCCAAGGCGAGGTGGCGGAGCGGGCCCAGGGATGAGGAGAGGAGCCGGGAACGTGGGGGAAATAAGAGCAGGAGGGAGGGAACAGCAGGGAGAGAGGGCAGGGAAATGAGGTGGGGGGTAAAAACGCTTCCTGAATGTCAGGGATGAGTGATCCACATCATCCCAGATACGGACGGGGCAGTGACCTGCAATGTCTCACACAGGGTGGCGCAGGGCCCTCAATTTCTCACACCCAGTGGGTCCCATAATGCCCAATGGCTGGGGGGGCGTGGTGCCCATGATGCCTCACACACTGTGGGTCCCATGATGCCTCACAGTTCGGGGCACAGGGCCCCACAGCATCTCCTATGGTATGGATCAGCATCTCCCATTTCTGAGCTGTGCGTGGCCCATTTCAGAGCTTGAGACCCCCCCCCACCTCCCCTATTTCCATGCACAACACCCTTCAGCTCATGGGTCAGTGCCCTCCCCCCACCATGCCCACACTCTGGGCTCTGTGTCCCATGGCTTGAGGGTGTTGTCCCTTTCTAAGGGTCTGCCCCCCACACTGCAGTGCGTGGAGGTCCCAAGCTGTGGGAGGGGGTTTGCACCTGACGGAGCTGTCAGAACCTCACTGGCCCCATGGCATCTCACTGGGGAAAGCGACACTCTGAACATGGTGCTGCCTCTCCCCGGCACAGCAGCAACACGGGGAGTTTCACTTGTGAGCAAAGCGGGGAGGCAGTAAGGGGCTGAGCAACGTCATTGCCCCCAACTCCTTGAGTCCTCGCCATCCCAGGCCAGGCACTGAGTGGCTGATCTTACCCACGCCCGCCTGGGCAGACGAAGCCCGCTGCCCTTCCACCCCACCCAGCAGAGGCCTGCGTGAGGATGGACACGATGGGGGCAGGCAGGGGAAGGAACCAAACACAGAAATGAGCAATGAGGGGGAGACGCCGACTAGACAGGCTCACAGCAGCTGCAGCACTGACGGAGGCTGCTTCCGAGTCCAAGGCACAGGCCAAGCTGCCTCTCCCGCTGTCAGGGAAAAGGGCTGGGGAAATCAGGATTTCGCCCCACTCCCTCCGTTGATGTGCTGGGTTTTGCCCTGGGAATGGGCCCAGGCAAGGCCGGAGAGGCCACTCTAGGCACTGCCGCTGAGAAGGGGCGATCACCCAGCATGGACCACGTGGCTTCACTCGGGCTGAAAGCTGCCACATCTGAGCTACTGCATACTGGGAGATCTGGAATGATGCTAAGCCCACAGCACTGGCTGGCTGGCAGGGTACACACAGCACCCGTACACATTTCCCAGGACAGCAGCAGGAGAAGGGGGCAATCCCGGGGAAACCCCGGCAGCTGGCAGCCCTACTCAGGTGCCGTGTCTGCGTCAGGGTCCCCAAACCTGGCCTGCACCATGCTAGACAGCTCTGCTGGGGCCAGCATGAGGAGGGGCAGGAAACACCCCTGGCAATCCCTTTCTGTGCCCCCTGGCAGGCCCCTGAGCTCTGCATTCCCTTCCCGCAGCCCCTCAACGGGTGCTGGCTCCCTCCCACCTGTGTGACCCTCAGACAGCTTCAGTCCCTGCACTTCCTCTCCTCAGCCCTCCTCTCCAACTGCTCCTGCCCTGCCCTTCGTCCTACCCGAAGGGGTTGCGGTGCAGGACACGTGGTCGTGTCCCACTAGGCAGCCTATCGCAGGGGCCTGAGAGTCACCCACGCCCCACGTCCCTCTACTCTGCTCCCCAGGACAGGGCTGAGCAGATGAGCAAAGGGATTTCAGCACCGCCCCATCCAGGGCCGGCCTATTGGCACCGCTAGCCACTAGCCGCAGCCCCCGGCTTTCCAGGCCATCGCTTCACGTGCGCTCTCTCTGAAGCAGCCCCTGGCCAGTGCAGGCTGTGGGGGAGGGGAGCATGCGGAAGGAAGGGGGAGACATCAAGAAGACGAGTTACCTGACAGATAATGTTATCATAGTAAGCCAATGCACGATCATGAGGGGAGAGGTTACACGGGGTGTCGCTAAGTTTCCTTACATTTGGATGGGAGCCCTCAGCAATCGTGGACAGGGAAAAGTTATCGTTGTGGAGCTCAGACGGTGTCCGGTATCTGCCGGCGGGGAGAGGAGACACAAAGAGATAGAGGTCAGCGGCCAGGTGATAAACTGAACGGTCAGTGGCCGGGCTACACTTTGGTTTGTTGTTTCATTAGGAAATATACTCAAGAGACCAGATAACCCAGGTCAGTCACAGGAACAAAGGTTCCCCATGGCACTGTGAGCCATGAGACAGTGGAGTTCTTGAGGGGAAACAGAGGCAGGGGGCTGCAAAACTGCCGCTGGCCACGGGGGCGGGGAACGGGACTCAGTAGGCAGCTGCCTTGATATAGGCTTATATCCCCCATGGACACTGGTGCGGTCACGTGCCCCTCTGTCCACATTAGCATGAGTGTACACAGCCTTCCATGCACATTAGCACACCCAGTCTTGCTCCATGCAGGCTACCCCACTCCACACTAGCGTGCACGCAGTCCCTGCTTGTGCACGCCCCTCCATGCACGTTTACACAGGTCCGGTGAAGCTGCTGGACTGATGGCTGGCCCCCCTGGTGACCTGAGGCCCAGAGGATGGTGACTGGTGGAATCTGTCCTTCCTGGCTTCCCCCAGAGGCTCCCTGGCCTTGGGAATGGACAAAACACCATCTGCTGCTGCCAGGATAAGAAGCCCCATGCAGAGGGCTGCCGAGAGCTTTGCAAAGCTCTTTACCTCACTGGAGGAGGGGCGGAAGGGGCTCCCGCTTTGTGGCTGTGCTTTCAGGCAGGGCCCAGCACCCAGCTCGTTTGCATTTGTAACAGCTCAAGAGAGAAAGCGCCACATGCACTGACTTGCAGGGCGGTCCCATGACCCCCTGTCATTCAGGGGCAGAGTCCAAGGCAGTTCCCAGGCTGCACAGGCTCCCCTGCGTAGATCAGAGAGAGGCAGCGGCTAGGCTGGACTTCCTGCGAGCCTGGATTTAGATCTGAAAGGAGCAGCTCCAATTTACAGAGCCCCTTTCATCCCAGTGGGAGTCTCAAGCCCTGAATGGGCACCAGCCAGCCAGCTGCCTGCAGTGGGGAGAGGGGATACCACATCCCAAAACATCCGGGTCACCCCTGCTAGGACCCAGTTGCCTGAGGATTTGCCAAGTCCACCCACAGCCCCTCTGCATCGGGTCTCATCTGAAAGCCCTGCAGAGCGTGGGTGCCTGTAAGCACGGAGCTGAGTGCAGGCTGGCAAGCGTGTGTGAGCATGTGCCAGGCTGCTATCTTGTGGATGGCTTCAGGAAGCCAGGATCCTAGCCGTCCCTACTCATTAATTACCCCGTGTCCCATGGTACAGGGGTTGGGGTGAGAACTGGAGTGTCCTGGTCAAATTCTAATGGAAGAAATGTACATCCCGCTCCTCAATCTCCTCTTGTGTTTCAGCTGAGATGCAGCCTGGTTCTGAAAATGACCTTCTTCATAGCCTAAAGGTAAATCATTGCCCTTCTGTGCCTCAGTTTCCACATCTGTCACATGGGGATAATCTTTAATGACCTGGGGGAGGGTTACAAAAATGGTGTCTGCCTGTTCAATGCTCTGAAGATGTACTGCGTGCTAATTAACTGCCGAGGTTATGATCCACTGGATGCAGAATTCTTCACTTCCTACACTAAACTGCTGTGTCATGTTGCTGTGTGCTATTAACATCTGCCAGGCATCACTCCAGAGCTGGCTGCATTTCTATGGGGGCGGAAGCAATTAACATATATGCTGTGTACTGCAGAGCTTGCTGGCCTCTTTGGGACAAAGAGCTATCTACCTCTAGCTCTGTGGGAGTGTGAGACGAGTCTGCCTGTCCCTGCAAGGTGTATGTGGTGCGGGCTTAGTTCATGGGATGCTGTGGGGCACAAGCTGGAGCAATGGGATGAAACTGAGAAAAAGAGAAAATGAGGCTGAGTATTAGGAGAAAGGCCTGCCTGGGGTGCTAAGCCCAGCTATGGCACTAACCCAGTGCATAAGTGTCTTTGCTTCCTTGTGTCTCAGTTTCCCCATATTTAAGATTGGGAATTGCCGCTTTTAAGGCCCAAAGGGCCCATTATGATCATCTTGTCTCATCTCCTGCATAATTCAGGCCAGAGAATT
The DNA here is from genome assembly GCA_007922155.1 of Mesoclemmys tuberculata. Lineage (NCBI taxonomy): Eukaryota > Metazoa > Chordata > Testudines > Chelidae > Mesoclemmys > Mesoclemmys tuberculata. Next base: position 1,786,264 of record ML675603.1, on the reverse strand, counting down.
GCCAGAGAATTTCACTATTCTCCAACTCCCATGGGGGTCATGAGGATTAATGAGTTAATGTTTATAAAGAACATTAAATTACTAAAAATGCTTCAGGATAACAGTGATGAATGACATTTCTATAAAGCCTCACAGCCAAAGACTCCAACGTGCCTGCTCATCGAAATGCAGCCACTTCTGGGGTGGGCTGCAGCAGCTGATGAGGAGAGCACAGCAACACTTCACCACAACCTGGCACAGGATGTGACGAATGCTTTCTCCAGTTAAAACGGCCAGAGGCTTTAAGGGAGGCAGGCTAAATTATTCAGACTGGATTCCAAATAGCACGGAAGGGTTTACACCCTAACTCTTGCAAAAAGAAAAGGTAAGGGATCTTCAATAACCACAAATTGTCAGCGCTTGTTTCACAGCTCATTCAAAAGCTGGCACCTCCCGCTGCTCAGCGCCCTTAGCACCAGGCAGCGGCGTTGCTGTAGTACTAACAGTGGTAAGTGTCCCACCTGTAGAATCACTCACACCACTGGGGTTTCTCTGGGTGGTTTCCTAGCAGACTGCTTATTTGCAGAGATCTCAGCCTGCTGAGATGGTAACACGCCCAAGCCAGAGAGAGATACCCCATGGCCTCTCCTGCCTGATCCCAGCGCCCTCCCTGCTCAGGCAGTTCACACCGAAGGGCCTCTGTCGCCGCTTACTGCGACGCACGTCTGGGATTTCACCCGGGAAATTTACTGGCTGACAAGAGCCATAGTGACAGACAAAACTGTTCCAGCTCATGGGCCAGCCTGCCCTCTGTCCAGCATGGAGGCTCCCCCCATAACTCATAGGCTCTGCAGGGATTCCACGTGTCTTAGGCATGTGAAGCTGTGCCGGGGGGAGCACAATGTGGCATCTGATGGGGCTGTCCCATTACTCAGTGCCACTAACGAACCCAGCCACTTCCTCCTGCGTCGCAGGGAATTCCTTGGTGGGCTGATGGCTGCACCTTGCAAGGAGAGACAGTGCACGGGAACACAGCCGGGACAGGGGCTTTGTGGAGCTTCCTACACCCTGCCGTGCTACACCGTTCCCAACAGACTCCTGCTGGCACTGTGCTACTGGGGAGCTCCCTACACCGTTCCCAATAGGCTGGACTCGGGGAGTCCAGCAGTAGCTGTCAGCTCCTCCTTCCCTACAGTGAATCCTGCTTGACGGTTCAGAGCTTTGTTTTTCCACCCGAAGTTCCTTGATTCCAGGATCCACATTTTGCTTTCACAGCCCAGTCACCCCCTTAGCGTACAGGTTTCTCCCTTTGGGGGTCCCTGCCTGGCTAGCACCTTGCAGGGCAGGGTGCACCCCCTTCCCAACGGCCTTAGCCAGGACAATGTGCCTTGCTCTCTGAGCCCTCCCTGGGCCTCCGGAGCATGGAAAGTGCCAGCTCCCAAGAGACTCCAAACCAGCCCAAGCAGGGCTGGCTGCAGGCTGTTCTAGGGGAGTCATAGCCACAGGGCCACGGCCAGATTCAAAGCTCACATTTTGCCTTCCTAATTCTTCCCGGCAGTTTCCATCCTGTCCTAAAGTACTGCATAGTGTAGCTGAGAGCTGTTCAACGGCACCTGGCGCAGCCCGCGTCTCCTCTGGGCTGGAATACTCTAGTCTGGTTTTCGGGTGTGGGTGTGGGCTGGCGATGGTGGCCTGCAACATACAGGGGGCCATACAAGATGACCTGCTGGTCCCTTCTGGCCACGAACTGTACGACTCTAGACCGGCTGTGTCCCACCCCAGGGGGGGCTGCACTTCAGCAATAGGTGAAGCAACCCCGGGCATGTGGGGCCTCGCTGGCTGAAAGGCATGTATACATGAGCCACTCTTTTGCTCCACCCCTGTATGTCAGGACGGACACTGGGTACAACTGGACCAAAGGTGGGCGCAGAGGTGGCCTAAAAACAGTGGGTTCTCTCATTCCACAGCGTTGCCAACCCGGCTGGCACGGCCAGGGGACATTTCTGCCCCTTGGGGGGTAGCAGGCAGTCACTCCCGTTGGACAGAAGGTGGGCGCCTTCCGTTTTTCATTGGCTGAGGAGTGCTGGCACCACATGGGTGGCTGCTTTGTGCCCAGTTCCCCTCCCACTCCCCATGGGTTAGACAAGTGGATGACAACCTACACGTTAGCTGCATGTGCCCTCCTGACCCCCAGGATGCTCCTCTAAGTGGGCAGGCCAGGGCCGTGGGTGGGCATGGTACAAGCTGATAGCACATGGACCGTCTCCTGCGCCCTGTGAACTGGCAGTGGGGTTCCTGCCCCTCCCCGTGGGCAATTCCCCCCCACACCGGGCCCCCGCCCGCTCCCCGGGCCACTCACTTGGTCTTGCGCAGCTTGTTGTTCTCCGTCTTGAGCAGGTAGAGCTTCTTGGCGAAGAAGACGGTCATCATGAACAGCAGCAGGACCACGAGCGCCGCCGAGCCCACGGCCACGCACATCACCTGGAAGTCGGTGATGATGGACTCGCAGCGAATCCCCTTGTGCCAGATGTAATCCTGGGTGTTGCACCTGCAACGGGACCCAGGCCAGCTGTGAGGGGCCAGCCCCGCAAGCACCACCCTGCGATGGTCACCAGGATGTGCAGAGAGCTGGCTGGGCTGCGGGGGGTGAGCAGGAAAGGGGCTTGCAGGATAGGAGAGAGATGGTCAAAGCCAATACCGGGGAGGGTTGCCTACGCGGAGAGAGGCAGGAGGGGACAGGCCACCAACCCACAGTGCCCAGGGAGATGGAGACAAGCAGCTGAAGGATTTACGAGGCCAGACGACCTGTCTGGCAGAGCTAAGCAGAGAGATTCCGAGTGTCTGAAGGGCATGAACGCCGAGGAGGGGAAGGGATTATTTAGGGTGTAACCGAGGGGGTCTTCCTGGGGTTACACCAAGCAAAGAAAAACGCAGACTGAGTATCAGGAAATGGTTCTGCAAAAGGTGGGGTCTGCAAAAGGGTTGCCTAAGGCAGTGGAGATGCCTTTAAGTAGAGCTAAGACCAGCTTGCTTCAACCAGGGACCTAAAGTCAGATTTATCTCTCCCCAGTTAGGTCCCTAAGGGAAAGCAACATGGTGCTCAGAGGTGCTGATCCCCAGAGCGAATGGAGGTCTGGTCGCTAAGCCCTCTGTGCCGGCTGGGTCCGGATGAAAGTGCCTTGCTTTAAACCTCCAAGTCTGAAAACTGTTGGCCAAAGTCTCCTGGGGCAGAAGCCTTTCCTTGTGAGGCGCTGACACGCAGCACCTTTGTAGCACTCCAGACAATTAATACACACAACGATCAATGCAATAAACCTCAGAATGCAGCTCGATGGCCCATCCTAGAGAACACTGCGGGGCTGCAGCCCATATACACAGCCGGGGGAGGAGAAAGCAGGGGAGCTACAAGCCAGGGCTTCCCAGCTGAGATTTGGAAAATGAGGCTGCAAGCTACTGGGAGGCTGTTCTACACAGCATGAGCTGCAGAGAAGGCTCCGTAGCAGTACAAAGCTGACACTAGCTGGAAGGAGTGGACTGTGGTAGCAGAAAGGTGATGCCAATGAAATCAGCTGGGGCAAGTCCTTCCTTGGAAGGATGTAAAATCAAAGTGGGTAGGGTGGAGCCGGGTCCTGGAATAAACAGGAGGCCAATGTGGAGGAGTTCAGAGACAAAACATAAAACTGTTCCCTTCTCTAGCATCTGCCGAGGATCTCTCAGCACCTGAAAAACCGTCAGGACCTGAGCTCACAGCCCCAGCCCCCCTGAGATATTATCATCCCCGTTGCACACAGAGGAAAGGAGGCATTCCAGAAGTCACGTGGCTTGCCCAAGGGCACACGGTGAGTCTGTGCCAGAGCCTGGTGGAAAACCCAGGCAGTCCTGCCTGCTGCGGAGAGGGGCTGGACTAGCGCTCCTTTGTACATGGCTCCTGCACACGCTGGGGCCCAAGGAGCTGGGAAAGCTGAGAGGAGTGAAGGAAGACAGAGCGAGCGTAGCCCTGGAGGACGGACAGCAGGGGATGCTCCTTAGTTCTCTTTCAGCTCTAGCTTCTGCCTAGGACTCCGCGAGCCAGCAGAGCAGACATAGGATCAGCTAGAGGAGAGCTGAGCTGTGAACTTAACGAGGCGTCTGCTGAGCCGGCGGGCGGGGGATGGCTGTGGTGCTGAACCTCCCGCGGCTGTGCTGGGTTGGTCACTGGGCAGCCTACTCCATGCTCGCCTGCTCTGCGCCCAGACCTCCTGAGGCCTCAGCCGCCTCCCGGGTTACCTGTGAGAAAGCCAGACAGTCGCTCAGGCAGTTCCTGTCTCCATGGGGTGTGGGGATGGCAACATGCGGGGGTGACAGAAACGCTCCCTGTTTAAGAAGCATCCCCCCAGCAGCCATGGGTGGGAATTTCTTTGGGCTCCTGGCCATGAGCTCTCCCCAGTTCTGGGGACCATCTGTGTGTGCCGTGAGCATCTGGGCTAACGAGCCTGGCCTAGGCTGGCCGGGCCTCCAGTGAAGCTGGTCTACCAGAGACAGTGCTCCTGGGATGGGCCCTCCTCCTGCCATCCCGGGACAGGCAGCTCCAAGCACTGCAAGGGCCTGCCCCATACAAACAGTCTCTGGCTCTCAGCCCTCCCCCCGCACTGGCTGCCTTGACTCCTGTAACCTTCTCCTGTCAGTCCCCCCTGCGTCCCACCCCCAGCCTGTCCAACATGCCATCGCTGCAGTTAAGTGAACGCCTCCATGCCTCTCACAGCTGCTAAGCCCTTCCCTGCAAGGCCCTGCCACAATCCTGACCTCCCCCTCCCTACACCCTTCCTCCTCCTGGCTCCTTGCTTTCCTCCCTTACTTCTCCCCTTCCTCTCCTTCTCCCACTTGGAGCTGCCTGGCTTCCATCGGCCAGCCCCCGCTTTACCCTCCATGTGCCCTCTCTCCACCACTCCTGTCCCGTGTCTCCCCATGTCTGCTTAGTGATCTGGGGGGGGGGGGAGGTCTCGTCTATGGATCATGGGGGTAGGTCTAGCTCAGAGAACAGGTGTTTCCAAAGCCAACTGGTAGGCGACTGGAGGAGCTAGTGAAAAGGAGAGGGGTTGCAAAGCCAGTCAAGAACAAAACAAACAAACAAAACCCTGTAAGAGCAAAAGTCTGGCAGAAGTCTGGCAGCAGAGTGGGGGCTCTCCAGCGTATTGCACTGAATGCAGCATGAACCGTTACCTGCCTTGTGGGCAGGTGGCATAGGTAGACATTCGGTGCAAGCAGCTCATGGGCCTCAGAGACCAAGGACGGGCTCTTCAGACCAGAGTAGCTGAATGGGAGGAGCTCAGGGAGACAGAAGTACACAGAGGAGACTTTCCAGGGCACAGCTGAGGGGTTGCCCACCCTAGTCCGACCACCTCTGTGCTGTTGAGGAGGATGAAAGTCTCAGGGAAGGAGAACATCAACCTGGAGCAGAAGGAAATGATACCATAGTTGGGAGTCATGGTCTCCTCTCGCACTGAGGGCACCTCTCAGTTATTAGGAAGAGAGGGTTAATAGTAATGAGGGATTTCATTATTAGAAATATACAGTGTCGAATTTGTGATGCCTGGGAGAACCGCATGGTGACTTGCCTGCTGGGTGCGAAGGCTGCGGACCCCTTGAGATGGCTAGACAGACTTATGTGCAGTGCTGGGGAGGAGCTGGTGGTCATGGTACATGTAGGTACCAGTGACATCGAGAAAGGTAGGAGAGAGGTCATGGAGGCCAAATCTGGGCTGCTAGGTAAGAGATTAAAGTCCAGAACCTCCATGGTAGCATTTACTGAAATGCTGCCTCACACGCAGGGCCAGTTAGACAGGCAGAACTGCAGGGTCTCAATGTGTAGATGAGATGATGAGGTTGGGAGGAGGGATTTAGGTTTATTAGGAACTGGGGAACTTTTGGGAGAAGGAGGAGCCTGTACAGAAAACATGGGCTCCATCTAAATGGAATCAGACTCCTGGCATGTAAAATTAAAAAGGTCATAAAGGAATTTTCAAACTAAGGGCTGGGGGAAAGCTGACAGGTGCGGAGGACACGTGGTTTGGATAGACACATCCTTTGGGGAGGATTTATTAAAGGGGATTCTCTATATCCTACTAAGATGAGAGGATAGACGTGGATAAAATGCAGATAGCAACTGAAGAGAAACAGTCAAACAAAAGAGAGTTCCATTCAATTACATCACAGGAAGGCACTGATAAATGTTGTAACTGCCTGTAGAAATCTAACTACTAAGGTGCGTGAACGAGAATGGCATTAAATGAGGATATTGATATAACGGGCATCACAGAAACTTGGTTGAATGATGGTAATCGATGGGACATGGTAACACAGCAGTACAAAATCTCCAGGAAGGACAGAATAGGCCGTGCTGGTGAGGGAATGGCACTATATGTTAAAGCACAAAGTAAAATATAGTCAAAATCTTAAATGAATCAAATTGGACCATAGAATCTCTCTGAATAGAAAGTCCATGCTTGACTAATAAGAGTATAGCAGTAGGGATATACTACTGGCCATCTGACCTGAATGAAGATGGCGACTGTGAAATGCAGATGACACTAAGCAAGTCGAGTGGTAGATACCCTGGAAGGGAGGGATAGGATACAGAAGGACCTAAACAAATTGGAGGATTGGGCCAAAAGAAATCTGATGAGGTTCAACAAGGACAAGTGCAGAGTCCTGAACTTAGGATGGAAGAATCCCATGCCCAGCTACAGACTGGGGACCGACGAGCTAGGCAGCAGTTCTGCAGAAAAGGACCTGGGCGTTACAGTGGATAAGAAGCTGGATACGAGTCAGCAGTGTGCCCTGGTTGACAAGAAGGCTAATGGCATATTGGGCTGCATTAGTAAGAGCATTGCCAGCAGATCACGGAAAATGATTATTCCCGTCTATTCGGCATTGGTGAGGTCGTGTTTGGAGTATTGTGTCCAGTTTTGGGCCCCCCACTACAAAAAGGTTGTGGACAAGTTGGAAAGAGACAAGCGGAGGGCAACAAAAATGATGAGGGGGCTGGAGCACAAGACTTATGAGGAAAGGCTGAGGGAACTAGGCCTGTTTAGTCTGCAGAAGAGAAGAATGAGGGGGAATTTGATAGCAGCCTTTAACTATCTGAAAGGGGGTTCCAGGGAGGATGGAGCTAGGCTGTTCTCAGTGGTGGCAGATGAGAGAACAAGGAGCAACAGTCTCAAGTTGCAGTGGTGGAGGTCTAGGTCGGATATTAGGAAAATGTTTTTCACTAGGAGGGTGGTGAAGCACTGGAATGGGTTACCTAGGGAGGTGGTGGAATCTCCATCTTTAGAGGTTTTTAAGGTGCGTCTTGACAAATCCCTGGCTGGGATGATTTAGCTGAGGTTGGTCCTGCTTTGAGCAGGGCGTTGGACTAGACACCTCCTGAGGTCCCTTCCAACCCTAATATTCTATGCTCATGGAGATGAGAGAGGCTACAAAAACAGAAAACTCATAATCATGGGGGATTTCAACTACACCCATATTGACTGGGTACACGTCACCTGTGGATGGGATGCAGAGATAAAATTTTTAGACATAATCAATGACTGCTTCTTGGAGCAGCTAGACCCGGAACCCTTCAGGGGAGAGGCAATACTTTATATAGTCCTAAGTGGCACAGAGTATCTGGTCCAAGAAGTGACTATACTGAACCACTCGGTAACAGTGACTATAATGTAATTAAATTTAACATCCTTACAGCTGTTACCTGTTATATGTAACCTATCGATTAAATCAGCCTCTGTACTAGATGACTGGAGGATAGCTAATGCAACGCTGAGTTTTAAAACAGGCTCCAGAGGTGAGCCTGGCAACTACAGGCTGATAAGCCTAACTGCAGTACCAGGCAAACTGGCTGAAACTTTAGTAAAGAACATAATTATCCAATACATTTGTTGGGGGAAGAGTCAACATAGATTTTATAAAGGGGAATCCTGTCTCACCATCAACTAGAATTCTTTGGGGAGGAGGGTGTCAACAAACATGGGGAGAAAGGTGATCCAGCGGATATAGGGTGCTTTGGACCTTTTGAAAGCCTCTGACAAGACCCCTCACCAAAGGCTCTTAAGCAAACTAAGCAGTCATGGAATAAAAGGGAAGATCCTCTCCTAGATCACTAACTGGTTAAAAGATAGGAAACAAAGGGTAGGAATAAATAGTCAGTTTTCACAGTGGAGAAAGGTAAATAGCGGGATCCCCGAAGGAGCTGTCCTGGTAACAGTGCTGTTCAACATATTCATAAATGATCGGAAAAAGGGGTAAACAGTGAGGTGGTAAAATTGGCAGACGATACAAAATTACTCAGGACTGTTAAATAGAAAGCAGACTGCGAAGAGTTACAAAGACATCTCACAAAACTGAGTGATTGGGCAAGAAAATGGCAGATGAAATTCAATGCTGATAAATGCAAAGTAATGCACACTGGAAAACAATCCCAACTATACATACAAAATGATGGGGTCTAAATTAGCTGTTACCACTCAAGAAAGAGATCTTTTAGTCATTGTGGCTAGTTATCTGAAAACATCTGCTCAGTGTGCAGTGGTAGTCAAAAAAGCAAACAGAACATTAGGAACTGTTAGGAAAGGGATAGATAATAATACAGAAAATATCATAATGCCACTATGTAAATCCATGGTACACCCACACCTTGAATATTGTGTGCAGTTCTGGTAACCCCATCTCTAAAAAGCCATAATTAGAACTGGGCAAAGGACACAGAAGGGCAACAAAAATGATTATGGAACAGCTTCCATACAAAGAGAGATTAAAAAGACTGGGACTGATCATCGTAGAAAAGAGACAACTAAGGGAGTATATGACAGATATAAAATCATGAATAGTGTGAAGACAGAGGCTAAGCAAGTGTTATTTACCCTTCATCTAACACAAGAACCAAGGGTCACCCAAAAAAATTAATAAGCGGCCAGTTTAAAACAAACATAAGGAAGTTCTCCTTCACAGAGCACACAGTCAACCTGTGGAACTCCTTGCCAGAGCATGTTGTGAAGTCCAGAAGTATAACTGGGTTAAAAAAAGAATTAGGTAACTTCATGGAGGCTAGGTCCATCAATGTCTGTTAACCAAAACCGTCAGGGACACAGCCCCATGCTCCAGGTGCCCCTAAACCTCTGACTGCTAGAAGCTGGGACTGGATGACAGGAGATGGATCACGCAATGATTGCTCTGTTCTGCTCATTCCCTCTGAAGCACCTGGCACTGGCCACTGTTGGAAGACAGGACACTGAGCTAGATGGACCATTGGTTTGACCCAGTATGGTCATTCTCATGTTCTTAAGTACCATAGACTTCAGTGAGACTACTTGTGGACAAAGGTGCTAATCACTGGGAGTGAAAGGCTCTGGATCCAATCATCTCCGTGTGAACTGCTGCAGCTATTGAAATGGATACGTTTCTGAACAGGAGCGTAGGAGCAGATGTCCTGCGATAGGCCCCCGCCAGTTCTGTGCTCCTACACAAACCATCACCCCGCATGTGCCTACACACACACAACAGGGAAGCCCCCCCACTAATGACAATACAGTACAGCATGCTACAGTAAGAGTCCCAGGCACTGCATGATCCCCCTGCAAGCTGGGACCAGGCCTGTGGAATCCTACAACCCTGTTCTGGATCAGAACAGATATGAGATCTGCCAGGTCGGTTCTGCTGTGGGTCTGCAGCCATTCTCCATCCTCTGAGGTGTCTCCCCTTGGCCACTCAGTTTCGCCCCTTTGCACTTACCCAGCGAAACATACCCCTCTGCACAGGCCATGGGACTCATTTCCCCTGTAAGCCCATGGGCCCTGCCTTGTGCTCCAGCATGTACATGCAAAACTCTGCAGAGGGCACCAGTGAGCTCTCTGCTTGGGGCTGTGCAGACAAGGGACTCTCTGCCACTGAATTTAGGGTGTGTCCCACCAATATGGAGGACACGGTTTGGGCCCATTGTAATTAACGTTTTTTTTGTGTTAGTTCTGAAGTCCATACATAGAACCCAGAGTGTGTTTCTCACACTGGCTTCTAAGGACAAGGAAAGAGGAGGCTAGAATGCACTTTGGTTCCTCGTTCCATCAATAATCCTTACCAAGCCTGGCTGAGGCATGGTTGGTGTCAGGCTCGGTCCGGAGGCCCTTTCGTTCCCTGACTGTAATGACCCCTCAAATGCTCTCACAGGCTGAAAGGTGACACGTGCTCTATAGCAGCCTCCATACTTCGTTTCACATGGGGCATCTTTTCTTTGAATCGCTAGGCCGCCCCTGGGAATATTGATGGCAGTGACATCAATAAACACTGTCAGGTTGGGGGCCTAGCCCAGTTCTGAGGGCCCAATTCCTGAGCCGGGTCAAAGGTGGGCGACTCCATTCCACCGGTGGGAATAAGAGCAGACCTTGGAGCACAACGTCCCAGGCGAGTCTACGCAATCCCAGACGTTACACCCGGCAGAACCCTAGCGAATCGCTTGGATCGTCTCCTCGCCTGCTCTCCACAGCATGGGCGAGGCCACCCGAAAGTGACTCAAGCAACTGGCCTCCCTGTCCTCCAGCCTAACCAATCCCACGGTTGACAGTCCTCATCTCACCCCACTGCCCCTTGTGTCATCCTAAATAACCCCTTGACGCTGACATCCACCTGCTGGGCAGTTATCACACCCGCCACACCTCGTCACTTGGCCAAGCCCCTTCATTTGCTCTGCTCCAGCCAGGCCTTCCAGCCCCTTGGCCGTTTCCACAGCTCTCCTCTAACCCCCCCTTCACTGGTCAGTATGTGGATGCCGCCAAACACAGATGGCAGCAGAGCTGCATGGAGGACAGGTGAAGGGAGTTCCTGTGTGGGAGGAACAGCTAAGGAGGGGAGCGATAAATGGCGGGGATCCCAGAGACCCTAAGAAGTGAGGGGGGAGGAGGTAGCAGAGAGAGATGGGCGGAGGAGGTGGGATGCCAGACGGGGAAGATCAAATGATGGTTCGGTCTAGCACTGGCATCCTTACTGTCCTGTGGCTGGGGTGAGAGTCTTGTCCTCTGCAGATGTTCCTCTCCTTTCTCCCCTAGTGTCAGTGCCCCTGGATCTCTCTCCCCCTTGGCTCTTCTCTGCTATTAACCCCCGCATGGGGTCTCAGGTGCAGGGCACAGGAACGACACAATGCAGAAAAAAGGGGCTGTGGATTTGGAGGTAGCTGGAGTTGCTTCTACTCCGGGTGACAATGTGACACCAGCCTGGGCTGAAGTAAATGAGTTTCCCAGGGGTGGTGCTGACGGGGCTAGCGTGGGCCTCCCATGCTCGTGTTCTGCAAACACCCTCTGCTCCCAACACAAGCCCATCTCCTCAGGTGGAGCTGGCTGGAAACACAAGTGAGACCAGCTGGGCTGTGCCAGGCTCTCAGAAAGCTATTACCCGGGAGGAGATGGACGGAAACCCAGCTCTCTACGCCAATGAAGACCACTTCCCGTCTCCCCATCAACAGTGTCCCAGCCCCAGGGGCCTGCTAGACTGCAGGCAGAGCCTGTGCCTGGAGCCAGGCAGCTTCCTCCTGCTTTGTGTGTCTCTGCTTCAAACCCCTCCCCAGGGCTGGTGGCAGATCAGCTCTGCTCTGCCCTGTGCTTGCACGTCCCAGGTCACGCTGGGGCAAACCCACTCAGCTGCATAGGACTCACGTTGGATTGTGCACTGTGGGGAGGGGGCTAGCTCTCCCCAGCCACCTCGCGCTATCTGTCCAGGCCCTTGTCCGGTCCTCGTTGCTGCAGCATCCCAGCCTCAAACGCTCACTGGGGTTTTTTCTCTGCACAGCCCTCTGGGGCGGGGCGGGACCATCATCCCCACTTCACAGGGAGCTGAGGCACAGGAAGTGACTTGGCCAATGTCACACAGAGAGTCTCTGGCCGAATCCGGAATTGAACCCTGGCTCCCGGGCCCTGTTAGCACCCCATCCACTAGGCAGTTCTTCCGCTCCAGAGAGGGCGGTGCTGGAATAGGGCATGTCCCACCCCTGACAGACGGCAAACCTGTAAGGCACCAGACTGCTTGTCCACCCAGGCAGCGAACTGGCACATCAGCCCAGGTACAGGGGTCCTGTCGCTCTGCCCAGAGCAGCAAGCCAGGATGTCCGCCTGGGGCGGGGTCGACTCACATTCAGGAGCGTAAGATTCCAATCTCCTTGTCTCTAAATCCACACACGGCGGGGCCTCTCGCCTCTGCGCACGGGGCACATGTACATTGCATGCATCATACGACGCTCGAGTGCCCTCCCCGTGTGCACCGGGTACACGCTGTACATTGCAGACCTGTCCTCCCCCAGGCACCTGGGTTGCGTGCGATTTGTTACACGTGACCTTCCCTTGTGCATAAGGGGTATACACTGTACATTACACACATGGCCTCTTCCGGTGCACACGGGTTGACTGGCACACATTACATGCATGGCCTGGCCTCTCCCTGTGCACACAGGGTACGTGACACACGTCACACACGTGGCCTCCCCCAGTGCACACAGTGTACATGGCAGCAGCCCATCGATGGCCAGCCCGAGCTTTCCTGCAGCACAACCTGCCAGCGCCGATTAGTGCCACGGGAGCATCGCAGCGCGCGCCTCGGCAGAGCAACACTGACCTAATTCCCACCCCGCTAAGCCCACAGCAGCGCTTTGGGGGCAGGGAGGGATGGAGAAATCCCTCTCCCTCTCCATCCTCGCCCTGCTGGCACACGGGGACATGGGGCTGCGCTGCGGGGTGCTGAGGTCACCTGGACAGCACCAGAACCGGCTGCCCCAGCCAGAGGGGGACCAGGCCAGGACCCCACCTTCCTGGCTGGCTGCTGTGGGTCCCAGGGCACCCAGGGAACAATGAAGGGAGCAGAGGGGCTCGGGGGTGTCACTCACGGTTCAGCTCAGTCCCCAAGTGAGTGTCAGCCCCCAGGGGCCTCAGCAGGGAGCGGGAGAGGGGCAGAGAAAGGCAGACGCCAGCAGGCGCTTCTCTTTCCCTGGCCACTCCCTCTGGCTTCCAGCTGATCCAGGGAGAGAGGCCTTCTTCTGCCCCATCCCCTGCAGCTCCCTGGGGCACCAGGGACACGGCTGCTGGCTGTAGAGGTCATGGAGAAGAAAAGACGGGGCGGGGGGGATGGGGAGCTGGCTAGCAGAGCAATGGGGGCAGTGGGGTCAGGGGAAGAGGGAGCTGTGTGGTGGTGGGATGGGATGGGATCCGGAGCAGCCACACACCCGGCTCTGAGAGGTCAGGCGCTGTCTGCAGGCCACCCAAAACTGCCCCGGCCCCACCAAGCTGCAATGCCTGAACTGCCTATACACCAGTGCTGGGAGCCTGGGGAACTGGAGTTGGATTTGCTCATTTATGAGCATAAATTCAATCTACTGGGATCACTGGCACCTGGGGGGATGCTCTGCATGACTGGAATGTCAAAATCACTGGTCATCACCCATTTGGGAAGGGTCGAGCGGGCAAAAGGGCAGGGCCCCGGAGGAGGGGCACGCTAGGTCAAAAATGGCATTACCTGTCTCCGAGTCCCAGAGAACTAGGAACTAGAAAATGGTCTAGAATGCTTATGGGTCAACGTCCTAACAAAGGTGGGGTACCAGTGTCTGCTGCAGACCCTCAAATCGCCGCAGGGAACAGGACGACCAGATCTGTAAGCACCTTTCAAACACGTGTAGGAAGAAAAGCTGTGTGATCATGGGGGACTTCAATCTGAGTGCACAGGGCTGGAGGTCTCATGCTACTACTACTGAAACAGCCTGGGAATGTCTAAATGTTATAGATGACAACTTCCTAACTCGAACAGTGTTGCATCCAACACAGGGGAATCCGACATTGGATCTCTTCGTGCCAGATACACAGAGGAACAGATCACAGAACCCAAAATGAATGGCGGCTTAGGTACAAATGATCATGACTTGATCACATTTATAATGTGCAAACAGAATCAAGTCCAAACCAGAGAGATACATAGCTGGTGCTTCAAAAGGGCCAACGTCACAGTGCCCAAAACAATTATAAGCCAAATCAGCAAGGAGGAAGAATGTAATAAAAAATGTGAATGATACATGGGAATTGTTTGAGAATATTTTACTAGATGTCCAAAAGCCCCAGTTCCACAACAGAGGAAGAAGGCCATATTGGCTAAAAATCTGACCTGATACAGAAGGGAAATGAAGGCAGTTTTTAAAGCAAGACTAGAGGACTTTCTAAAAAATCTGCTCCAGGGATTATTCGGGGGTATTTCACTGGCCTGTGTCATACAGGGGATCAGATTAGAGGATCACAGTGGTCCCTTCTGGTGCATGAATGTATGAATCTAGAAGCCTGCCCTCCACACACTAAACCGGCGTCGAGTCTGGATCCAGGACTCAATCCTCATCGTCAAAATGCTCCATGGTCTGAGACCAGTGTATCTAAAAGAGCCTAAAGCGCAGGGTTTTGGGCCTTGATTGACACCTCTGCTCTGCAGGCACAATCGAACTTTCCACCATAAGGGCAGAGATGCAAGTTGTGCTGCTCCGACCAGCCTTCTCGATATAAACACACAGCAGCAAGAACACAACCCTACCAAAACACTCCACTGCAAACACAATTCTCTGCCTGGGGAGAGTAGGAGAGAAAGCCAATCACACAGGACAGATGTTCGCCATGCTGGTTAATGCACGACTGGGAAGGGCTCCGAGGCTTTAGTGCTGAATGCGGTATAAAAACAAGATGAGAAGAGAGGCAGGAAGATTCTCCTAAGGACACACCTGAGGCTTCGCTCAAAGGAAGCCCCTGCCTGGCACCAGCCCTTAGCTGGGACAGCAGCCCCACTGACTCATTACTCAACCCACAAATGGACCCCACTGGACAGCCCCCTCCACACGTAGCCTGACAGAAACATAACACAAGAGCCTTTCTGCCTGGCTGTTCTATCGTCCAAGCTCCCAGCTCACTGGGAGCAGAGCCATGCTAGCTACAGCCCTGGGTTGGGCGCCCTGTGCATTCATCACCATGCACAAGGCAGCTTCACTGCATTAAGAACGTGACATGAGAGACCTGGTGCATTCAGGAAGAATGAATCAAATGCAAAAGCTCCCTGGAAATGAAGGAGCCTTTCATCTCTACAAAACTGCTTAGCATCATGTGCAACTTCGTCCCTGCAGGGCCCCTCCCCACCCACAGCTGCACCTTGGAGGCCATCCCTCCTCTGGCCCCCCTGCAGTAATTGCATCTCCCGTCTCTTTGCCCCCTTCTACTGTAACCCTCAGTCTCCAGCTTCAGAGGGTCAAAACTTCCATCACAATGCAAACCTGTTGCTATATGCAGGCGGTGGGGTTCAGATCTCAGTTACGCTTTGTGTGGCTGAAAGCAATGGAGTGACTCCAGATTTGTGACTGAGGGGAAAGATGGTCCCATGGTTAGGACCCTAGTCTAGGACTGGTGGAACTGGCATTCCACTCCCTGCTCTGACACAGACTTCCTGTGTCCCCTTGGACAAGTCACTTAGCCGGTGTGTGCCTCAGTTTCCCATCTGTACAATGGGGGATAACAGCGCTGCCCTATCTCGCAGGGGGGCTGTAAGATGCTCAGTCATGCCAGTAATGGGGTACCTCAGGCAGGGATCAGAAGCTGGCTCAAGCATTCCCAGATAACAACAGCTATTAACACCTGTCATACATTTTCTCTCATCAGATGCCACCTGCCTTTCTACCTACCCCATGGATGCTGAGTAGTTCAGAGAGAATGTTAACCGCAAGGTGCCCAGCTGGTCCCATGCACGCCTCATTTTGGCTGGGGCCTTTTCCTTCACTCAACTTTTGATCAACCTGATTAAGCCAGGACTGGGTTCAAGCCACCAACACATTCCCTTTCAGAGCTACCTCTCTGAGAATGCAGGAGGGGGAGGGCAATCGCCAGGAGCGTGTATCAGGGGGAAACACTCCCTCTAATTGAATAAACCGGACCTTCGCATGCTTAAGATATAGGAGGGCAAACACCGCCCAGGCTGCCTCCCAGCTTGGCCCAGCATGCCTTGAACCACATCATGCACTTGGGTCTAAAATCTAGTGAATTGGAGACACCAATTTCTTCTGTCCACCCCTTCTCAAAATGTTGCCACTGGTGCTGCAAGAATTTTCTCCTCTGCGCCCCGGAACAGCCTCGTCCCGCGTATCCACACCCCCCTCAGATCCCAGCTGACGACACTTCCCTGCTCCGTGGAGCCGGGCCTGTTGAATGCTCTCCCTCTCCACGATCATAACCCAGCTGCACAAGCTGACTCTGGGAAGCATTTGGGGGGGCACAGCTTGCGTGGAAGCTCCTCCCCATGGAGCACAGTGGGCTGACAAGTTTCGGCCCTTCCTCCACACTAGCCCCTTCCAGCGGGGACCCAGACCCCTTCGCCCAGCCCGGCTCCGGGCGCTCACCTGCAGAAGGCTCCCAGGTTTTCCACCAGGTAGCACTGGCCCCCGTTGAGGCAGTAGCTGGGGAAGAGGTCGCACACGGACTTGCAGGAGCTGTTGTGCCTGACGTAGCCACTTCTGCACTCTGTGCTGTTCTCGCCACCGGGTCCCGCTGCCCCGGACGTCAGGCCCAGGTCCCTGCTGCTCTCCGCCGGGTGAGGTCCGGAGGTGGCGCCGGCCCCCGAGATGATGAAGGTCTGCAGTGGGGGGATGAGGTAGCGGCGGCTGGTGGGCTCGGCCACCTGCACCATGGTCTGGATCTTGGGCGTGGCTGGGCTGGGCAGCTTGTAGTTCTCATCCTCCAGGCCCCTGGTCAGCCCACCCCCCCCATCCTCTTCCTCCTCCTCCTCCTCATCCAACTCTTCATCCTCGCCGTCCTCGTCACCGTCCGTGTAGAAGGAGGTGGTGGGGTAGAAGTCCGACTCATCGAAGGGCGTGAAGTCATCGTAGAGCTCGTGAATGGCCCAGGAGGTTGGCTTGTCCTCCAGTTTCTTCCTGGGGGGGTCCGCTCCTGCAGCCTCCTCCCGGCCCCCGGCCCGGCCTGGGCTCTCCCCATCGAAGAGGTCGTAGTAGTCAATGTCGATGATCTCGGAGACAGACTGACCTGAGGGAGGCTCAGGGGTCTTGAGAGCATCGACAGGGGGCGTGACGACCAAGTGGGGCCCCAAGGCCCCCGCAGTATCAAGCCAGGTTAGATCCGTGCGGCCTAAAGTCCCCTGGGCTGGGGAGCTGCTGGACAATGCCACCCACAGCTCCAGAGGCTCCTCCTTCTGGGCAGAGTCCTGCGCCAGTCCTGGGCTGCTCAGTGCCTGGGTGCCCAGCTCGGGGGCCCAGCCACCTGGGGTGGGAGGTGGCAGCACAGCTTCCCCGAAGGCCTCCAGCAGCAGCTGGGTCCGGGCTGCATCAGAGCTGAGGCCTCGTCCTGCTGACGGGCTGGCTGCAGCTGCCCTCTCCGTGGGGAGCCGTTCTAGGCCTGGGGGGACCGTCAGCCCCACGAGCGCTCCCTGGGTCCCCGCACCACCCGGAGAGGCCCTGGCAGGCTGGTCTCCACTCCCGGCTTCCTCCTGGCTCTCAGGGACAGGGCGGGCGGTGCTCTCCGGTGCTCCCTTTGTGTCACTTAATTCCAAAACAAGGGCCTCTCCATGGCCAGGCCAAGCCACACTCGTCACAGCTGATGAGGCTTCCATGGGCCCCTCATTGTCCTTAACCCACAAAGGCTCTGGGTTCCAGGCGCTCTGGCTGTCAACCCCCTCGGGGCATCCCAAACAGAGCGAAGATCCATTGTTCTCCAGCCCGCCAGGATGATATTGTGCAGACCTCCCTGCTCCGGGGACGGGCTTGGTGGAAACTGCAGCAGCTGCGCCTACGCCTTCTGCTGCCCACCCCGGGAGATCAGCAGGTGTCTTTTGCCAGGATTCCTTCACTCGGGCTGCCTCAGCGGCAGAGGTGTTTCTCCCTGCCCCTGTAGCATTTCCCAGGAGCTCGCTACTCTTGGGGTCCTGTCCCCAGCCACTCTCCGAGGGTGAGGGGATACCCTCCCAGCCAGTGGTGTTTTGGTGCTCTGGGTGTTTTTCGGACGCTAGAGGTGACACAGGAGAGAAGAAGCATCAGGCAGTGCTTTAAAGCTGTGTTTGCAGATCACAACGATTTTGTATGTGTGTGTGTTTGCGTGTGCACGTTGCATGTACATCGCAAATAAAGCCAGCACCTTTGCATGTCCAAAAGGCTCTCCCGAAGGGTGTCCCCTGCCCATCAGCCACCCAGAGACATGGGTCTTGGCATCATTTTGAAACGAATCATTGTTTGCAGAACAACAGACACGCCAGTAAAAATAGTGTCTGCATTTGCTAAATTAAGCCCTCGTCTGCTCGCAGGCTTCCTCCCACACGCCCCACTCACACACACGCTCTCTCTTTTTGATTCATGTTTCCCCCCCCACATTTCAAGCATAGTAAAGCAGCATCTACTGCAGGAAATAAAATGGGAAAGTTTGTTCCCAATTCCACCCCCTTCCCCACCCTGGCTTCGTTTTTCCTTTCCTACCAGGGCTAACCCAAATCGCTGCCGTCTCCTGGTAACATTGCTGAACGTGAGATGCCCTCTGTGCACGTGCAGTCAATAGGGAGACGGAGGGTGGGTTTTGGTGGGGTTACCTGGGCATGTGAACCTTTGGGGGGACTATTGAAAGCAAGCAGCAGCCTATCTGTTATTGATGCCATGATCATCATAGCGACCATTCACATCTTTGCTGCGGCTACTACTGACAGATACGCGATTTTAGCTATTTTCCTCAATCCATTTTTAACTGGGGGAGGGGACAGAAGGGGCTCTCTCATTATTTCCCACGGCTGAAGTCCCCGGCAGTTGCATGGCGCTTGTGGCGGAGACGTGAGCTGTGTCACAGATTCCAGAGCCAGAAGGACTCACTGTGAGCAGTGCAGCAGAGGCCAGAGAACTCCCCCCAAATCATCCCCAGAGCCAATCTCTTAGCAAATCATCCAATGGGGTTTAAGGGCTGCTAGCGATGGAGACGCCACCACCCCCCTGGGTCAATGGCTCCAGGGGGCTCTGGCCCCGTGTCCCCTGCGCTTCAAAAGAAAAAAAAATCCTTCAAAAATAAACCTCAACCATGATTTTTGGGGGGGGGGGCGAGATAAGAGGGGCATCAGGACATAAACCTGCCCCAGTAAAGACCCAATTTCCCTTCACCAGACTGGTTCGGACTGCCCTGCTCACCCTCCCCCCTCCGCATCCTACAGGTCACCCGCACCCATGGCCGAAAGGGGG
>ML675603.1:1699243-1762048 GCA_007922155.1 Mesoclemmys tuberculata | reverse complement strand
CAATGTCTCTGTCTAGCAACACACACAGGCAGAGCAGGGCAGAGGCACGAAACACACGTCTCTGTCTAGCAACACACACACACAGGTACAACGTCTCTGTCTAGCAACACACACACACACACAGAGGTACAATGTCTCTGTCTAGCAACACACACACAGGCAGAGCAGGGCAGGGGGTGAAACGCACTCACACCCAGCCACCCACAGAAAGAGGTAAAATGTCTGTCTAGCCAAAAATAGGCGCGAGCTCCACTACAGGAGTCTGGGCTCAAGGCAGAAATCACTGGTGAAATTCCGGGATCCGTGTGGTGCAGGCGATCAGACAGGATTCTCCCAACAGTCCCTTCTGACCTGAAAATCCCTGACTCTGCACCTCTGACAGTTCCAGCCAGCTAACCCGTGAGCATGGGGCAAAGAGAGCAGGCTCGTGAGACCTGTAGAGACACAAAGCGATGGCTATAGGACTGAGATGTCTGTGAGACAGAGACACATGTCCCTTCACAGCACATCCCATGCACACAGCTGTGTGTAAACACACGCACACAGGCATCACAATCAATGTAAGAGCACACCTCCTGCGTTTAGAAGCATGAAACGCAAAGACAAATGATTCATGTGCATTAGTGAGAAATCCAGGGATGCTGTCCTATGGGGACAGTACAGAGGCGCTACCTGCATCTCTAGAATGAGACAAATCCATCACATCCCATCACACAAAAGGTCAGATATATGCACCAGAATGAGAGCTGAAGCAGCGTCACACATGAGCGGATAATGGGCCAATCCGTACAAAATGAGAGCTCACGATGGGATGCTAGAAAGGTTTTATCGACGCGCACCTCATCCAGAAGACGCAAAGCCTCGAGTGAGGGATGTAGATCATGACCAATGAGTGCTGATTAAACCTTCCCACCTCTCCTTACCCCACGCAGTCTGTGTATTAGATCTGGTCAGAAAAGAGAATTTCCATCCCATGGGAAAGTCTTACATTTCAAAATTGATTTTCATTCCAATTGGGGGAAGGAGGGTGTCAAAATTTCCCACCAAATGGAAATTCCAAAAAATGTCTAGTCAAAACTATTGACTTGTTTCATTTCAATAAGATTAAAACATTTCCCTCCAGTAATATTGAAACATTATTATAATATAATATATACTAAAATTAATATTATAAAAGGCAACACAAAATTAAAAATGATAACATTGAAACAAAACATTTTTAACCCTTATCAAAACCAAACTCTTTCCACATTACTGAGACAAGAAAGTCAAAATGATTCATTTAGAAAGCAAGCCATCAAAATATTTCATCAAAATTGACAGGTTCCCACAATGTTTCAATTTCAATTAAGCTGCATTTTCTGACGGAAAACTTCCTTTAGAAATTTTGAACCAGCGCTAGTCTATATGCCGTGTGTGTCCCAGCCAGACTATTCTTAGAAACAATTTGGAGCATTTGAAAACATTTACTGGAACTATTTCTTGTATCTATCTGCCTGCAAAGTGCCTTAGTTAGCCCACTGCAGGTATACAGGGCTCAGAAGAGGGCAAGGAGTAACACGCCTCTAAAAGTGACCCTAAATATCCTCTCTCTAAGTCATGATTCAAGGTCCAACACCACACAATCTGCCAAGGCTCAAGATAAAAGGGGAGGTCCCAGTGCCACTCCACCATGTGCTACAGCACGAGTTGCTAGTCCTAGCGGGTTACAAAACACCATAGGTTCAGGACTGAATGGTGCCCACCAGAAAGATGTCATTTGGAGGAGGAAATTCCACATGAAAGGGCAGGGAAAGAAACATTTTTGTGTCAGGGTATGTTTATCCAAAATGGTGCCAGTTATCTGCTGAACTAGACCTGGTGGAGAGATCAGTGAGCAGCAGACAGGTGACACAAGGCAAGCAAGACTGGATGAATGCATAGCTACAGTAGCCCCGAGCTTAGGGCACCAGCTCCCGGAGTCATGTTATTAAGTGAGAATTTTGGAGGTTTTTTTTTTTTTTTTTTAAGTTTCTAGTTCTTGTGGTTGTGGAGGAAAGTTTGGCAACATGACCTGAGTGTGTCCAATGCCATGGTGTGTGCCGGAGCCTGCAGACAGCATGAAACAATAAGGTACACTGCCCCCGGCACCTCAGTGGGGTGTTAACACCCAGACCAACCGCTCTGGCCAGCCCAGCCAACACCAGCATAGCAGAGGACTGTGTGTGTGGGACAGGAAAAGAAAGTAGTGGGCCCAGCCCATTCCCCTTTCCAAATGGATATGCCACAGCTGCTAGGGTAACTCCGGGGGGGTGGAACCTCCTGCGGCCAATCCTGCCTCTCCAGAGTTGGGAGAACCCTTGCCCCTACTGTTCCTGGGGTGGGGGACGCCACTGTCCTGCACCCCTTTAGGCAAGAGGAATCCTGCCACCACAATGCCAAGGAGCAGGCAAGGCCTTGGACCACTGAGGCCCCCCACCCCCGGTGTGCACTGCAGCCTGGGTCGTCTTTGTCTGGCTTTGAGTGCAAGTCACCCCCACATGGGAGAAGGGGGCAGGGCACAACTGGCGCACAGCAGTAGAGAGAGATGGGGCCAGCGCCTCCGCCAGTGCAAATCAGGCTCACCCCACTGATGCCAATGGAGCGGTGCTGATTTGACACCTGCTGAAGACCTGTCCCCCAAGGAGGGAGGGAGGAATTGCATGAACAGACACCGAGAGATACTGCGGACAGAGAGACTGGCTAAGGCAGATGGTAGATGTCCTGGAGAACTGATTTCCCCCTCGGTGAGCCTCCAATCTGATCGCGCCATCCAGGCACACAGACACATGCCCCGAGGAACACAGCCTGCTGAGCGCTATCTCTGCTGGCGTCCTTTGGAGGAAGAGCAGCCCTGTCTTCAGCTCCAGGTGGGCAGGATTCTCATAGAGAGAGCAGGGGTCCTGCAGTGGGTCCTATGCAGAAGGGGGGAGGGGAAACCAGGGGGTTTCCTGGGCTGGGGACCTGCCCAGACAGAGGTTGTCTCTGGCCATGGCATCCTGTAGAGAAGGGGATCAGCAGCTGGAAAGGCTGGATGTGGGGCTGAGATGGGTCCACGTGATCCGTTGTCTCCTGGGGTCGTAACACCACCCTGCCACAGGGAGAGGGTGGGGAAGAAAAGGCAGCAATGTGAAGAAGACCCACAGCAGGTGAAGCTAAGGGGCCCGATTCTCCCCATTCCCTCCTGAGTCCCAGAGACTTCACGCACATGCCGCAGTGGAAGGATTGGGGCCACAGCCGGGAGAGAGGGTGGGGGAGGGGGCTGGATTCCAGACTTGCAACTTAGAGACATGGAGCTGGGAAAGAAAAGGGATTGAGCTGCAGTGTGGGAGGAAGGGGTAGGGGGGCTACTGGGAGCCCATACAGAGGCTGAATTGAGAAGGAGAACAGAGGGGAGAGGAAAGGAGCTGTGCAAACGTGACCGGCTTAACAATCGGTGAGAGGGCGAGATGGAGAGAGGGCGGCTCACGGCCCATCAGGCTCCTGGCAGCCGGGTGAGGGAGTCTGGGGCCATTCAGTCCTGGGGTGATGTCCCTGGCTCCAAGGAAATAATGCTGGGAACAAACTTGGGCCTGCAGTGTGAGGAGCCATTAGGTCTAAACCGGCCGGTCACTACATGCTATGATGACAGGGTGTGTGGGTGTAAGCATGCTTGTATGTCTGAGTGCGCCTGTGAGCCTAATATCATGTATAAGAGAGCGCGTCAGTGTGTGTGTGTGTGCGCGCGCGCATGCGTGTAAAAGCGAGTGTGTGGAGGGTGTGTCCATGGGTGTGTATGAGTGAGTGCTTGTGTGTGAGCGCCCATGCGTAAGACTGAGTTTTTGTCTGCATGCACATGGGCGTGTATAAGAAGGACCATGCTTGTGATCACACAGATCTGTGAGCATAAGTGTGCACATATGCACGTGCATGAGTGTGTGAGCACGCATGCGCCCTCCCCTCCGCTGGCCTCATGCACCCATGGAAGTCGGTGCCTGACGAGTCACGCTAGAATTTAGCCCTGAACCTGTCACACCGAAGTCAGGCTTGCTGACTCCAGAATGGAATGGGCCCACCCGCCTGGCTGCAAATCTGAGGCCTCTCTCAGCCATGCCTGGTAACAAACCTTGGTGCACTGGGGAAGCTCCAGAGGCCTGATTAAAAAGTCCAGGTTGTGCCACTATTTCAAAAAGGTAAATGGGATGAGCTGCATAACCATAGGCTGGTTAGTCTGCCACTGATCCCTGGTACAATCATGGAAAAATTGCTCTGCGCTGCAATCAGAAAGACTTAAAGGCAGATACCACAATTAACGCCAACCACTGTGATTTTAAGGAAAATAGGTCTTGTCACACAATTGTGCTACTGTTTTTAGATGTGACCACAAGTTTGGCTGATAAAGGTAAATGTACTGCCATAATGTACCTAGACTTCCGTAAGGCATTTGCCTGCATTCTGCGTGAGATTTCAATAAAAAAGCAACACTATACAAAATTAATGCAACTCCTATGAAATGGATTAAAACCCAAACTGATGAAGCGCAAAAAAAGAAAGTGTTGTTGGGGAATCACCATCGAGTGGGGGTTTAGAGAGGTCCCAACCGACCCAGTACTAGGCCCGATGTGGTTCAATACCATTATCGCTGAGCTTGAGAAAATATAAAGTCATGACTAGTAAAATTGGCAGACGACACAAAAATTGGTGGGGTGATAAATACTGATGGGGCGAGGTCAGCTATACAGACCCACCAGGATCAGGTGGTCAATGGGGTAATTTGAACAAAGTGCGTTTTAATATAGCCAGATGCGCTGTCCTATGTTTCGGAATGGAGCAGGTAGGCCAGGCTTACAGGATGGGGGCGAGGAGCCTAGAAAGCGGTGACTCAGAAAGACATTGGGGGTGGTTACAGTAGCTAACCAACTGAACGTGAGCTCCCAATGGGATGCTGGCGTGAAGAGGCCTGAGGTGATCCTGGGATGTATGGGTAGAGGAATAGCAGGTCACAGCAGGGAGGGAGCTACCAGCCCTGTATACGGCATTCGGCAGACCATCCCTGGATCCTGGCACCCACACTTCAAAAAGGATGTTGCAAAGCTAGAGAGGGTGCAGGGAAGAGCCATGGAAAGGACTGAAAATGCCTTCCAGTGAGAGCGTTAAGGCGTTCAAGCTGTTCCATATATGCTCCAGGAGACTGAGCGCTGACTAGCTTACAGAGCACCGGGGCCATCCTGGGGAAACACCACCAGCTGCCACTGCACTCTTTGATCTAGAACAAGAGCCAATGGTTGGAAGCTGAAGCCAGACAAATGCAAATGAGAAACCAGGCAGCAATTTCTTTCCATCCTTCCCTGAGTGTGAGCAGGGAGATGTCACAGCACTTAGCAGGCCTGGGCTGGAAAATCGCCACCAGCAGCACGGCCGGCAGCTCCTGGGTTTCCCCAACCCGTCTCCTAGCCCTGGGCTGACCCGGCCTAGCCCTGCTTAGCTTGGGATGGAAGCAGATCCATAGCCCATCCAGCTACACATGCAGTGCATGTGTCTGAGCTAGACAGTCAGTGCCTGGGCACAGGGGCAACCTCTGTGTTTTGTACAGCACCCGGCTGGGGTGTCCAGAATCAGCACTCTCCCCCCGCGACAGCCCCAAACCCCAGGGCAACTCCACCTCTGTCCCCAGCTTCTGCCCAGTTCAGAGGGGGATGAAGGGAGGGGGTGGAAGATGCATCGTTGAGTATGTGTAGCAGGAGTTGAAGGGTCTCCCTGACATGGGTGATGGGAACCCACAGCCGCCTGCTCCCCCCTCTAGTGTGGGACCACGAGGGGCTCGCTGCCGGCTGCAGCCAGTCCAGAGTGGGGCTGCCCTGGGCGCAGTGCGGCAGGACGGTGCAGGGGCACGGTGGCAGGTGCCTGGGGGTCACTCTTGGCCAGGTACAAGGGGTGAGCCTGCCTTGCACACTAGAGCGTCTGAATGGGATCCTTCACCCTGCTCGCTTTTCCTGTTCTTTGTGGTTACTTGGGGGGAGGGGAGGGTTTACAGTTACTGGGTGACCAGCCATTTCACCTCACCTGCCCCACAGCTACTGTGAGCTGCCCCCAAAACGCTCCCCTCCCCCCCAGCCCACAGCAGCAGGCAGCTCTCGCCGTTCGAGGTCAGAGGAGTTTTGGCGCCGATGGACTGCTTGGCCCTGTAGGACAATTCTTCCATTTAGATGGCACACAGAACTGAAACCTGCTGCAAAGGACACGGCTTGGCCCCGTTTGCAGGCATGGCTGGGCTCACGCCAATGAACCGTGCTTAGCTTTTCGCTATGGCCACTCACAGCTGAGAGCACTTGGTGGGCACCGAGCCTCCTGACGGCCCTGGCAGGTCAGTACTCAGCCCGTCTGAGACAGCCGGGAGAACAGGGGCACAGAGCAGCTACGGGTCTGTCCGCACAGCAGCTGGGACTCAGCCGCCCAGCCTGGGTAGACAAGCGTCGCAGTAGCTGGGCTCCAAGCAGCACACGAAATATAGCAGTGACAGCAGAATGGCCATCCTGGGCCAGACTGATGACCCGTCTAGCCCAGTGTCCTGTCTGCCCACAGTGGCCAGTGCCAACTGCGTCAGAGGGGGTGAAAAGAACAATCCATCCCTGCTCGAACCAGATCAGATGCGAGTTCAGGAGCCTGCGGTTGCCCTGCAAGAGTTCCCAGCGTATGGCATCTAGCAAACCTCATTGCTAGGCGTCCGCTTGCGAGCAGCTGTATGCATTTGCATTTGCATACCCTGATCCTCAACTGTGGCCGCTAGGCATTACTGGACTAGAAATAAAAATCAATAGATAGTTGGCCTGGAGCCAACACCGGATCATTCTCTACGGGATCTGCTCCACTGTTCGTTTGAAATCGTCAAAAGGATGGAGCTTCTGCCATGTCTCTTGGAGACCAAGAGACGTCAACGCAAGGATGTTTTTTCTTTGTTTCATTTCATTCCATTAGAAGCAACTTGCCACAAAATGTAGAGAGCCTCCTTTGTGTGGAAGGATTTCTATATAAAGCCACCACTTCACCTACCACTGAAATGCAGCCACTTCTGGGCTGGAAGAGGGCAGTTGTGTCACGGGAAACGCTGCACAGCAGTTTAGCGAGGTGCGAAAGAATAGTGCAACCACCTGAAACTGTGGGAGAGTTTCAAAAGGTGGACGACAATTTCCTCAGTTGGCCTTTGGACAGGACACGACCCTGTCCCCTCGTGTCCAGAAGAGGCCACCTGCAGCTCCACGGGTTCCCCGAATACCAAACTGGGGCACTGGTTTCAGTACACACTCAGAACAGGGCATGGGGCCCAGCTACTGACCACCAACGTTGCTGCCCTTGGGCCATCCTGAACTCCAGACCTCGCCTGCTTACTGGTTGCACAGCTGCTGCTTGGGTATGGATCCAGCCTCCTAAGCTACTGAGCTCCTCTAGCATATGTCCAGCTCTCCCCAGCTGGTGCTGCACTGATGGAGGGGCGAGGGGAGTCACCCCGTCTACAGGGCAAGCACCCCACAGCACGTGCCTTCACCTTGCCCTGGTGGGATCCTCTCAAGGGACCCGTCCAGTTTCTGCAGCCTATTCAGTCCTTGACCTGTGGCCACCACCAAGGGGCCCAGAAAGTGCCAGTTGTGATGGTGGTTTCCCGCGGGGGACAGCTGTGCACCGGGAGCTGGGCTGAGAGCCATCACACTCATGTCACATGGGCCAGAACAGAGGAGGCTAGAACCTTTCAGTCTCCGAGCTGGGCTGGGCGGGTTTGAATGGAGAGGTCCCAGAGGTGGGAAGCACCAGCAGCCACTATCAACCCCTCTAATGCCGCTGTCCCTCTCTTCTGCTTGGCCAGGGCTGTCCTCCTGAGCTCAGCGAGGACAGAGACCCCACATGTGTGATCTGTGCAAGGTGCCGTCCGCCTTGGTGCCGCATGTTGCACTGACACATTTCCCCTGGGGGTAGCAGAGAATACAAGGGCGGTGGGGCAGATCTGTCTGATAGGAACAGAAGCCTAGGGGTGCAGGACACACCCCAAAAACCAGCCCTTGGGGCTACCCCTGGCCCTAAGCTCAGCCGGACTCTAGCTCAAGAGGGACGCTGAGCCAGCCCGTGGCTGTGGACAAGGACACGTCCCAGCCCCGGGGCGCCGAGCTCCCCCAGCGGGCGCCCGTCACACAGCGCGCACTGCGAACAAGCCCGGCTCTGTCTGCTTTGACACCGGGTTTTTCAAACCGAGATTGAACGGGCTGCACCTGCTTAACATTCCCAGCGCTTCCGCCTGGCCGGGACGAATGCATTGCCAGACGCCCGGCCTGCAGACACGGCTTGGCGCCGTTTCCAAGGGGACCACAGGAGAGGCCAGGCCTCAGCCTTGCTGCTGCGGCTGGTGGGGGGGGTGGAGAGGATAGAGGTGGTGGAAGGCGCAAAGGCCCCGGGTGCCTGGGGAAGGGTCACAGCACGATTCCCTGCAGAGCCCACTTCCAGCCCACCCCGCATGTCCTTCCTGGAGGGCCCACCCCAGCCCCATGCGAGGCCGCCATGCCCGCTCGCCAACTCCGCAGCGTCTGACATGGCCCCCGCTGCCCCTACAGTGGGAGGATGAGCTTCCCCATCTCTCTCCCTAGGGCCGCCCCACTGCTGGAGATAAGAAGTTCTTTGGGGTCAGGGTTGTCTTGCTGGCATCGCCAACAGACAGTGTCTTTGTCCAACAGTGCCCGCCACTGCGGTAGAAGGTGGGCAGAGGTGGGGCTCTCCTCTTGCTCGAGGGCCGTGCCGCACAAGGAGGCCTGGGTCCCAGATGGGGCCTCTGGCACTGCCAACGACACGGCTAATAAATACCACCGTGGGGATGCTGCAGGGCCATGGTGGAGCCAGGCAGGGGATGCTCACTGACAGAACAGCACCAAGAACCCCCCATCCCCTGCCAGGCCCATAAGCCAAGAACATTGAACTCACGTCGCTTTCCTGTCCGCAGTTGTAGTGTGTGGATACAAACACCCTGCAGCCAACGGAAGCAGCCTGGCCGGGTCCTAGCACTGCAGATTCGGGCTTTCCTCCCATCCATAGGTGGGATCTGGCAGCTGGCCAGGTAGCTCTTCGGGGTACAGGCCGAGCGTCCCCACAGCCTGTTCCAGAACTCCTGGTGCGCTGTGGGCCATGCTGAAACATAACTAGACTGAGTGATTCCCGTGTTCCTGGTCAGGACGAGTAACTGTGCCTTACGTCCGCGCCTCGAGGGCCCGGTTACAATGGGTACCTGGGCACAGACACACAGCGAGATGGTCCTGACGTGCACAGGCAGCGAGCGTTGGCTGCAAGCGCAAGTGAGGCCAGGCACCTAGCAAGCTCGGAAGCAGCCCAGTGGGTGGTTTGTGAATCCCAGCTGGGCCTAAAAGCAGGAGCTGGGCTAAGGCGCCATGTGGCTGTAGCTCAAAGACCTGGCAGCTGCTCTTCAAGACAAAGGTCAGCAGGTGGCTAAAGCAAAGGTGGGGAGAGCAAGGACACATTCTCTAATCAGCCATCGCTGGGAGGGGGGGGCACACGGCCTGCAGTCAGAGCTGGGGGTCCTGGGGTTGACTACCTGCCAGGATCAGGGGGCGGGACCTCCTGTTTCTGTACCTTGCACCCCACCATCACCCCGCCTGCCCAGAGGGGGATCTCGCCTAACCCGGCTCGCTGCAGCGCGACAACTCCCCTGGTGTCACACAGCACCTGTCCAGCCACCCCCACTTCCCGCCGAGGTCCTTGGGGAGCTTCCCTGCATCCCAGCTCAGCTGCCTCAGCATCTCTGCTTCTGCCTGCCACGGGCTTCTAACCCCACAAAGCCTCACCCGATCTTTGCCCTGGCCAGCCCCTCCACCCGGCGGGCCTGCTGGCGGGTGAGGGGAGCCCCATCTTCTCCAGGGCCTGATGCAATCGCTCGTCTCCATTCCTCCATCCCAAGGCGCTCTCTGGCTCTTCCCTGCTCCCAGCCCCCTGGGTTCTCCTGGGGACCCTCTCCCTGGCCCAGCCTGTCACCTCCTCCTCAAATTCTTCATCCCCCCACCCCACTGCCTTGCGCAGAGCCACAGGGGAGCCTGTGGGCCACTCCTCGAGCCCCTGCTCCCCGCTACCCATTTATATGGGTGCCTATCACCGCAGCACCCAAGACCTTGCCTCTTCCTGCAGGGACAGAGCACCGAAGAGCTGCCGCATCCTAGATCCTTCTCCAGCTGTGGTAGCTGTGCCAGCCCCCGGCCGTCCGGTTAGCCTCCTTACCCCAGAACAGCCCGGGGACTCTCAGGGGAGAATTGGGGATGCACAGCCCACTCCCCCGGATCTCAGCAGAGGTTCCCCACCCTCCATGGGTGTGTGGGAGCCCCACAGTCCTCACTGCCCATCCCTCACCACATTGGCTGTCCTTCAGCACAAAGATCCCCACACCAGAAAGTGACGGATGCCTCCTCTCTGGGCAGCCACTGTTACCCCAGGGACATGGGCCAAGGGGGCTCCCCCCACTGATGGTCTAGCACCAAGCCCAGCCCTGAGGCTTCCTAGCGCTTTGAGGATGGGACATCCCAGGGGCAGCAAATGGAAAGGGGGGCAGGTAGGGGACCCTGGGGGCTGTGAGGGGGTAGAGGAACCCTGCTCAAAAGGAAGTCCAGGGTCTGGGATGAGCCCAGCTCCAATGACTGCTGTGACACCCTCACGCCAGAACATGCTGCAACCGCAGGCGAGGTCAGCGAGGGTGGGGGTTGGAAGAGCAGCAATTCCTTAGAATAAACCCCATAGCAGGAACAAAAGGCCCATCACAAACAGCCTAGGCCGTGCCCCCGCCTGCCCCGCCCTGCCATTCACTCCCCACAGGCCGGGGCGAGGAGGTCAGGTGAACACGCCAGGGAGCACCCCGCCGAATGCAGCGGTCAGGGCGAGGCCGCCCACGCCACAGGCCCAGCACCACACCAGGCGGTTGGCTCCTCTGAGCAGGCGCTTGAGCTAGATGAGAAGAAAGGCGGGAGGCAAGCAGGGAGGGACGTGAGGGTCAAAGCCTTAGGCCAGCTGGCCGGCAAAGGGGATGAGGTGAGATTTCCAGCCTGGACGAAGCTCCCAGGGGAGGGTCCTTCTTGAGCAGTTCCTTTTCCCACCACCTGTGCAAACAAGTGAGCTCTCACCTCCAGCAAGGGGCCCAAGGACACCTACTGTGAGGCATGGGGCTGGACCTCCAGCCAGGGAGCCCCAGGTCATTCCATGGGGGAGCCAGGCCCGACCCCTGGCCCCTTTCAGGGGAAGGTGTTTTGCCATCACAGCTCCCCACCAGAAACCAAGTAAGTGTGGCCAGAGAAGGGAGGAATTTAAAAAGCCGGGCTCATGCCATTGTTTTAGTTCACCCCTCACCCTCCACAGGTGCTGCAGCAGTGTTTCCATGCTCCAAAATACACAGCCTGGGTAAACATGCAGCTATGGCCGTTCTCATGATTTGAACTCAAAGAGCAGGTTTCTGGCCTGACCTGGCAGACGGGTGTAGGTGCCTGAGGACGGGGAGCGGGTCTCCTTCCTTGGCACAGGACACCAATCTGATCTCATCACTCCGGACATTTCTTACAGCGATCAGAAGCCACGTGCATGGTGCCGGGACCAGGCGCATGGCCAGGGCGAAACACTTAGTCTCTTGGTGCTAACCCCAAGGCAATGGCCGTTCTGGGTGCCAGAGGAATTCAGGGCTCAGCGCACAGTGGTCACCGAGTTCACGGGGCACAGAGCTCGCCCGCCGCCTTGGAGCCGTCTCTGAGATAAGGTCACTCTTGCTGAGATCAGGCTCAGAAGCGCTCGGGAGCAGGGAGTCTTCACAGCTCAAAGTTTAAAATTCTTCCCCTGGTGGCTGTCATTTTAGAGCAAAAGACCTGGGTTCTGCTCTGTTCTCCACACGGCGCTCCATCAGCGTGTAGGGATGAAAGGGGCTGCAGCAGGCCAAAGGAAAATGCCCCAGGCCCCGGCGTGGCGTAGGACCGATATGAGTAGCCCTACGCTGCACCTCCATTGCTGGATGTTGGGTGGGGGACATGCAGATAGCACTCAGGGCTACAAGAATTTGGGAGCTGGGAGGCCCATGTATGCTCCGATCCCAGATGCATGTAGTTCTCCAGCATTGGGTTCCAGCATCTCCTCTTTCATTTACCACCATGTTTCTCACCGTTGAGGCTGCCATGAGGACATTGAAAACATGCCCAGTGCAGTGATGTCTGCTGGAGCCTGAGGAAAACTTGAGGTGCTCACTCTGCGGTGGGGGAGCTGCCTCACTCATCTTAGGAATGGCGCCAGAGCCTCTAGACCACAAGCCACCTTACAGGACGGCACAGTGAGTGCTTGCCTTTCGCATTGCTACAACCCCAATCTCCAGTGCTTAGCGGTATGAGGAAACATTCCACACGCAACCTATGTCACACGGCGCCAGAGAAGCTTGCCTGAGTCTGCAGGCAGCCTGAAACAATAGCTGAGTGGGGCTAACTTCCCCAGTCCTCTCAATGGGCTGTTAACACAAACCTAATGAATGAAGATACCATTGTCAACACTAACTATTTCCAGTAGAACGGTCCAGCCAATGGGTTTATCCTGCAACCTCAACATTTCCAACCCACCAGCCTCTCCCTGAGATGTCTGCCAGGCAATTCTGCATTTTCAGTACCAGACTGCTGCACCCTGAACATTCCAAGTGATGGGACGGGGCCCAATTAATTTTGTATCAAATTAAAACCCATCAGGTACCCTGCACTGAGTGGCTTTGTCACGTGGGACCAAATTTCTAAAGGTAAAATCCCACTAGATGCCGAAACACCATGAGCCTTGCCGCCATTTTCCCTTTATTTGTGTGCACACCTCTGTCTTTTAACTGACCAGAATCTCTCAGCTGTCACTCTAGAATCCAGGCCTTTGGCCACAGACATTCGCTCCAGCCCATGGCAAGGGATCCTGAGTGGATCTCAGGACCGCAGCATGGGAAAATTCAAAGGCAGCTTTGGATGAGCAAAGTGTTCCTCTCACTGCCCTGTGTCTCTTCGCTGGTTTGTGTGTGTCTGGTGAAATTTATGTTTACCTACAAAAGTCTAACCCTTCCAAGGCTAGGCATGTCCTTTCCGAAAGGCAGTATGCAAAGCGGATGAGCCTTTACTCTGTTATATGAAAGACCTGGGGTCTATTGAGCTCTGCCTGAAGTGACCTTGTACAGTTAAAGGGGCGAATGACAAGTACCTTTCCCTAACGTAGCAGTATGTGGCCTTGGTTAGTAATGAGGGTTGTGAGGGGCAAAGATATATTATTAGCAGATGAGCCAGAACTGCAATTTATGGCCTCCTGGCTTGCAGCTCAGTGCACCTTCCCCTAAGCTACATTGCACTGGGTAGATCCATCCCCGTCCCTTTTCACATGAACTCCTGCAAGCAGGGGCCAAAATCATTTTGTTTATCACGTTGCAGAAATGCGATGGATGAAGCTCAATTCAATTCTGTCTCCATTTCTCTCCAGACTATTTCCTATTAGGTACCTGCAGGCTCCACAAGATGGCACCATGCCACCCAGAGTCAGTGAGCCTGCTGGATTTGTGCCTACCTGCCCATCTCGACAAATCTAACTGGGCTCCCCACTGATTCCTTTCGCAAGACGTCTGCCATATAAGCTCTCCAGATGCTTGGAGAATTTCCGGCAGCACTGAGATGGTAACTATTCTACCTCCAGTACCTTCCGCTATAGCTGCATCCTACCTAGAATCCTCTGGTGGTAGAAGCAGCCCCGGGTATTAGATTAAGAAGCGATAGACCTGGAGTTTCGTCCCAATACCTCAGGTTTGCTTAAACAGAACGCAAATAAAGCCGTTTCTCACACTTACACATTTCTCTGCACTGCTGAAAACTAAACCACAGTATCAGGCTAATACCGCAAGAGAAACTGACTAACCCAGCATAAATCAGAAGGACCCGTCTGGTTTCTTAGAACATGGCAGATGTGTAACAGGGCAAGGTGTGGATAGAATGCTCCATCCGACTGAACCCGCAGGGGAAGCTTAGGCAGGCAGAATGTAATTACCTATGTTGGTATCTGGCCCACAGACTGGTAAAAGCCCTTAACTCTCATGCAAAGCATCAGAGAATCGAATGACATCAAGTGGTCAGGACCTCAGTTTTCTGTCTCATCCACATGATGGCACCGCCTCCAGTGTGAAGTGCTATCTAGTACCGTATTGGGATATTGGTTGCACAGTCAGAGGGAAGTGTCCTCTCGTGAGTCACTGGCTGCTTGCAGAGGTTATACAC
Source organism: Mesoclemmys tuberculata (assembly GCA_007922155.1). NCBI lineage: Eukaryota > Metazoa > Chordata > Testudines > Chelidae > Mesoclemmys > Mesoclemmys tuberculata. The sequence goes on along the minus strand of ML675603.1, from coordinate 1,747,763 downwards.
GTACCCCAGGGGACATGAGCCCCATGGTGCGGTACCAGGGCTGAACTATTCAGCCTGGGTGCCTTGGGACCCTTACAAAAATATGTCCCCTAAGCTGGTGGTGGCTGCTAAGAGAAAAGAGCAATAGATTAATGAGAAGCGTAAAGGAAAGTGGAAAAAATGCCTTTTAGATTTTAATCCACAAACTTTGCCCTAAAAAAAATCTTTCATTAAGAATTTCCTTAATGCGATTCTAGAGACGCCCAACCCACTCCTCTGGCCCCCTCACCTGCTTCCCAAGCTGTGACAAAGTGGGAATTGTTTGTAATATGTTTATGCCTCAGTTTCCTTCTACACGATGTGTGGCTGTTGGGAAGAGGGGCAGGGAGAAAAGAGTAACTCTGCTCTCAGGGCAGAACAAGAGACATCGATGGGCAAGTATCCCATAGGTGGCTGGGCCATCAATGAACAGGCTGAAAAAAACCTACCCAAATCAACAGAGGATTCTCCAGCACCGGAAAAATCCACAGCTAACAGTCAGAAACCCCGGCAGGCGGGACATGTTACGAAGCTGGAAAATGAAAAGGAAAGGGTGTCAGGCGAAGGGGAGAAGGTGTACCCTTTGGGAGGACTTAGAAGCTGTCACCTGGAGGGGGAGGGCAAAGGGACAAGAGAGGGAGCCAGAAAGGGAGTCTGTCTCAGCTTGGATGGCTCATCATGGGACTGGTCTGACCAGGATGGACTAGGGGTTAACTCTCTTTGCTAACCTAAAGCCTTTCAGATTCTGTAGCCGGGCAACTAATGAGCTGTTACCTTGATTGCAGAGGTTGCCTGTGTCCGGGCAACTCCTCCTGAGAGCACTGCACCCTAAAGGAGGATAGTGCAAGTCTCCCCAGGACTTTGGCTGGGCTGGATCTGCTGCGGTGAGCCATGGAGATAGCTGATGCTGAGGGCCCAGTTGTGGAAGCCCCAGGGGTGCCATGTGGAACTGGGTGCGACCTGGGGGCCTGGCCCATTAAAGGGATCACTCCCAAGAGACTGGTTACAGGTTGGGGCATAGACTAGATCCCATGACGAGCCAATAGCGCCATTCTACAAACGGGCAGGCTAAGAGACTGCCCGGGTCTCCTAACTCCTAGCCTTGGCCTGTAACTGCAAGACCATCCTTCCTCACTAAAGATCAGGATGGGAGCATGATTCTTTACCACTGTTCTTACAAACTGGGCAAGGTCAAACTAACAACAGTAAAAAATAATATATATATATATACACCTCTTTTTTATGCCTGGATCTCAAAGTGCTGTACGAAGGAGGTCAGTATCATCACCCAATTTATCGACGGGAAACCGAGGCAGAGGAATGCAATGACTTGCCCAAGGTCACCCAGCAATAGAGAAGGGAAGAGAAGCTAGGTCTCCTGAATGGCAGTGCAGTGCTCTACCCACTAGGCCATCCCACTTTCCGTGGCAATACAATAGCATCCTGAGTGTTAGACATGGTGCTGAAGCATGGTGCAATGCACAGCATAGGCATGGCCACGCGTGGTTTGTCTGGCCTGAGCAGGGAAACTGGGCTAGAACCCTGCTTGTGACAACTGTATTGAAGAGGGCAGCCGTGAGCGAGTGTTTTCACTAGGACAGATAAGTAGAGCTCTGCGCCGATACCAAAATATGGATCTGCATCTGCAAGAATCCCCTTGCATCTGACCTGCGATCCGCACACCGTCTTGTATCTGGATCTGCATCCGCACTGCACCGGCAGCAGCACATGATCTCCCTGTGCCTCTCAGACGAGCCTGTGTGTGTGTGCCTGCGTGCATACTGTATATAGGATCCCAAAGGCAGGGAAGCAGCTGTCTGCAGCTCATAGCCTATGAGGCTTCTTCCCTGCCTTCAAGATTCTATACTCCCTCTCCCTGCCATCCCCTGTATACGAAGGGGAGGCGATGGGGGCTTTGCTGCCTGTCACCTCCCTTTTCTCTGTCTATGGGGAGAGGGAATGCAGGATTTTGAAGCTGGGGAAGCAGTCTCATAGGCTGTGAGTTGCAGACAGCTGCTTCCCCACCTTTTTTTGAGATACTATATTTAGAGCCCTGAGGTATCTGCATTCAATCTGCAATCCTCGAAAACAGTCCACGGCTATAAAGCAGATATCCCCAGATTTGCAGGGCTCTACAGATAAGGCTGTAGTGTCTACTGAACGCTGCATCCATTTTGAGAGGAACCACAGGGGCTTTGCAAAAATCAGCAACTTTTAATTATCTAAACATTTCCCAGGAGGGTGCTGAAATGTCAGCACTGTGACCTCTCAGTGAATGGACTGCCCAGATGACAGGGAGATCCCCTATTCAACATCCCCCTGGCAGCAGAGGATTCACAGAGCCCTTGAAAAGGCTCCCTGAACTGTGACCCCAGAGGTCTGACTGAAAAGGGAAATGTCTATGCATGCTGCACACACAGCTGGAGGGAGACAGCACAGACAATGAGTAACACTGCTCCTAGAGAGCCGGGCAGGGATTGGATTTGGTATAGCCAAGCCATTCGGAGCCCCTTCTGAATCCCAGATGAGAATGTCCCTGCTTCCCAGTTTACAAACAGCCCGTTTGCAGGGCAGTAATGTGATATTTAAATTAAATGGTATTTATTAGTCCATTGGAGGAGCTTTGATGTCCTTCCTCTGCAGCGTGGGGCATGGGTCGCTTGCTGATGGATTCCCTGCAGTTTGAGGTCTTCAAATCTCACTTTTGAGGATTTCAATAACTCAGTCATGGGTTCGGGGTTGTTATAAATGTGTATGGGTAGGGTTTTGTGGCCTGCCTTGTGCAGGAGGTCAGACTAGATGATCATATTGGTCCCTTCTGACCTATGAGTCTATGAGTCCTGCATGCTGAGGTCGCTCCAACTTAGAAGGGAGGGGGGAAGGAGCCCATGTTACACTTATTGTCTCCAACCTAAATCAGCCCCAGGGAATTTAAAGGGGCTGAGTATCCCGTTCTGCCCAGGGATACCCCCTTTTTGAAGCGGTTTCCAATGAGCAAGGCACTGGGGGAAGGAAGGAAGGAAGACACCTTTATAAACAAACTGCACTCTTTTTAGTACTCAGCCCCTAAAAGCAAGATAACAGAGAAACCTGGGTGGCAAGTTAAGAACACAGGACTTGCCAGACTGGATCAGAGCAGTGGGCCCATCCAGTTCAACATCCAGCCCCAGACCACTACTAGATGCTTCAGGGGAAAGTGCGAAATACCCATGATGGTGTAATCTGCCAGCAGGGGAAGTTTCTTCCCAACTCTTTTAGGCAGTGATTTGGTTTATATCCCAACTATGGAGCTTCTCATTTAGTCTAATGAACTGCTGCTCTCAATGACTGGGATAATAGGGGAATAGGCTATAAGGACTAGGCCTAAAAATTATGCAAGGCCTAGCAAAATATAAAAGATTGACCAAATTGCATAGGGAACTCAAAACAGAGCAACGACTGAGCTAAAATGGTTGAGCAAGAACAGAACAGTGGATACGCTCACCTGCAGGTCAACTGCCAGAGGTGAGCAACCACAGAACACCGGATGTGCTTAGGCAGACTTCTGCAGGACAGCTAAACCAGGTAAAAGTGTTCAACCAGAGCGTTCGGAAAAGTAAATAAATACTTAAGGCAGACGGGTTCAGTGGACTGCAGCCCGGCTCAAGAGGGGGGTGTCTATTCTTGAATCTATCGAGAGGACACCAGCCTTAAGAAGCTTGCGAGCTCCAGATCCCAGCGACCACCTGTTGAGGATGAGGGTTTTGAATCAAGGATCCAGACCAGAGGCTGAGGCAGAGTCTGGCTGTGAGTATAGCTTCTGGATAGTTCAGGAATCTGCGGACTCAAGGAATTGGGGGGATTTAATTGAGATCTGCTAATCATGTCTCCCCTAAAGCAATTGCTAAGGTTTTTTTTTTGGATAAAGAGAATATGGATAATCAATAGATAAGTTTTCATAAATAGTATTAATTAAGTGTAAATGTTAATTGTTAAATTGTTTGGTCATAAGAAGTATTGTTAATTGTCTTTTTGTGTTATCATCAATAAAGCTATTAATTGAATCAATCTGCAGTGGTTTTTCTCATCAACCTCGTGAAAGAATCCGGGTGACTTCCTATCCGTCCAATTCAGCCTTTCCCCTACCAAATTTTAATAGCAGCAAGATGACCTCTTGTGGCAGTGAGTTCTACAGGTTAATTATGCTTTGTGTAAAAGATTTTATGACTATTTAAACTGGGGCACCTTTCAGTTTAATTGGTTTTGTATTATGAGGGTGCAAACAGGAGTCAATTTATTGTCTTTGCACCAGCCATTATTGTGTACATCTCATGTCCTCCTTTATGTCTTCACTTTAAGCGGTTCAAGTCAGTTCTCTCTCTCTCTCTCTGTACGGATGTCTCTCCTGCATTTGAATCCCTTTCCATTTTATAAGCGGTAACGGGTTAGATGTGACATACTCCAAAATAGCACCAAAGGATATAAAATGTGGTAGTACCATCAGAGATCTGATCCTGAAATGGCTCCCATTGACTTCGGCAGAGCTTGGATGAGGTCCCACTTCTCTTTATCCAATCTCCTATATATTTTACTACGATCATCAATGTAGTATCCAAGCATCTTTACACTTCTATAGCATCTTTCAGCACAGGGTCTCAAAGAGCCTGGCACACTGTAGGTGCTATATAATAACAAAGTACATTAAGACACAGGATAACAGTAAGGCAGATATCCTTATTTTCCAGAAAAAGAAACTGAGGCAGGTAAGCTAAGTGACTTGAACCAGGTCCCTTGGTTCTCTTCTTAACTTGGCAAAGTTAGGAAGCAAACCCACATATGATCTCCTGTCCTACAACTTAACCACAAGATGATCCTTCTCGGCAACCTTAAAATGATGTAGGAAGGAACAACATATGTTCATTAACGTGAAATAGTTAAAAGAAAAGTAGATGACCTTCAAAGCCACTCCTGAATTGGAAGAAGGGTGACTTGCCCAAGTTCACACAGTAGGTCAGTGAAACAAATGGAAACAGAACTTGGAAATCCTGCCTATCAGACCCAGGCTTGTTCTGTCTAATCTATCATAGTGTGGGGCTTGATTTCATCATTTCCATTAAATGTTGTTTATCTAACACCTGGTATGTAAAATACTCATCAATACAAAAAAAGTACATCAGATGCATTGGTAAGGGCCCTCCCTCAATTTGAGGTCCCCCATCTGTACTGGATAAAAAGCTTAGACTTGTATATACATAGCTTTAACCAGTGAATTATCTGAAAATAATTTGATACCCAAATAAAATGGGTTTCAGCAGGTCCACACCTCAGAATATTGTGCACGAGAATTTACTTCAAGTCCTAACAGATTTGCAAAACAGTTTTGTACAAAAACCACTTTTTTTTATTTCACAAAATTGGGTGGCTGTGTTGCAGGAATAAAACCGGCCCTATACATAGGATCAGATGAAAAAGTTGCCACATGTATTTATACAGAAACACAACAGCGTTAAGAATTCAGGTACTTTGTAGGATCAGCACTAGTACAGTAAAAAATAGTTTCCATCTGGATCCTTTACATTTGAAGTTGATCACACTAAAAACAACCTGAGGTTATTCTAAACTGGACCTAGGCCTGAACTAGAATTCCATGCTCGCTCCAAAGACCCTGGAGGGAAAGGTAACATTTGGAATGGATTTCTTTTATGACAGGTGGAGAGAGGGGAGGCCCTGACCATTTTCTGCTAGGCACTGTAGATTCTTTGAGCTTGACAATGGAAAGTGTTATTCCTATATACTGGAAGTAGCAAGGCCATGTACAATTGTATGAGCATGGAGTTGGTGAGCAGACAGCCCCAAAACGGGTACTTCACATGTGCACGCACATTCTCAGGGCCTGGAAAGTTCAACCGTTAACATTTCGAGGCATCAAGCACTCGAGTACTCTTCAAGGCAAACCTGTATTTGTTTTATTTTATGAAATAAATAGCTCTGTGGGTTTCAGATCCTTTGGGCAATTTCCTCCTGCCCCACTCCCACTAATGAAATAGCTCTAGTCAAGCTACCACCACTCACGATCATGGAGATCCATCCCCGAATGAGCCTGAGAACTTTGGTGAGGAAAGCTTGTTAGAAAGCTCTCCCTGGAAGGAGAGGGTCTGAACCATGCAGTCACTAATGAAAAGGGCAAGAAGCAGCATCCAGGGGTCTGATCTCAGGCCATACTAGTAGCATTGTGTTGGCCGTCTCAATCGCCCCAACCATGAAGCATGCTCGGCATCAACTGCCACACTGCTTTCCCCACGACCCTACGAAGAATGATAAAGCTCAGATAGTGCAGAGTGAGGTGTGAAAAGAGCACGTGTTCTCCAGCCTCCAATCCCAGTCCAGAAAGAAAAAGTACCACGTTCACTGAATTCCGGCCCCTCCCACCCCTCCCGGCTGTCTGCAAGAGGTAGTTCTGGCGTTCACACCCCCAGCCATCCCAACCCGATCCTATACACTAGCACTTCACTGCTATCTACTTTTTTTTTTTTTTTAAAGTTCAATTTTAAAAGCAAAAAGTCTATGCTCCAAAAAGAGTAGGACTAAAATTTGTTTTATTCCTCAGTTGGCTACTGTACCGAACTACTCAAGAGGAGGAGGGGGATTGAACTATAAACTCCCCCTCCTTCCAATTAAACACAAAATAAAATAGAAACTGGAGCAATAACGCTCAGAGAGTGGTTTTATTCTAATTGATTCACGCCTGGCTCTATTCACATCGGATCAATATTTTCTTTAATAAGTTAGCAAGGCAGCCTTTGGGCTCAGCTACTGATCTCAATGATTATCCACCTGTAATGAATATGGTCTGAATTAACACAGCTTCTGCTCCAAGACAGTGGAAAGAGAACTCCTCTCTCGCTCTCCTTTACGCACACAAGCCACTGGTTTGCTCTATTTGGTCTTGATGCTTTGCATATTACACAGTAGATTGCACCTCAGAGACTATGGGTAGAAATGCCACCTACTACATCCTAATATTCAGTTATGCCTCCAACCCAAAATCCCCCCCATGCCTCTAAAGAGAATCCGAAGGTTAAACAGAAGCACCAAGATCAAGGAAAACCAGAGCAGAGCACTCATTCCATAGGGTAAACTGACAAATGCGAAGGACGTCCTGTCAGCAATACCGAGGTATTATGACTATTGTGTTTAGAGTAAGGAGTACGGCCAAATAATGCCAGACTGTCAAGTCTGAGAGGGGGAAGGACGTGCAGGCAGGCTGAAAGGAGGCCAAAAACCCCTGAAAGGAACAGAAGGAAACTGAGCAGATCCATTTTTGGTCGCCACTATCTCGGTTCTAGGGATCAGATCTAGAAATTGCTTGTCGCTGGATGAGTTAGGGAGCTGCTGAGGCTGGTGTTGCTCCTGCAGTAGACGGAGTCACCCCATCAGTTGGCGGCGGTGGTTGCTGCGATGGAGGAGGATCTGCAGATACAGTGGAGAGAAGAATGTGAGCAATAGAACCAGATGAGGTAGAAAAGTTCATCAAAAGGCTTAAATTATGCATAAGAAACTGAGCTATTTTCTTTATGAAATTCATCTATGTCTAGCAGTAATACATGGCTTCCCAAGAGAAACGGAGGTAGGCCTAGCACCAGAATTCTTTCACACTACTATGGGCATGGCAGTGAACTGCTCTGGCCCTGGAGATGGCCATAACCATCCAGGGCTTTTCCATCTCTAAATTCCATGATTAACCTTTTGCATTTATACTGTGCTTTTCATCCTCAAAGCACTGTACAAACTCACATTCCTCTCGTGAGGTAGGGAAGCGTTATCCCTGCCTTTTACAGAGCAGGTGACAGGCAGACAGGTTTAGTAGCTTGCTGAGATTACATAGGGAGTTTATGTCAGCCCTGGGATTAGCACTTCACTATTCCCATCTCCCAGTTCTGTGTTCAGATCATTAGACCAAGCCTTTTGTCTGTTTACAACAGTGTAACAACACACTTTACAAGCAAAGCTCTGCACATATACATTCAAGAAGTATATTGTAGCTTCCAACATAGGCAAATATCTGGAGAAGTGGCACAATGGGGAGAGAAGAAAGAGTAGGTACAAAGGCTGGGTTTCAGGCACAGAGATCAGAGCACAGGGAAATTGATGCTAATGGAATAAGAGTGGGTGTTCAGGAGAGGGAGAAAGTCAGGAATTAAGGTGAGGAAGAAGAGAATGGGGAAGTCAATTCAGCACAGAGAAGACACCATCAGTGGTGGAGGTCCAATAACATGGGAGAAGGAAAACAAAGTTAAAAAACAGTGTAAGAAGAGAAGAAGAGTCAAATCCTGGCAAAAGTAGTACTGGACTGAGACGCACTTCTGTTTACAGTAGCTACCGTTAAAGAGTCGGCATTTCCCAACAACTCCCTTGCACCCATATCTGAGACACAGCAGCATTTGATCCTTATATTTGCTAACAGGTAACTGCAGTAGTCTCAGGTGCCACCTTGTAGCGAGTGCTCATAAAGGGCTCACATTTTAGGAGCACAAGTATTACCAGACCAGGTCAGACCAGTGGTTAACAGACCAGTGGTTCATCGAGTCCCTTCTCTCATCAGCACAAAGGGACAGCACCACACACTTTAAAGAAGGTGCAAGGAGCCTTGTACTAGATGAGCATTCCTGCTTTCTGACAGGAGCTTACGGGCATGCATAACTTCTATGTCTCTTGCAGCTGTTTAAGTAACTTCCATTCAAAATCTAAAGATTTCTGGACCAGATATTTGGCTGATGCAAGCCAGTGTACCCTCAACCAAACCATCTGGATTTACACCAGCTGAGGATCTGGCCCATAGGTCTTGAGTTTCTTTCTAACAAGCTTCCTCTTATTTTAAATCTCCCCTTTTCTGGGGATGAAATTCACAGAGCTAGTGTTTGGTATGATGCTGCTGCACTTAATGATACTGTGGTCACCACTGATTAGTGATTCAGTCATAGTGATGTCTTGAACCCTCTCCTATGTGATATTTCAAATTAAGCTGCAAATGGTTTTCATGGTGACCAAAGTGCCTCACAACCTTTACAAGTTAATCACAAAAGGACAATAGCACATGCTATGGTGCTGAGGGCAGTGGCAGGAAGAGGGAGAGACTGTTAAATCTTTCAGCACCCCTTGGACTAGAGATTTTTGGCTACTAAAAACATACAGATCTGATGGTTCCCACAGCGATGAAAAAAGGGTTTAAACTACAATCGCTTTTCCAGTGATAATGAAACAAGCAATGGAAAAAAAACACTAGGTATATTCAGATAGAGCTACTTCTGAAAACCCACTTACACATGCCATTTGGAGCTGCTAGGGGAACGCGAGGTCCAATTATATTTCCTGTCATTGGTGGCATGCCAGACAGGGGAGGGCCACTGCTGGCTGGGTGGATGTTGGCTGACACAGTTGGCATTATCCGGCCTGGCATGGCCTGCCCAGGTACCATTGAACCTGGCCCCGGCATCTGTCCTGCAGGGACATTAAAGAGAGACTGCAATGAAACACACTTGAAATACATTAGTGAACAGAAGAGGAAAAACAGAATCACAGAAGATGAAGGTTGGACGGGCCCTCAGGAGGTATCTAGTCCAACCCCCTGCTCAAAACAGGACCAACCCCAACTAAATCATCCCAGCCAGAGCTTTGTCAAGCGGGTCCTTAAAGACCTCTAAGGCCCGGTCTACACTTACCTTCCGGATTTGGTGGCAGTTGACGGGAGATATACAAGTGACATAAATCACTTGCGTATCTCCCGTTGACTTTGCTGCATCTGCTCCGTGCATTGTCCACACTATGCTGCACTGAAGGGAACAGCATTCCCTTTGATGCAGCACTACACCACTTACTGGGGTGGTTTTCCTGCGTCGACTGCTGGATCAACTGAGCAGGTCTACACAGACTGCTCAGTCAATCCAGAGCAATTGATCTAATGGCAACGAATTTGCTGCCGTCAGTGTAGACCCAGCCTAAGGATGGAGATTCCACCATCTCCCTAGGTAACTCATTCCACTGCTTCACCACTCTCCTAGTGAAACAGTTTTTCTTACTAGCCAAGCTACACTTCCCCCATTGCAACTTGAGACTGTTGCTCCTTGTTCTGTCATCTGCGACTATTGAGAACAGTCTAGTTCCATCCTCCCTGGAACCCCCTTTCAGGTAGTTGAAGGCCGCTATCAAATCCCCCCTTGGTCTTCTCTTCTGCAAACTTAACAAGCCTAGTTCCCCCAGCCCCTCCTCATAAGTCATGTGCTCCAGCCCCCTAATAATTTTTGTTGCCCTCCACTGGACTCTCTCCAATTTGTCCACATCATTTCTATAGTGGGGGGGCCCAAAACTGGACATGATATTCCAGATGGCCTCACCAATGCTGAATAGAGGGGAATAATCACTTCCCTTGATCTGCTTGCAATGTTCCTACTAATGGAGCCCAATATGCCATTAGACTTCTTAGCAATAAGGGCACACTGTTGAGTCATATCCAGCTTCTCATCCACTGTAACACCCAGGTCCTTTTCTGCAGCACTGCCTAAATGACCTAATTGTTCTCTGAGCAGGAAGAGAAAGAAATCTTATGTGCTCTATCAACTTTGCACTTCCAATCCAAATGCCATCTGCGATTGTCCCAAAGGAAAAGACTCCAACCACTGAATAACATGCTGCTTTCAAGAGGAACTGCTGTGAGATTTTAATGTCTCTTAAACCTTGTAATACAACAGGCAACTGGAGAAGGAGATTATCCACAGTTGCCTCAAGAATCGGATGGAGTCTGGGCAAAGATATGAATGTTAGTGGCCTTCATGAAGACACACTAACACCTGCAGAGGGAGAACAAGGATTCAAAATAGCAAATCACTCAGTAAAAAAGGCAGTGACAAGGACTAATAGATTATCTTAATAGCAGAGCTGCAATCATGCAGCTATGAGTTATACTGGAAATACCTGTACAATGTAACACATATTTTGATCTCAGTGCAAGGAAAAAACAGTTGTTTACCAGTAGTGACTGTTGTTCTACAAGACGTGTTGCTCATGTCCATTCCATTCTAGGTGTATGCATGCTGACGTGCATGGTTACTGGAACTTTTTTCCCTTTAACAGTACCCGTAGGGCTGACTCCAGCATCCTGTTGTTGGGTGCTTATCAAGGACAGAGGGTGGGTCATGGAATGGACAAGAACAATACATATTGAACAACAGTTACTACAGGAAACAACTATTTTTTCTTCTTTAAGTGCTTGCTCATGTCGATTCCATTCTAGGTGACTCACCAGCAGTGCCATGGGAGATGGGCTTGGAGTTCATGGATGTGCTATCTGCATGGATGTGTCTCTTCTGAAGCTGGGATTGCCAGAAGACTGCTGCACTAAAGCACAGTGGGACGTGAAAGTGTGTACCGATGACCAGGTAGCAGTTCTACAAATATCCTGCACGGGGATCTGTGCTAGAAATGCTGCTGACGGGGCTTGAGGGCTGGTGGAATGTGCTGTGATAGACTGGAGGCGGCAGAACTCTTGCCAGCTCATAGTATGGTCTGATGTAGGTGGATATCCATGTGGAGATGCTTTGGGATGAGACCGGAGAGCCCTTCCTTCTGTCCATTATGGTGAGAAGTCTTCAGAAAGGGCCTAGTCCTTTCAATATAGAAGGCCAATGATTGCCTAAGGTTGAGGGTGTGTCATCTATGCTCCTCAGCTGAATTGTGCGGCGTAGAGTAGGATACTGGCAGGAAAATGTCCTGGTTAACATGAAATTGGGAAACGACGTTAGGCAGGAGTGCTGGGTGTGGCTGGGTCTTTGTAGAAGAGTGTGTGCTGAGGTTATAGCTACTAAGAAAGTCACCTTCCATGATGGGATCATTAAAGAGTGAAATGCTAAAGACTCAGAGGGGAGCCCTGTCAGTTGTGCCAACACCGGATTTAGGTCCCAAAAGGGGAGAGGATCTCAGACATGAGGGATGAGTCTCTCCAGGCCTTTCAGAAATCTGCTCATCATATAGTGCGAAGAAATCAAGCTCCCTTGAATCGGGGAGTGAAATGTTGAAAGAGTTGCCCGATAGACTCTTACTGAAGAAACTGCTAAACCTTGATGTTTAGAGATAGCAGATAATCCAGGTCTGTCTGTATCGGGGTTTGCATGGAGTCCATGCTTGTGAGCCCAGAAAGAGTATCTATGGCATTTCGGCCAAATATGATGCTCTAGTAGAGGGTTTTCTGCTACTTTAAAAACCTCTTGGACATGCGAAGAGCATTCCTGCTCGTCCTCATTCAACCAGTCAGCCTCCAGGCCATCAAGTGAAGAGAGTCAGGTCTGGGTGCAGCAGCCTGCCCTTGTCTTGTGACAATAGGTCTGGTTGATACGGGAATTGCAGCAGGGGAGGAGAGGGGGTGATTGAGAGCTCCAGCAGGGTGGAGAACCAATGCTGCCTCGGCCACGCAGGCGCTATTAGGATGACATTTGCTCTGTCCTTGATTTTCAGCAGGACTTTGTGTATTAGTGGGGTCAGTGGAAATGCATACAAGAGAGGTCCCATCCAAGACAGGAGAAAAGCATCAGACAATGAAGTTCTGTTGAGCCCTCATTTAGCGAAAAACTGTGGTCACATTTCCTGTTCAGGCTGGATGCGAAGAGGTCCAGAAGAGAGAATGCACTACGTGAGAACGAAGCAACCACTCGTGGTGAGGTAAGATGTACCTGCTGAGTCTGTCTGCCACTGTGTTCCTGACCCCAGGTGAGAAGCCATGACGTGGAAATTGTTGAGAATGGCCAGGTCCCACAGGTGAGTGGCTTCCTGACACAGCTTTGATGAGCAGGCTCTGCTTTGACCGTTGATAAAATACTTCATGGTGGTGTTATCTATCAGGACCTGAACTACCTCGCTCTCTATGTATGGAAGAAATGCCTGGCATGCTAACCTTATCGTCCTGTGTTCTTTGACATTTATGTGAAGCTCGCGATCCTTTCAGGACCAGTTTCCCTGCATGCTGAGCCCTTTGCTGATATAAGCTCCCCACCCTTGAGGCATCAGACACATGTTAGTGAAGAACTCAGGCCCCCAGATGTCATTCCCTGCATCACAGAGCGAGGGTCTGACCACCAGTTCAGGGAAACCACTACCCTAGAGGGGATGTTCAATACTAGGTGTAGGCTGTGCCTGTTCGGGGAGTAAACCAACATCAGCCATGACTGCAGAGATCTGAGCCGCAGATGGGCAAGCTGCACCACTTAGGAACAGGCCACCATGTGTCCTAGCAATTGGTGGCATAGGTGTGACTTGGATGTCCCCGATGAGGGTCACCATAGAGTGGAACTGTGACTCCGGTAGGAATGTCTTGGCCTGCGTGGAATTTAGAACATCTATGAATTCTATCTGTTGTACCGGTGACAATGTTGATTTCTGTTGGTTTATCAACAGACCTAGTCGGCGGCACATGCTGATGACCAGTGCCAGGCTGTACTGCATCTAGGAACAGGATCTGCTTCTGACTAACCAATCATCCAGGTAAGGGGAAATCTGAACTCCTTGGTGTCTCAAATATGCAGCCACCACAGCCATGCATTTTGTAAACACTCTTGGGGCTGATGAAAGGCCAAAATGGAGCACTGTGAAATGGTAGTGGCCCTGATCTACAACAAACCTGAGGTACATCCTGTGTCCATGGAACATCGAGATGTGGAAATAGGCGTCCCTCAGGTCGAGGACAGCATACCTGTCTCCCAGATGCAGAGAAGGGATAATTGAGACTAGGGAGACCATGCAGAATGTCAATCTCTTGAGATATTTTTTGAGAAGTTGCAGGTTGAGTATAGGCTTGAGCCCAACCTTTACCTTGGGGATGAGAAAATAGCAGGAATAGAAACTTTCCCCCAAAAAGTCTGCAGGGACTTCCTCCACCACCCCTAAAGTTAGCAGGGCCTGCACCTCCTGGAAAAGAAGATGCTTGTGAAAGGGGTCCCTGAACAGGGACGGGGAAGGAGGATGGTTGGGTGGGGTTGAGGAAAATTGAAGGTTATATCCTTCTGCAGTGATGCTGAGGACCCAACGGTCTGTTGTAATGCAATGCCATGCATGGGAAAAAGGGAAGAGGTGGTTTAGGAAAGGTCTGAATTTGGATCCTGAAATGAGACTGCTACATCGCCCTTGGGCGCAGCCTCAAATCTGCTGCCTGTGGTGTAGCACAAAGACCTTTGCTGTGAGGTCGTGGGGTAAGTGTTTGATGGCGATGATTAAACCCTCTGTCCCTCTCTCTCCTTCCATAGGAGAACAATTGTGCGGGTACTTGGAACCAAGGCTGTTGAGGGGGAGGCTGAAACTACCTTCTTGATGACTGAGGGGCATACAGGCCTAAGTATCGCAAAGTGGCCCTTGAGTCTTTTCAAGCTATGTAGCCTCATGTCCATCTGGTCTGAAAAGAAGCCAGTACCATCAAATGGAAGGTCCTGGAAGGAGTTCTGGACCTCTTGAGGTAGCCCTAAGGACTGCAGCCATGATGACCTGCACATAGATACGGTGGAGGCCATTGATAGTGCTGCCGAATCCATCAACCTTGTCCAGGATGGTGGTGAAATCCTGGGAATGTTCCTGAGGGAGGAGCTCAGAAAACTTAGACAATAAATTCCAAATATTAAGTTGTAACTCCCCAGGAGGGCCTGCCTGTTAGCTATTTGGAACTGAAGGATTGCCGTAGAATAAACCTTATGGCCAAATAAATCCAAGTGTTTTGCCTCCTTATTTTTCGGGGTGGAACTCGGTTGCTCCTGTCTGTCCCTCTTGTTGCTGCAGCCATTATGACGGATCCCAGAGGAGGGTTGGTAAAAAGGTATTTGAACCCTTTAGTGGGTATGTAATACTTCTTTTTGGCCCTTTCTGAGGTTGGAGGCAGAGATGAAAGAGTTTGCCACAGGGCTTTCACAACCTTTAACACTCTGTCACGCACAGGTAGGGCAACCTGGGCCAGTGATGCCGCCACCAACACATCGAACATGGCGTCTGAGGTTTCTTGAAGTTTCTCAGCCTCCATATCTAGGTTGGAGGCCATCCTCCTCAGCAGGTCCTGGTGCACTCTGAAATCATCCAGGGGTGCAAAAGGTTCCACCACCACTGCCTCATCCAGAGACGAGGATGATGAAGGCAGTAACGATGGTGGAAGGGGCGGTTCTTTCTCCTGGGTCTGGGCAGAGGTGGAAGCCTGAGGCTCTGAATCACCCTTTGACTCTGAGTCCTGTGATCCCTATCTGGTAGGTGGCACCCTGACGTGGAACGAGCAGGGCCCAGGTGCCATGGAAAACCCCATGGCTTCCAATAAGGCCAATGAATCAGCCTTTGACCTTGGGGCCATACGATGTTGAGGGCACCGCTCTTCCCCTACTTTCCTTATGATGGTGCCACTGCTGGGTTGGGTCAGCGCTGCGCTCCCTCTCCGAGGCAGAGGAATGGGAGTCTGACCCTGATGACCAAAGTGGGACTGTTGATTCCACCATCTGACCCCTCCATGGTGCCGGATGGCGGCTATGCCAGAATGGGGACCAGTGCCTGGAACTGGCTGGTCGATGATACTCTGATGAATGCCCTTCCGGAGACTGGTGCAGAGATTGGGATCAATGCCGGGAATCTCCCGAATGGTGCCAAGATGTTGGTGACCGGTACTGTGGGGTAGAGTGTGACCAGTGCCTGTCCGATCTTTGTGCTGACAAGGGAGATCTGGAACTGGGTCTCAAACAGTGGTGTCAAGAATGTGGGGATCTCCCCTGTGCCAGTGACCACGGTACTGAGGATCTCAGTGAGTTGAGATGGTGTGGCGAGCAGCGCGGACACTAGGCAGTCCTACTGCTTGCTTTCCCCTTGGAGGCTGGTACCCTGCTAATGTACGATACCGAGGATCCCGGTGTTGGAGGCATAGGCAAGATAATCAGATCCCTTGCTGCCTGAAATGCCTCAGGTGTCGCTGGAATAGCCAGCTGGATGGCACTTTTTGCACCAGCTGGAGCCTGAGGTGGTTCTCTTAGTGGGGTGGTCACTTGGTGTCCTGGCGAGGGTAACTGGCCCGACACAGGTGCTATACCCTGAGACCCCTTCTTGATCTTCTTGGGTGCTGGTGAGCGATGCCTCTGGGCACGGTGTTTCTTCTTGTGTCCTGACTCTGGCGACGCTGAGCAGTGCAAGAGGTGCTCAGTGCCGGCAGCACACTCTGCACTGAAACTGACGTACTGAGCACTGAGGCAGTTCGGGCAGGTTCCGAGACTGGACTCAATGTAGCCTCCATGAGCAACGCCTTCGGGTGAATTTCTCTATCCTTTCTTGTCCTGGGCTTGAACCCTTTGCAGACAGTGCAGTTGTCTTTTCTGTGTGCCTCCCCCAGATACTTAAGGTGGCTGTCATGGGGGCCACTCAGCAGGAATGGCTTACTACAAGCCACGCAGAGTTTAAACCCTGGGGATCGGGGCAGGCCCTAACTGCAGGCATGGGCCCCAACTAACTATTTACACTAATTACCTAACTAATCTAAACTATCAACAAAAAAAAGAAACGGGAGACAGCTTCTCTCCAACACAATGCCTTGCAGTTGCAAGTGAGAAGGGAGTTCCCACAACTGGTGAAAAAAAGGAACTGAGGAGGTGCAGGGCTAGCACCCCTCTTATACCGTGGCATAAGCACGCGATGCCAGAGAGTGCCGGAGCTGGCCCTATGGGTACTGCTAAAGGGAAAAAAGTTCTAGTAACCATACACGTAGGTGTACACACACCTAAAATGGAACTGAAATGAGCAACCACTCAAAGAAGGTTACGTACAAATACCTGTGTAAGCGCATCCCCCACTTTGTGGTTTAAGTTTCAGGAGCATCAAGAAAAATTTAGTGCCTTGCATGTTCATGAGTTCCAGAGGGGTAGCCATGTTAAGTCTGTTTTTAGCAAAACAGACTTCCAATGAAGTGAACCCAATGAAGTGGGTTTCTGCCCACAAAAGCTTATGCCCAAATAAATGTGTTAGTCTTTAAGGTGCCACAGGACTCAGTTTTTTTTTTTAAAAAAATGTAGAATATTATAGTGCCAAAACACCTATAACTCACTGACTGGATTTTTAAACCCCATTTGAAGAGAGTGGTCCATAATCCATTACATTTACTTCTGCAGGATTCAATGTCCACATATTTTATAGCTGCAGGACTTTAGTTAGGGAAGTGGCCACTAGCCATGGCTTGAAGCTACTTACAAATGTAAGTAAGGATTATTTTAAAAGATCACTTTCCATCCTAGACCCCAGGTAATTATGTAAAACAAAATGTCTGATTATAGAATCCCTTAAAAGTAGCCCTACACTCACCTTCTCTAGCAACCAAACATGTATACAAAGCAGCATTAAGACTATGGTGGAAGTTAAAAGCCAAGCATCTGTTACTCATTTAGTATTCATCAAACTTTATTCTTAATAAAGAAACTTAAAATGTGATATGGCCTTATAAAGAAAGTCAGCACCACGGACAGCATCACCTTAGTTTTTCAGGCAACTGCACTGGTATGCAACTCTAATATCCCAGTTGAGCCAACTCCCCATAAATTACACGCTCTCTCATCTGCAGCAGAGCTTGGACTGGTCTGAAACCTAACAGCCCAAGCTTCACTGTGGGTAAGAGCACCCATAACAGAATGGGAGGCAAAGCACCATGAAGCCCACTTACCAGTGAGGTAAGGAGAGGTTGCGCAGACTACAGTGCTGCTATGTGTATAGTGGTTGGGAATCAATGATCGAGAGGAAACAACAATTATGACAGGAAATGACTGCTGCAGGGTCATTGAAGAGAGAGATTGAGCCAGGTGGAGTGATAAGGAGTGTTTACTTGGTTACAGCTTCGCGTCTACTCGTTCCTCTTTGTCACACGTGTCCAATGAAGAGAGCCCCGAGTTCACTACTTTACCACATTTGATTTAAAATAATATGTAAATACACACACTTCTACAACGCCCCATAAAACCCCTGTTTGGTGCTATAAATTGATTATAAAATGAATATTAATGGCTAGGGGAGGCATAAAATCCTACCCGCCGTTTGTTATTTACCACAAAATTTGCATGGCATATGCATTCTTACTATAAATTTAACAAACTAGCAACAAGGGAAGAACCAGAGGTCTCAGAAAGAAGAGATAACACTCTTCTTACTACATTCTTTGTCCAGGTGTTGGGGGAAGAAATGAAAGGGAGAACATAGCTTACTCATATTACGCCCTCGTTACCATGGTACCTCTCAGGTAGTTCTGCCCTGCTCCAGCCACTGGTAGAAAGTTGCCCTGATGTACTCCCTCTGTCCCTAACTTCAAGACTTGAAAGTTGCTATTAGCCTTCTTGGCAACCAGGACACGCTGTTGACTCATATCCAGCTTCTTGTCCACTGTAACCCCCAGGTCTTTTTCTGGACAATTGCTGCCTAGCCAATCGGTCTCCAGTCTGTAGTAGTGCATGGGATTCCTCTGTCCTAAGTGCAGGGCTCTGCACTTGTCCTTGTTGAACCTCAACAGATTTCTTTTGGCCCAGTCCTCTTAATTTGTCTAGGTCACTCTGTATCCTATCCTTGCCCTCCAGCGTATCCACCACTCCCGCCAGTTTAGTTTCATCTGTAAACTTGCTGAGGGTGCAATTCACCCCCTTCTCCAGATCATTAATGAAGATGTTGAACACCACCAGCACCGACTCCTGGGGCACTCTGCTTGTTACTAGCTGCTAACTAGACATTGAGCCATTGATCACTACCTGTTGAGCCTAATGATCTAGCCAGCTTTCTATCCATCTCATAGTCCATTCATCCAATCCATACTTCTTTAACTTGCTGATAAGAATATCGTGAAAAGTTCCAGAGGAGTAGCCGTGTTAGTCTATATACAGCAAAAACAACGAGAGTCCTGTAGCACTTTAAAGCCTAACTTATGCCTGCAGAGAGAATATTGTGGGAGATTGTATTAAAAGCTTTGCTAAAGTCAGGTATATCACATCCACAGTGCCAGTCACCTCATCCTAGAAGGTTCACCATAGAGGGTAACCTATTGGTAACCAGACTTTCCCACTGGCTTAAGAGATGTATTGAACACAGCTACTCCTTAGCCAGGAAGACAGCACCCATGGGGGTTAAAAACACATGCCACAGCTACCTTTGCAGTTTGTCTGACAGATTCCACTAGTAGATATTTGCAAAGCAGCAGCATGGAGTGGAGTTCATACTTTCTCTACACGCTATTCACTGGACTTGGCATCATATTCTGATATGTGGTTTGGTACAGCAATGCTATAGTTCATTTCTGCCTAGAGCTCCACTGCTGCTGTCCTCTCCTTGCTAAGCCCCCATAGTGGGAATGCCCACAGGCACTTGAAGAAGTGGGGTGAGTTACTTCTAACCATTGTTCCTCAAGAGTTGTTCTGTGTATTCACATTACCTATCCAACGTGGAGTTCTTTCTGTTTGAAGCCTCTGCAGGCTAGGGAAAAGAAACTGAGGTGGATGGTGTGGTGTACTCCCTTATCTAGACAGAGCCAGTGATGTCAGACTAGTACGAGAGCTTTCCAGCACCCCCTAGCAGGCACAGCTTTGCTATACAGTTTCCACAGTTCAGCACCACAGGTGCTAAAGAGATCAGCGCCCTCAAAGAGCAAATCTTTGATTAATTTCTGAGAGGCAGAGCAAATCTTGATGTTTGGAACCATGAGTATCTCCTTACCGCTATCCCAGGGGAAACAGCATCTGAGGTGTCAAAGCTGCCCTCAGAGCATGACTGGCTATTCTCCCCACCCCATAGCAACCAAGCTCTTTGCATCTTCTTTATTCTCAAGTCAATCCCATCTGGGCTTGTTACATGAGTCCCATCAGGTGTAGCTGTATTGTGGCACAGCAGTCTGGTAGTTTGTGGAGCCTCACAAAGTGGAGGAATATCTTTCTTCCAACCACATCTAACCTACATCCTTCCCTGTCTGAGGGAGGAGGCAGGGATGCTCTTTTACCTTTAGACATTTCCTACACAGTGGAGATTGGCCTGGAATTGGCAGATGGAAGCTGATACAAATATTGATGACTTTCTGAGAATACACAAGGTACATTCTACTAGCCCACTTACTAACAGGCAGGGAGAGCACCAGAGGTTAGGAACTCCTGAGTCTGCAATTCAGCGATCACTTGTTGAAAACCATCTGTAATTGGAGAATGTTGGCCATTCTCCCTGTTAGCTCACAGAATTGTTTTTGTTCATCTGCAGAAGATACAGAGGAAGCCCCAATCTTGTCTCCAGGCAGTGAGGTACCTTTGTTATTATCCAAAATGGGCATGAGCAGCATGCCATGGTTCATTTCATCTGAGGGAGTTTCCTGCTAATCATATACGTTGCCACTCTTCCTGAGGAGGCTGGGCTGATGGTATCTGCACTGACTAGAACACAAGCATTCTTGAAGACAACAACACTGGGGGAGGTTTGGTGCCAGGGAAACTTTCTACGCTGAAGCAGGTGCCTCTGGTGCCAGGAGGGTATCAATGTCAGTGTTAGTACCAGAGCAGTTGACGATGCAGTGCTGTGTTTGGCAGCATCTAAGCATGGTTTCATGGACTCTTGAATGTAGGGCCATGTGCGTAATTGAAGAGGACTCTGCATAATGTCTTTCCATGCCCATGAAATCTTAGGTGAAAGGAGCCAACTGGGCTTTCTGGAGCAAGCCAGTGGAATTTGTGTGGGTGGTTCCAAGGAGAACCTGTGTTCCTCTAGGGGGTTCCTGATTGAAACTGGTGGTGAATACTGCTGTGCAGAGTCAAGCAGCCCAGGCATAGACAACAGATTTGACTGTTAAGAGTGGAAATAGACAAGAGAGGTGGTACACAGATGATCAAGGAGGAATCTACTTAACTCAACGCCAGAGCCCCTCCAGCTAAGGAGAGGTGTGCACGGAAAGTGATGCTGGCACTGGTAAGGAGTCCCCATAGGAAACATGGGTTACTAGTGGAGAATGAGAAAGATGCCATCTCCTCTTCCTCCCTCTACAAGTTGGAAAGCTTTCTCTTCTTTGGCCCTGGAACAGAGTTCCCACAGAGATCTAGAAGCCTACATTTCACAAACAGGGTTGACTGGCATTAATTCTAATGGCACCAAAGGAGTCTTTGCAGACTGTGTAGGTGGAGCATGTAGAGCCGGATGGGAAGCTCAGACACTGTAGGCATTAGGCTCTGGGAGGTGGACCTCCAGCCCAACATAAAAGGAGGCAGAAGTGCCACATGATAGAAGACCTCAGCACAGAAGCAAACCTCAAACCTCTTGCAGGAGTATCAGGACAGGCTGGTTGGAGGCTTATCGAAGCCAAATTCGCTTGCAGTCTATCCTTCCTTGCCAAAGGAATATAAGCATGGCAAATCGTTCACTAGAAAACTACAGGTGTTTCTCCCAGGCATGTATGGCATTGAACGTGTGCATCCGTCTGAGGAAAAATGCCTAACAGGTCAAGTATCTTTTGACCCCCTATATGGTTCAGGACCAGACATGATCTGGGGTTAACCAGAAGCCAAAGGTAAAAAAAAATCTAGCTGTTTAATAAAGCAGGCTGACTAGCTTTGCGTATTGGAAAGGAAGATCTGTTGGCTTGTGGCAGTGGAACTAAGGTAGATGGGGAGTTTGCTTCCTTACATCAAGCTGATTACATCATCTTTGTGTGAGAGTGGTACGAGCCCCACCCTAGAGCACACAGTTTTCCTCTACAATTGCCACAGCTCCCCACCAGAAGTACTGAAGCCCATTATTTGGAATGCATAGAGGTCCTTGAAGAAACAAGAATTAAGTTAATGTAATACCATAATGACCAACTGCTCTAATAACCCTTCAACTCAATGAAAGCCTGAAATTGACCAATCATATTCAATTTTCTTCACAACTGCAGCAAAGAAATTTTAAAAACATCAGAAGGAAAAAACAAGGGGTTTTTAGGAACTGTTACACAAAGAGGAGAGAAATGTCTAAATTCATTCATGCACACATTCAGCACAGCCTCTGGTCAGTGGCCTGTAATGCGAATCTATGACATTTCCATCATCACTTATGAGAGAGCAGCTGCAGCCGACCAGAAAAGCTGACTAGATTTGAGAATTCTCTTCTCCCCCCACCCTTCCCCATCAGCAAAATAGTTTCCACTCTTGTGACTGTGAACTGGTGGACATGGAAGAACACCACAATGAGTCCTGGCTTGTCTAGTAAAGAATCTAAAGAGCAAACTGGAGCCGGTAGACTTCCACATGCCACAGGAGTCACTGACACTGTCCAAATTCCTGAGCACACATGTGATTTGGCCCTTCATAAGTATGTACTGTATGGGCAAGTACAGTGCACACTGCTTACAGCTGCAGATATCGGGAATCAGATTCTCCCCATTATCAAGCTCAGCCAGAAGTTACCTAGCTTGGCTCATTCCCTTCCTCCCCTTGGCAGCAAGCAGACAGCAAGAGCAATGAAGTTACTCTCAGTTGGATAACAGAGGATTTAAGCAGATACAGCAAGAGTTTACTGCTACTGACATCCATGTATTTATTTTGGTCCAGATCTCTCCCATTAGAGGTGAGGAGCAAACAACAAAGGCACGGCAGGCAGTGTGAGACAAAGCTACTGCCAGCCTGAGGCTGAAGTTTCAAGTAATGGAAACCCATTAGCATTAGAAGTAGGTCAAGATTTATAGTACAGTATAGACAGTATACTGACAGTAGTCAGTATGTGGTAGCAGGAGGCTCCAGAACGAGAACACCCTCATTTTCTCAAAACCAAGGACTTGCTTGTCCAGACCCTCTCCCATACAAACACCAACAGCAAAAGAGTGCAAATGAGATGTGGAAGCTTACCTGCCTGGTGGCAAGCTATTAAAACTCTGAGACAAATCAGAGTAATACAAAAATTAGACAAGAAAAATCCTATTTTATTCAGCAATCTAAACAGGCCATTAACCTGAACTACCCACGGAACAGTCTTTAAGTAAACGTCTAACCACAATATTTCCTTCAAAGCATCCTACAACTTTCAGATCTTAAAGAATATTGATTTCGAGGACTCAAATTTACATACTTCTACTCCATTTGGAAGACAGAATTAGAATACAAAATGATCTTAAACTGGAGCAATGGTCTGAAGTAAATAGGATGAAATTCAATAAGGACAAATGAAAAGCACTACATTTAGGAAGGAATAATCAATGGCTCAAATATAAAATAGGAAATGACTGTTTAGGAAGTAGTATGGCAGAAAACGATCAGGGCGTTTTAGTGGATCACAAGTGTCGCAAAAACAACAAGCATGATTCTGGTATGTATTAGCAGGAGTGTTGTAAGCAAGACATGAGAAGTAATTCATCTGTTCTTCTTAACACTGATAAGGCCTCATCTAGAGTACTGCATCCAGTTCTGGGCACCACACTTCAAGAAATATGTGGACAAACTGGAGAAAGTCCAGAGGAGAGCAACGAGTGTGATTAAAGGTCTAGAAAACATGACCTACAAGGAAAGATTGAAAAAATTAGGTTTGTTTAGTCAGGATACAAGAGGTGGGAACCTGATAATAGCCTTCAAATTATGTAAAAGCTTGGTATAAAGAGGAAGGTGAAAAATTGTCATCTTTAACCAACCGAGGACAGTCCAAAAAGTAATGGGCTTAAATTACAGAAAGGGAGATTTAAGTCAGACATTAGGAAAAACTTCCTAACTGTAAGCATAGTTAAGCACCAGAACAAATTACTTAGGGAGGTTGTGCAACCTCTGTCATTGGAGGTTTTTAAGAACAGATTAGACAAACACTTGTCAGGGATGGTCTAGATAATACTTAGTGCTGCCTCAGTACAGGGGACTGAACTTGATGACCTATCAAGGTTCCTTCCAGTACTACATTTCTCTCTGTTCCCCTACATCTTTATGGCAATGAGTCCTTAAACAACAGCATGCAGTTTCAGTGTTTACCTTTGCAATATAGCTTATACCCTGAAACCCAATACTGCAAAACATTGATAGCAGCGCTCATGCTTTGGTGGAGGTGACGGTCTCTAGTTGCAGGCAAATTTGTTCAAATCACATAATCAACACAACAAACTGGCTTGACTGTTTTTGCTCTGCAGGGCTCTGAACAGCAGGGGTTTGGTAGGCCAGGAATGAAGCACTTTGGCAGACCTGTGGGGAAGTCTGTTCACACTATGTCCGGCTCAAGCCAATGCGTGGTTATTTTTACAAGCACTAAAATCTATCAAAAAAAAAAAAATCAAGGTCTGGGTAATCACCACATCCAGGATTACACATCCACTTTCTGACACAAAAGCATACCTAAAAAGGTTATAAAGGAGGATTTCATCAGAGGAGTGGAGAATAAGGCAATTGAGTTGGTGGAGTGAAGGAAAGAGCCAACTTTGTGCTAAGGTAAGAAGCAGAGAGAGGGGTAAGTTGGGGAGGGCTCTGTAAGTAAGGACAAGAAGTTTATGTTTGATGGAACAAAGAAGGGAATCAAGTGGAAGGATTTAAATGAGCCAGGAAGATTATTTTAGCAGCAACATTCTGAACTGAGTTGAGAGGGGTTGATTTCAGGCAATGAGACCTGTATGACGGAGATTACATTAGCCAATGCACAAGCTGATCAGAACTTGGATAAGAAAATTTTTACAGAAAGGAAAGTTAGGATCTTAGAGATGCTCTGCAGGAAGAAACAGCAAAATTCAGACACTGTCTGTGGTCCAGAAGAGAGAGCCAAGAAAAGATAAAGCCAAGATGGATTCATGTGTGTTGTATGGAAAAAGATGGAGGATGGAAGGAGAAAGAGACCCCCAGTTGGAGACCACCATTTGATGAAAAAGAGAATCCACCCAACAAGGATATGGTCCTGGAAGGGGCACCTGGGCTCTTCCATCTTCTCCTGTGAGATGTGCCTCAAGTAGTATCTTTCCTCCCTCTTCAAGTATGAGACTCTTTAAGTGTAGGCTGGCTTTCCTTTTCCTCCCCTGCCCTTGCATTGTGTAACAAAGCTTCTCTGTCTACATTAAAGAGCAATCACCATTATTTAAAACACTTTCAGATAATTCATGCTACAGACTGCCATTCTAGCTAACCTACAGTAAAGCTTAATAGTTTAAAAAAAAATGTATGGAAACTGTTTCAAATAAAGTTCTAAGCTTTAGTGTGGATAAGGGCTTCTTGGATGGAAGAAAAAATCAGAGCCCTTTTTATTCTTGTTATATTAACAGCTGGTTAAGCCACTGTTAAAGAGAATTTAATTTACAGCTTTATATGGGGGAGCAAAGGCTTATATATTGGTATCATGAGTTTATTTCCTGAGTCCTAATATACACTGCTGCCCAGAAGACAGATGTGTGTCTGACTGTTAATGTTACAATTAGTTCAAGTGAATTTTTGTGTGTGCAAATTTTGAATGTTAAGTTGTGGGCTTTAACACTACCCAATAGAAGCTCTGTGCATGTGTGTTTAAGGGCAGGGTTATCTTTTTATTCCTTAACTTATTGCAGCAGAATGGATGCAAATTTATTGTAAAGGCAGCTAACAATGCTTGCAAGAGATGATCCTAGCACATCTCCATTCAATCTCACACTAAGAGTTCATTCAACTAATAGTACCTAGCCAAACCTGGATTAATCAACTGGGCTTTACAATCATCAGCATGGCAAAATGAATTGCTATTTCTACAGAAATAATACGCCTTTTCACTAAATAAGAAAGATACAGCTTCAAAAAGACAGAGGCTAAAGCAGAAAATGTCGAAGTATGACCTACATAAGGGAGAGAGCTTAAAAACAGCAGACATTTGAGAAGATAAAACTGAAAGATTCACTAAAATGAGATTTAACTTGCTGAAAAATCCTGACTCGTTTATAGATGTTAGATATTCTCTAGCGATGAATGCCACTTTTACTAGTACTGCATAACAACATGACACATATATTCATATTACAGTGAAACACATACATGAAGCAGTTCTTAATGAACTGCCACGTGATTTTTATTAGATGTCCCAAACCTCTGTTAAAGCAGCCATTTGAGGGTTCTAGGATCGGGTCTTAAGACATGTTTAATAGAATCATAGAAGATTCGGGTTGGCAGGGACCTCAGGAAGACATCTAGTCCAACCCCCTGCTCAAACCAGGACCAACCCCAATTAAATCATCCCAGCCAAAGCTCTGTCAAGGTGGGCCTTAAAGAACGCTAAGGATGGAGATTCTACCACCTCCCTAGGTAACCCATTCCAGTGTTTCACCACACTTCTAGTGAAAAACTTTTCCCTAATATCCAATCTACACCTCCCCCATTGCAACTTGAGACTGTTGCTCCTTGTTCTGTCATCTGCCACCACTGAGAACAGCCTAGCTCCATCCTCTTTGGAACCCACCTTCAGGTAATTGAACTATCAAATCCCCCCTCACTCTTCTCTTCTGCAGACTAAACATGCCCAGTTCCCTCAGCCTTTCCTCATAAGTCATGTGCTCCAGCCCCCTCATCATTTTTGTTGCCCTCTGCTGGATTCTCCAATTTGTCCACATCCTTCCTGTAATGGGGGCCCAAAACTGGACACAATACTCCAAATGTGGCCTCACCAATGCTGAATAGAGGAATAATCACTTCCCTCGATCTTCTGGCAATGCTTCTACTAATGTAGCGCAATATGCTGTTAGCCTTCTTGGCAACAAAGGCACACTGTTGACTCATATCCAGCTTCTTGTCCACTGTAACCCCCAGGTCTTTTCTGCGGAACTGCTGCTTAGTCAGTCAATTCCTAGTCTCTAGCAATATTTCACTGTTTTTATTTTAAAGGGGTGGTAGGGAGGAAGAGAAGCAGAAAGCTTTGTAGTTTTCTGATGCTTGCAGGTTCTTTCCCACTAGCATACCCCCTTAAACAAGTAGCATATTGCTAATGCAATCAGTACTAAGTGAAGGAAGTTCCAACTCCTACGGATATGAGTTCAGAAAAAGAATGACGCTGATGACTCTCCACTTAGAAGTTTGTCTAGTGCTCTTTCGCTGAGCAGAAAAAGATATTTCTGCATGAAATCATGCTCTCACCTGAGCAAATAAATCACTTTTGAAATGCTCATGACATTTAGATTAGAGAATGGATAGAGCAGGAAAATCCTTTCCGGGCACTATCTGCAAGACATGCCTCTTTCCCATGGTGAATGATTTTCAGAAGTAGTCAGAAACCCATATTGCTAACTAGTCTTCAAGACACATCCTTTCTTCAGCCTGCCCTCTCCAATATGCTGCAGCAGACAGAATTCTAGAGCCAAGAACTGTGAATAATTAACCACTAACTCATTTAGCATCAAATCTCGGGGGAGGAGGGAGTTTCCGCTTCACTTGCATATTGTATTTCTGTCACTTCCCTCTAGCACAATTCATTCACCGTAGACTACATAGGCTGCAACTTGCTGATTATTCAAGCACCAACTTGCATGCCAGGGTGCACTGTGCTGGGGCTCTCCGGGCTCTGTTAGACTGGACCCCTAGCAACTGGAGGCTCACCATTGTTTCTCTACATTTCACATATATTGTAAGATTCTTTTGCAAGAAGTGACAAGCTGTTTATCCAGCTACACTAAAAAGGACAATCGCTATGCATGGCTGCACTGGCTACCTTAAAACATTTATGCACCTTAAATAATATATACTTGTACAGGGTTAGGAGGTGCTTAAATTCTTTGGAAAGGCTTTGCTGACATTAAAAGTGAGGACAAGTCAAGCAGTTAAAACATCATATAGTAACCTCAGTGGAATTGTGGCCCCTTGGCGGACTCTGGTATTTGCTATTTTACAGAATACTACTCTTTGCATGGTCAGGCTTAGGTGAGATGACATGGCCACCACACTGCTATTGGAAAGAACCCAAACCTTCTACTTGCAAAGGGTTCCAGGGGTTGTCTACAGTGCAACAGAGACATGTGAATAAAAATTTCCCCTTCCTACTGCTGTGTCAATAGCCTTCACCAGGTAGTATTAAAGCCACAGTAAAGTAACCTTCAAGCCAGGCTTTAAGCAGAATTAACTCTGGTCATTCTGTCAAAACAGGAATTAGCACAGCTCCCGCTGTGCCAAGCAACCAAGAACACACAGAATATAGTCCCCAGCCAGGCTTCACAGGAATATAAAGACTGACAGAGTTAACACGAATTAGTAAGTCAATAGTTACACATTTATTTATCAGATTGTAACATGGAGAATTCTGCAAAGCATTTCCCACCAATATCAGTTTGCACTCCTCCTGTGACCCTAGACAATGAATTTAATGGCAGAAGCATTCAACAGATCAGGAATTTAAGTGAACACTGGAGAATATTAGCGAGAAGAAACTTATGAATCCAAGAGCCTGAATATTTGCACAGGAAAAGAGAACCTTGGAGTTACACTAAGCCAATCAGGAAAATGAAACATTCTATGTGACTCATGTGGACACAATTAAAAATAACTCCCATTCTGAATTTTGGATGCTCGCTGTGAAATGCTTGCAAACATGCTACAAGACAAGAATTACTAAAACAAATTATTCAATGAGTAATTTCAACCTCCGCATCAGAGAAAACTGGTTCTGGATGACGTTTGAACAGAAAAGGCAAAATTTTAATAACTGATAATACAATTATTTACCTCACTGTTGTGGCATATTTTTAGTTATTTAATACTGAGGTGACAGCCATAGTGACCTTTTTATCCACAGCAGGGGGTTTGCATTCTCACTGTGGGGAGCTCATCAAAACTGTCTGAATGAGCAGGAAGGTGGTCTTTGAGAATTGCACAGATCATCTCCTCTACCCATGGTGAACAAAATAGATCAGTGGAAGATATTTGCTTTTGGACTTCCCCTGCTTGCGCTCTTTTACCGATGAATCTCAATGGTGGCTGCCACAAAGCTCAAACATAGCTTGTGGAAAGCACCTCTTCTATCTCACTGGCTTGAGATTATTATGGAAAACTGACAAAGTTCCTGATATCTTCTGAGGAAAAGCTAGAGTCAGTGGAGGAGAATCTGGAATGATTCTTAAAACTTTTATTGCATTTTCTGGCTTTTTTTTTTTGGTGCTTTTCTTTTGCCTTTTTGAAGGAATATACTTATTTCCATCAGGAGATTTCTCCCTCTTCTTAGATAGTGTCTCCCTTTCAGGACAGAGGTATTTTTGAAAATCAAGCCCTAAATGCCTAAGTCCCATTCATTTCAATGATGCCTATCTGTAGGTTTAGAAATGTAGATATCTTTGAAAATCTGACCCCTTCGCCCACAAGGAGGGTTTTGAGCCCCTCTGTCCAATATGGAACATCGATGAGGTAACCCAGACCCTCCTTTTGGAGAGAGAGGTGAGTCAGAAAAAAATACCAATCTTCTCCATCAGGGGACACCAAGATCCACTTCAAAAAGTGAGAGAGGATCATAGTGTGTCCCCCCTTTGAGGAGGATGGGCTGGGACTCAAAAGGAGCTTTGGACTTCCCATCATAGAGTGCTCCAATCAATGAAGACTGAGCTGCCTGCTGGGTCTCAAGCACTTGTGATAGTGTCTCCAAACAGTGTCTGAAGTGGGGGAGGGGCAAAGAAATGCCAAATCCCAACAAGCCATCCAGAGTCTAAGTTGCTTATGTCATAGCAACAGAAGAGTCTGCAGCCTGGCTGCTGGAACACTTGTGGCAGAGATCCCCTTCTGAGGCCTATTAGAGGCTCTCCTTTAAAACAGAGCACCTCTTCACCTTTTGTCTAATTCATCCTATTTGAGGGAGAGGGGAGCAAAGAGGGAAGGAACATGGAAGGTGATCCCACTACAGGAATGAATGCTGGGGAAAAATTGTTTCCCAGAAGGAAGATGGGGGAGGGTTGATGGGAGAAGAATACTGCTCACTGCTGCACCAACATTTGTCTGTAAGAGATGGGATGATAACAGAGGTGGGAGGGCTGACCTACCTGCTCTGCTTGTCTGGCTAGAAGAGGCTTCATGGCCAAATCTGGGCTCACTCTGGTATTTGTAGGCAAAGAGTTGCAGATGAACTATCTCAAACTGGAGGAATGGTCAGGATCCAGAACCTGCCATTCCTTGGATTTAAGGATTGTTGAAAGTGGCGCTCCTGGGGGAGGATGGAACATGATACCTTTCCTCTCAAAACCTCTGGAAAAGTACCCATTTATGTGATAGGAAGCTCTTGTAAGTGTGTGTAAAAAGAAAGATACAAGGTAAGTGCAAGCAGCATGCTTGGTCCTTCCTGCCCCATGCAATTTCCATCCACTACAGACATGCAGCATACCATGTGCTGTATGTGCTGATGGTACAATCTGTTAGAGGTGTTTGTTAAGATTTTATGGAGGAATGTTAGAGCCATTTAGCGGATGAGGACAGAGGAGACCGGCCGCTCCTCTTCTTTTTCCCTCTCAATCGTTGTAACTGTTTTCCAGAGCAGAAGGGAAGCCAGCCCACTAAGTGATACATTGTGGTTGCTGCTTTCTCAAGTTAGGAAAGGGAACTAATGACACTCTGTCATTAGGTTTAGTTCATGCCCCCTTTTCGGCCCCATGTCAATGTAACCTATCACTTGAGTTTGGATCAAAAACTTCAGAGGCTTCCTTTCCTCAGCTTGATCCAGACAGAATCTGGATCCATTATGCAATCAGCCACAATGACAAATGCTGTATTAGGCTTTGGACAATCTAACTGGGAAATGGAAAGAGTCCTAGGAACAGCAATATGCAATCACAAGGAATTGAAGCCTGGTGGGTAGTTCTGCTTTATAAGAGACTTGAAGCATTACCCTGGAAGCTCCACAGAGGCCGGATAGTGAGAAAAGAGAAATATATAATCAGTAAAAATATTCATTGATGAAAATGATTAGAGATATTAATTATGCTTTTTAATTACTATAGGCTATGCTGGCAAGCACACTAGCTCACATGATCACATGCTCTAATATTCCTAACCAAATGTGATCTCCCACTCAGTTCTGTCCACCCCCCATCTCTCAGGTACCCAGGTGGAGGTACGTTACAGGTCTGTAAGGAAATGCTATTAGAAACACACTTTAGAATCATAGAAATGTAGGGCTGCAAGGAACATTGAGAAGCCATCAATTCCAGACCCTTGTGCCGTGGGAGGACCAAGTAAACCTAGATCATCCCTGACAGGTATTTGTCCAATTTGTTTTAAAAGATTCCAGTGACTAGGACTCCATGACCTCCCTTGGAAGACTATTCAAGAATTTGACTACCTTTATCGTTAGAAAGTTTTTCCTAATACCTACCCTAAAGCTCCCTTGCTGCAGATTAAACCCATTACTTTTTGTCCTACCTTCAGGCATGAAGAACAACTGATCACAGTCCTCTTTATAACAGTCCTTAAAATATTGGAAGACTTATAAGGTTCACCCTCAGTCTTCTTTTGCCAAGACTAAAAAAACTGCACATTTAACCTTTCCACATGGGTCGGGTTCTCTAGACCTTTTATCATTTTTGTTCCTTTTCTCTGGACTCTTTCCAATTTGTCCACATCTTTCCTAATTTCCCCATTACTTCTTGCCAGCTGTAATTTATGCTGTTTATTGGCTTCACGTAGATCAGATTTCCAAATTCTGAAGGATTTTTGTCTCAAAAAAATCTCGAGTTTAATACTATGGTATTGCCCCAAACACTGCAGTATTATTACTATAAAATGCCATATTTTGGAGTATCACTGTAGAATACAAAACACTCAGTAGCAGAATAAATCAATGATTTATCATATTACTAAAATTCGTTTTCATTATCCTCCTGTCTCTGAAGTTCACAACTTTGGGTTATCATGGACTCTTATGTCCTTCTCTTCTTACACCTAGACTCTCTCCAAATCTTGTCATTTCACTCTCTAAAACATTTCTAAAATCTGTTTTTTCCTTCATAGTCCCACATCGTAACTCGCAACCTTTTTAGAGTTTTGTTGAGCTACTACAACCTTCCCTATCATCACTCTATCCATTAATCCTCCTTGATTTATACTACTACACTCTTCAGTCTAAAAATCCAGCAACTAACAATCTCTTTCCAGCTGCTCTGACCATTTCACCACCTTCTGAACCCCAGAGACCCTTCAATGTCTCCCTAGATATAGTTCAACATCAACATCACTTGTAAAGGTGACCTGCAAAGAATTAAAAAAAAAAAAAAAAAAAGAAAAAGAAAAGTGAGTATCTTACTTTTTGCTGGTTTATGAGGCACAGATTACCTGAAAATTAACTACTACCTCTGGTGGTGTTTTACATGTTTTTTTCCTGGTTTAGCAGCACTAAAAAATGAATGGAAGTAACACTGGGGAGACTCCAAGCTCCACTGACAGATACCCTGAAGCAATCAAGGACTAAAGAACAGCGCAGTTAGAGACAGAATGAAAGGTATTTTCTGCTTGCCTGTAAAAGGATTAGCTCATAAAGCCTGAAGTTGTGGCAAGTCATGGAAGTTACCAAATGAAACCGCATTATACATGAATGTTAGCCATTCTGGCCTCAAACTGCATTTCCCTTTTATAACAACAGATACACTTTATAATAAAAACACACACTACATTAAATAAGTACACAAGTGGCTCTCTGTGTAGTTATATCTGTCATCACTTCTTCCTCTGGCTTTAATCAATCATGAACTGATCTTCTCTTACAATCTCTTACCAGGTTGTGGTGGATGAGGGGGTGGCATCTGGTGGTGCATCATAGGGTATGGAGGGGGCTGCTGATGAGGCAGCATGCCTGGATGACCTGGTGCCCCAAGTGGGTTCATGCCAGGCCCACTGGAATGCTGGTGCGATTGTGTGTTCTGACTGTGCTGCTGCTCCATTTGCTGGCGGGCCCTTAATTCTGCATATTTCAGCTGCTCCATGTGGAAGTTCTGGCGTTCTGTCAGCAGCTGCTGCCTCTGCTGCTCTAACTGCAGTCAAAACAAGAGAAAAACATTCAAATTAGAAATATGGAAAGATGTACGAAGTGCTTCCCACAATGTAAGAAATTCTGATTGCTGATTGGCAACTTACCTGCTCAGCGCACCACTATTTTCCAGTCAGGATAACAATGTGTGCCATTGAAAAGGGACATTGTCCACTACAATCCACAGCAGTTAGTTAACTCCATCATGGTGTTTCCATTCCAGGGAACACCTTGGCACTACAACTATAGTTTAACCCAAAATAGTCTGTGTAACCTCTTCACATCCTCCCACTTCTACTTGCTATCACTCTTGCCTCTGATCCAGTTTCTCAACTATGTTGCATTGTGGGCACGACAATCAGTAAGAAGGAACTACATACAAACCAGAGGAGTTTTCTATGGAAAGACTTCACCACCAAATTCTGCCTCAACAGCAGGTGCTCACAAAGATCATAAAGGGTCCTAATTCTCTGCCTAGATTTCCAGAGTGAAATCTCTGGCTCACGGCACACCTTAACTATTGATTTGGATTGCTGAGGCTAGTACTGCTTCATGTTTGGGCCAGCTGTCTTTTCCTTGAACTTTTCAAAAATGTGTTATTGTGGTTTAGATACAAAGCTTTGTAACAGGTAACCTAGGCTTTGAATAAATAAGCCAGTTGCAGAAGATGTTTCTTACTATGGGGCTATCAATAGACCAATCTTCTCATTATGGTTAGGAAAAACTCATCCATAAACCTTAGCTAACTATAACACCATCAAGGTATAAGAGTCCTTGTCCTGCTACATTTTAGCCTAGTGAGATATACCACAACATAGCTTTCACCAGATCCATTCAAATCCTCTTTTGTTCAGATAGTCATGAAAGGAAAGAATGGTTACTAACCTTCCGTAACAGTTGCTCTTTGAGAAGTGTTCCTCATGTCCATTCCAAGTAGGTGACTCCCAAGCTGTGCCACTGGAGGAGGGATCAGAACTTAAACTCCCAAAAACTGCACAACTGCTCTTCCAAAAGTGGCACCATTCCTACCTTGCTGAGTAATAATATACTGTGTTGTGAAGGTGTGAATCGAGGCCCCCACTGATGCCTTGCAAACGTCCTGAATCGGCACCTGTGCCAGAAATGCTGCAAAAAGCGCTTGGGCTCTTGTGGAACAGGCAGTTATTGCCGGTGCTGGCACTTTTGCCAGGTCATAACATTCCCTGATACACAAAGTGATCCAAGACAAGATGCACTGAGACGAAATGGGTTTCCCCTTCATTCTATCTTCTACCACTACAAACAGCTGAGACATCTTTCTGAAAGGCTTGGTCCCTTCAATGTAGAAGGCGAGAGTGCAGTTTATGCTCCCTACTATTAGCGTGTGGCTTTGGAAGAAAACAGGGAGGAAAATGTCCTGATTAGCATGGAAATGAGAGATCACCTTTAACAGAAAAGCTGGATGAGGGTGAAGCTGGACCTTATCCTTAAAGAAAACTGTGTAGGGAGGCTTCGAAGTCAATGCTCTGAGCAGGGAACTCCTCCTTGCTGCTGTTACCACTACCACTAAGGCCACTTTCCAAGATAAGTAGAGGAGCAAACAAGACATAAGAGGCTCAAACAGGGGGCTTGTTAGCCTCGAAAGGACAAGGCTGAGGTTCCATTGGGCCACTAGCGATCGCGTTGGCGGGTACGATCTGTCCAACCCTTTCAAGAACCACTTAACCATGGGGTTAGCAAAAACGGAGAAGCCCGCCTTCTCCAAGTGGAATGCCGAAATGGCTGCCAAATGGACCTTAACCAAAGATCCCGATAAGCCTTGCTGCTTCAGGTAGAGCAAACAGTCCAATATTGTCGGAATTGGCACTTTCAAAGGCAGGATACTCTTTGCTGCTTCCCACATCGAAAACCGTTTCCACTTTGCTAGGCAGGTAGCCCTAGTGGAGGGTTTCCTACTGCTAAGGAGAACCTCCCTGACCTACTCTGAACACACTAGTTCCCCAGGCTTCAACCACGGAAGTTCCATGCTGTGAGGTGCAGCGCCTTGAAGTTGAAGTGCCACAACATGCCCAGGTCCTTGGTAACCAGGTCCAGGAGAAGAGGCAGAGTGATCAGTGTTTCCACTGAAAGATCGAGCAGCGTCGTAAACCAGCGCTGACAGTGCCAAGCTGGGGCTGTTAGAATTACCATGGCCCTGTCCTGCTGGATCTTCACCAGCTTTATCAGCTGGATAAGAAGGATCGGTGGAAAGGCACAGAATAGCTTGTCTGTCCACAGGATGAAAAATGTGTCTGCAAGGGACCCAGGGGTGTGCTTCTGAAAAGAACAAAAGTTCCTGCACTTGTTGTTGAGCTCTGTGGTGAATAGGTTCATCCGGGAAATGCCCCACCTCTGGAAAACGTTGGCCAACACATCTGGTTGAACTGACTACTTGTGAGAGAGGAAAGACCTGATGAGGTGGTCTGCCAATGTGCTGTGGCAGCCTGGAAGGTATGATGCCGCAAGGTGAATTGACCGAGCGATGCAGAATTCCCAGACTGAGGGCTTCTTGGCACAGGGGAGAGGAGCAAGCTCCATCCTGTTTGTTTATATAAAATATCGCTGTCGTGTTGTCCGTCAGAACAGATACTACCTTGCCCGTTAGATAGTCCCGGAAAGCTTGGCATGCCAGATGTACAGCTCTTAGCTCCCTCACGTTGATATGGAGAAGCAGGTCTGACTGGGTCCATAGGCCCTGTGTCTTGAGATCGCCCAGATGGGCCCCCCAACCCATGTTTGACACATCTGTCACCAGACACAAAGACGGCTGGGGTGACAGGAAAGGGAGTCCGGCACATACCCGTTGAGGCTCGCACTACCAGTCCAGAGAAACAAGAACCTCGGGGGGCAGAGACACTACCTTGTCTATGGCATCATGTGCTGGGTGATATGCTGCGGCTAACCAGGCCTGCAGTGGCTTCAGTCACAGCCCTGTGTGCTGGACCACTTAAGTGCACCCCGCCACATGTCCCAGCAGTTTTAAGCAGTTTTGAGCTATGGTGAACGGATACTTTGTCAAGTCCTGTATTATGTCTCTTGGAGCCAGGAACCGAGCCTGGGGAAGGGGTACCCTGGCTTGTCTGAGTCCAGCACCGCTCCAATGAATTCTATTCTCTGGGTGGGAACCAGCATTGATTTCTGCTCGTTGATCATAAGACCCAGCCTGTCGAAGGTGGCCCTTATCACCACAAGGTGCGCCTCTACCTGGGCCCTGGTGTGCCCCTTGACCAGCCAATCATTGAGGTAGGAAAACACCTGAATCCTCTGCTTCCTCAAGAAGGTCACAAACACCGAAAGGCATTTGGTCAACACTCGGGGTGCTGCTGACAGACGAAGGGCAGGACCGTGAAAGTAACAGGAGTAAAACCCCTTTCCCCTCAGATTGTGAGGGACCTCTTCCACTGCCCCTAACCTTAGAAGCGACTGAACTTCTTGAAGAAACAGATGCTCATGAGAAGAGTCCCTGAAGAGGAACGGGAATGGTGGATGAGGTGGGAAGGAGGCAGGGAAGAAAACGAATGAGTATCCCAATTTTACTGTGTCCGATGTGATCTGGGACCATGCATGGTAAAATTGGGATAAACTGTTTAGAAACAAGGGATGGGTTGGATCTGGGCCTGAGACTGGTGTACTGTCTTTGGGTGTACCCTCAAAAGTTTTTTTTGGGCCCAAGGACTGCCGCAACTGGCCCTGATTCTGGCCGAAGGCATAGTGGTATTCTTCCTGCCTTTTCTTTCCCTTCTTCGGCTGTATTCCTGTCGCTGGTAGAAGCGGAGCCTAGGCTGTGGCTTGAACAGCTTCCTTTGAGCCCAGAATGGTTTGAGTCCTTCAGGCTCTGTATCTTAAGAGTCCACCTGGGACGAGAATAAAATGATCCTTCAAATGGGAGGCCCTGGATAGTCGTTTGGACTGCCTGTGGGAGGCCCGAAGCCTGCAGCCAAGAGATTCTCCTCATGGCCACCCCTAAAGACATAGCGTGGGCTGCAGCATCCAAAGCAGACTGGAGCAGAGTCCTGGAGATTGCCTTGCCTTCTTTAACCGTGGCCATGAACTCGGACTTGGAGTCCAGCTGCACTGAGTCCTTGAGCTTATCCATTGATGCCCAGGAGTTGTAGGCATACTTACTTATGATCGCATGTTGATTTATGATCCTAAGTTGGAGCCCCCCAGTGGAATATACCTTCTGCCCAAAGACCTCCAACTTTTTTGCATCCTTGTCCTTTGGCATGGGCCCTTGCTGTCCTTACCACTCTTTTTCATTACCGGCAGTCACCATCAACGACCCTGGTGTGGGGGGGGAGGTATAAAAATGATCATGTCCCTTAGATGGCAAAAAATATTTTCTCTCCATCTTCTTAGCAGTTGGGGGTAGAAAGGCAGGGGTCTGCCAGAAAGTCTTTGTGGTCTCCCTAATGGTTTTAATCAGTGGAAGGGCGACTCTGGAAGGGCCCTCTAGAACTAATATGTCCACCATGGGGTCCGTGTCCTCCACCACCTCCACAGCTTTGAGGTCCATGTTTTGAGCTACCCTGAGCAGTAGCTCCTGGTGTGCCCTGCTGTTGTTCAGGATAGAAGCCAGGGTAGCTCCCATTACAGCCTCATCAGGGGACAAGGAGGAGGACTCTCTCAGAGGCACTGCAGATTCCTGCCCCTCAGCACTGGCTGGGTCATGTGGTACCACCTTGCTCCCCGTGGTGCCAGGCTTCGGGGTTCATCCAACTCAGCGCCCAGGTCCAAGACGTCTCTGGTGTGTGATGGGATGCTCACTGAATGGCCAGGGTCTGGATTCTGAAGCAAAGGAATACGACCTGCCCAGCTGGGATCCTTGGGCCTAGTGGAACGCATCAGGGGTCCAGAATGACCACTGCAGCAGCATCTGCCATTGGGGCGGCCACTGCATCAAGGGAAGGGGCAGCGCCTATGCCCTTTGCCGTCCAGTACTGGCTTCTCTGAGTTGAGCCTCTCACTGTGTGGGGGCCATGGTGGTGTGATGCCGGACAGTGCTGGGGAGTGATGCCAAGAGTA
Source organism: Mesoclemmys tuberculata (assembly GCA_007922155.1). Lineage (NCBI taxonomy): Eukaryota > Metazoa > Chordata > Testudines > Chelidae > Mesoclemmys > Mesoclemmys tuberculata. The sequence goes on along the minus strand of ML675603.1, from coordinate 1,709,804 downwards.
GTGGGACCTGACCATCAGCACCAGTTTTGCACTTGGACAGAACCGAGGTCGTCTTTGGTGCTGGGGCTTGCACTTGCTCCTAGGTTGGGCTGGTGGGGCTGTCAATTCTATCAGCTCCCTCACTGTCTCAAAAGTCTCAGGCGTGGAGGAGAGTTGCAAATCCTCCTCCAATAACTACTTTGGCGGAGACATCACAGGCACCAGACTCAACAAACCCCTTGCCAGGGTCAATGGTGCCATGACTTGTGGGTCAGGGCTTAAGTGGCTTGGCATGGGTCTCACTTTGCCAACTTCTCTTCCCGACGATCTTGCTATCAGTGAGCGTCCCCTTTCCAACCTTTTCTTCTTGTGTGGCACCAGGGAATGGGAACAGTGCCTCTGTGTTTCATGTGCTGAGTTCTTTGGTGCCGGGAAGGTATGTCGGTACTGTAGCTCCTTAGTAGAATCCTTACTATGTGGCCCTTCTCTCACCAATGCCAGAGCCCTCTTCATTTGCTGGGACCTTGCTCCACTGAATCGTCTGTAAGACGAAGAGCCTCTTCCATCATTAGGAATTTAGGTCTTTGGCTCCTTTCCTTCTGGGTCCTTGGACGGAAGTACCTACAAATTTTACAATGGTCCTGCAGGTGCGCCTCTCCCAGGCACTTAAGGCAGGAGGAGTGTGGGTCGTCCCTGGGCATAGGCTTCTTGCAGGACCTGCACAGCTTGAAGCCAGGCAAGCCCTAACCCCGGGGCAGGGAGGGGAGAACTGGAATGACCCGCACTAATCTGGAGTACTATACTAAGCTATACTAACAATAATCAAATCTTAACTACTTTAACTATTTACAGATACTTAACAGAGAGAACAATAAAGGGGGGAATCACGTGCAAAGCAAGAGAAACTGGTTGTTTCAGTGACTGTCACAGGCAGTAAGAAGGAGCTGAGGAGGGTCAGGTCGGTGGAGCCCTATATAGAGGCCATAGAGGCACGACTTCAGGAGTCTCTGCAGCCTACCCTACGGGTACTCTGGGGGAAAACTTTCCAGTGTACTGTCCACATGGTACGCGCACACCTACTTGGAATCGACATGACCAAGCACTCAAAGCAGCAACAAAAACACGGGGAAATTGGATTCTGGAGAGTCACATATAAAGTTTGCCAGCTTGATAACATTATTTTAAAACACCATCCTCCCTGCAAGCCAGGAAGCTGATCAGAGACTAAATATCAGCCTCTGAGACACACTGCTCATAAATTCCTTTCCCAGCTTCCCTGCAATCTCAACACAGGTGAGTTATGGTCTGTGAAGAACTGCCATGTCTGGATACAGACTAAACTCTTCTTCCCCTTCCCCAGGAAGAATGAAACCAAAGATATGTGATTATTCAAAAATACCAAAAACATTCTCCCCACCCCAGGAGCCAAATACTCATATTGTACAAAGTTGTATCTTTTCTCTCAATGGTCAACTAGAAGCATTTAAAGCTACAATCCAAGTTATGGGTCTAAAAAGCAGTTTGTCTGCATTCAGAGTCCTTTGCTCTTTGCAATCATAAGATTTCTAGAAGAACCCACTCTACAAACATGATATAGCACACTGTTCACTCCCAAAGCGTGAGTGAAAACCATTCCACCACAGAGCACGCATTCACCAACAACCAGATGGGGACCAGAGCCAATGAATAATGCATAGCTCTTGTGGGAGGCTGTTTTTCAGCTTGTAATGACCATAATGTGTTTATTCATGCTGCCATAATTTCTTTGTCCTTGATCAATCTGACACTTTACCAGGAAGAACCTGCTAAAATGAAAAGACAAATGCACCAATGGTGTAACGGTGCATGTGTGAAAACAGAAACAATAGGTGGCAGGCAGTTCACAGCAGAATTGCTTCAAGTGCCCTGAGAGCAAGGCTTAATAAAAAGAGATACCATTGCAGCCTACTTTTATATTCTAACACATTTCTGCTTTTCCATCTGCAGGCCATACAAGTGAGGAGGGCAATCCAGTAGAATGTCATTACAAAATTCCCCACAATGCAAACAAATGCCTAGCAATAGGCATCAGATCTAAATGCTGATGAAAGTGTTTCTTCTACACATTTCCCTCACTGGGATGGCAAAAAGCAAGAGACAGCCACATGAAAGAAAGACTCATGAAAGATGAAGGGTGAAACATACTGATGCAGGTCAGGTCTAAAAATGATTCACAGCCCAAAGCAGCAAGTTCCACATGCTAGCTCTGAAACTGCTGAGCCACTCTCCTGGAGAAGTACAAAGAGATCGGTTTTAAAGGACACGTAACAGATTATGTCTATATGGAGTTAGGCTTCAAGAGAGTTTGTCGCCAATACACATATCTTCCATCAAGGCAGGAGATCAGTAAATCAGTACGTAGGCATTTACCTTTCAACTCTCAAAGCCTGACAACTCTCAAAGTCTGACAATGAAAAATCAAACAGGAGCTAAATTAGATTGCCTCAGCCTGGATCACAGTGCACATCTGTCCACATCACAAACCAATGCATGAATGACTTGACTCATGGAGGTGACAGGAAATGGAAAAAACATGCTATGGCCAGGAGTGACAGAAGGTTCTTCATTATATTTGCTGTAAACATTTGTAACAGGAAAAGATTTAGAATGGCATAACATTTTCAAGCTGCCTCAAAATGATGCACAAATAGAAATGACTTATAATATCTAATATGTGCACGCTATAGTAGCCATCACTGGTTCATCATCTCTCTCTCCCACCCCCTTTCCATGATAGTAAAAAGAATGCATTCAATCATGTATTATCACAATTTCTGGGTCAACAATGCTGATATCAATGAAATCTCCCGTTATACAGAATCAGAGCTGACAGCACCGAAATAGCTTCAGATTACAAATTGAACAAAATGTGTTATGCATAACATCTCATCGTCCTTCCCTCTGAGCCCCACTTGCAGATTTCTTTTAACAGTTGACAAGCAGGTGACCTTTATTATAATAGAGGGCTGGGACAGCTCAAGTGGAGCAGTAGGGACATGTAGATATGGAATCAGCCACAGTCTGAGGAATTTCTCTTTTGGTTACATTTAATTCTTCCACTAAATATCCAGTGTCAGCAGAATAAAGCTGAATTTTGGCCACCAGGAACTGGGTGGTGGTGGTGGGTGTGTGTGTGTGGTGAACTCATACATAAAATATTAAAAAGGAAAATGTCAGGATGCCTCAAAATGAAAAAAGAAAGGCTGTCACTGTAATGGAGTATTTCCCCTAAAGATAAGAAAAGCTATAGAGAACCTTTTCAACTTAGTTTTGGCCATTTCTTTAGTTGCCAATCAGCGTTAGAGGCAGAAATGCTGGTGGAACAGCTGAGGACACTAAGCAAAGAAGAAACTCTTGATGACATTCTGCTGTGATAAAAGACCATAGTTTGTCAAATTCTATCAGTCTGATTAATGCTAAGATCCAGATGTAAATTCCATTACATTTACATGTCAGGACTGCCACTGTTTCACAGGAATTGCACCTGTATCTCCCCCCACTCCGCGGTCCACTCCAGGAGTGTCCACGTAGGTCTCCGGCTGTCACATATCTGGACCGGGGCCCTTGTCCCGTTGCATTCTGACTGGAGGTTTTTGGGCTGCACAGCTCCCTGCCTTACACTGTGATACCCTCAGCAAACCAGTCTGCCTAAAGGCCAGCCCCTGTGCAATGTTCTCCAAGGACTACAAACAGTGTGTTGCCAGCAGTTACAAGCTACCACACAGCTCCCTCTAAACAAGCACATCTATTCTTAAGATAAAAGCACTACAGAGAAATCATATAAAATAATAAAGAGATTTAAACATACACTAAACATACCAGGAGTTACCCATCAGTCTTATGGAGCCTTAACAGGGCAAAGTATTCCAAGCCTTCTGCAAGGACTGGGGCCCCACTTGGACAGAAAGTCCTTTCCGCTTGCTGGATCAGAGAGAGAGCCCTGAGTCAGTTAAAGCTTCATCCTTTTTTAACAAAAGGGCTTTCTTTGTTTTGTAGTATCTGGAAATTCCAGCTTGAACCAGTATATGCAAATCACTCCAGTGCGTGGTACTTCTCTAGAGTGATTTGGTCTAAGTCAGGGGTCCCCAACCACCGGTCCGCGGACCAGGACCGGGCAGTTGGGGGTTTTTTGCCGGTCCGCGGCGCCGCGGCTATGCGGCTCTTCAGCTATCTGCTAGGCAGTCTGCAAATGCAACCGGTTCGCAGTGGTTTACCACTTTAAGAGCGAACTGGCTCTTAAAATGGTAAATTTCTGCTCTGTGAGCCCCACCCTCCAGCTCCGCTGCCGAAATTGACAAGAGCGAGTCAATTTCACGGCGGAGAGTGGTGTGAAGTGCTGCCTGCTGGGGTGCCTGCCCCACCCCCAGCCCGCCCTGCCGGGCCATGGAAAAATAGTCTTGCTTGAAGCCGGTCCCTGGTGCAAAAAAGGTTGGGGACCACTGGTCTAAGTGATTCACCTTAGTGACTCCGCACAGTTTTTAATTCCTGTAGGAGCTATGGTAACCCCCATCATGGAGTAGAACACAATCATACAGAAACCATTTAATACAATACAGTACCCAAAAGCATTGCTTACTTTTGCAATACGTCACAAGGGCAAGTGTGGAAAACCCAGGAATTACAGGTCAATATACCATCACCTCATCTACTTCCACCACCACGTTGCCTACTAAGAGAAAAAACAAACTACTCCACCAGGATATGCAAAAATGTGATGAAAATTTAACTTTGAGCTCAGCACTGAAGTACTTGGGAGGATAACATGTCTCATTCAAAAAACAGCTGAACAATATAACAGAGGCTGGTTCAGTGAATGCTGCATATCCTATAAAGACAATATTTCTTCCACTGATATTTCTGATTCTAACTGTGCACTGTAAAGAAATTACTGGGTGTTAAGAGACTCAAGAAGCCATGAAGAGTCACCCATTTACAGTGATCCCTCACTTATCGCGGGTATTACGTTCCTAGACCCCCGCGATAGGTGAAAATCCGCGAAGTAGGAACTGCTCTCTGCTGTGAAACTGACTCTGCCTTGTCAATTTCACTGTGGAGCAGGGCACACTCTCCACAGTGAAATTGACGCTGCCTTGTCAATTTCGGTGGCGGAGGGGGAGACTCAGCAGGGCACACTAAAAAAATCACACTAAAAAATTTTTAAAAATCCCGTGATACAGTGAGGCCGTGATAAGTGAACCGCGATGTAGAGAGGGACTACTGTACTTACTATTAATTTCTATTAGGACTGTCATGTTTCAAACGAGCAGAAAAACGTAGTTACTTACCAGTAACTGTTGTTCTTCGAGATGTGTTGCTCAGATCCATTCCACTTAGGTGTGTGCGCGCCCTCGTGCACGGCTCTCCGGAGAACTTTTCCCTAGCAGCCCCCTGTAGGGGCCGGCTCCAGCGCCCCCTGGAGTCCCGCCCTCATGCGGCGGTATATAGGGCGCTGCCGGCCCCTCCCCTCCTCAGTCCCTTCTTTCTGCCGACTCCGACAGCGGGGACGGAGGGTGGGTGTGGAATGGATCTGAGCAACACATCTCGAAGAACAACAGTTACTGGTAAGTAACTACGTTTTCTCCTTCGAGTGGTTGCTCAGATGCATTCCACTTAGGTGATTCCCGAGCCATACCTTGGAGGTGGGTAGGAGTCAACGGTGAGCTGTCCTCAGCACAGCCCTGCCGAAACTCGTGCCCTCCCTCGTCCGCCAGCGCAGTGCGACATGAAAGTGCACTGGCGACCCGGCGGTGGCTTTGCAGACGTTGTGCAAAGGTGCCCACTACGGGTGTGGCCCGGCACTGGTTGAGGGCACTGTGATGACCTCTGAAAGTTGTGCTTCTCAGCAGCACCGAGCAGTACTTGATGCGTGTGGTAGTCCGCGGGGAGACACGCTGGTGACCTTTCCACCTGGATTACTGCTGTAACCAGAGATTCGCTTCCTGGCGCAGCCATGTAAGCCCCATACAAAAGGATGGGCTCATTACGTTTCAGTGAATGTGATCTCCTCACCTCCTTCCTGCCATATGGTTTGGAAAACATGGGGAGGAAATTTATCTTGATTACCATGAAAGATAGGAACCCATTCCGGGTAGAGAAGCCAGATGTTGGCGAAGTTGGACCTTGTCCTTATAGACTACTGTCTAGGGAAGCTCCAAGGTCCCGGCCTTAGCGCCGGAGGAGCTTCTTGCCGAAATAGTAGCCCCCGGGGGGGGGCTACCTTCTGCGAAAGCATGAGCTGGGGCATAGAGACGTGAGGACCAAAGGGAGCCCCCGAGCATGTCGAGAAGGCCAGGTCGGGATCCCGACGAGGCACCGGGTCGCGTGCCTGCAGATAAAACTCACTGCCCTGGTGAGGCAAGTAGCTGATCTGGGGGAGCCAGAACAGGTGCATCCCTTCGAGTAGGTGAAGGGAGGCCAAAACGCGCGACCCGTAAATCTTCAATGTGGACCAGGACTAGGCCTTGGGCTTTAGCTGGAGCAGATACTCCAGGATTGCCTGTGCCAGCAAGATTCTTGGCAGGCTACCCCAGAACTCTGTCCACAAGGTGGACCATGTTTACTTAACCCGATACGCAACCTGTGCGGAGGGTTCCTGCTGCCTAGCAGGGCTCGCTGTGCCTGCACCAAGCAGGCCCTCCCTCCTTCTGTCAGCAGGTCCAGGTGCAGCAGGTACCCCAGGTCCTGGGGGAACTATATGTCGGGGCGACCGGACGGTCCAGCAACATGCTGAACCAGTCCCGTGTTGATTAGGCTGGAGCAATCAGTAAGACGTCCGCCCCGACTTACCTTACCTGCACAGTCGGACACCGGGTCCGGACAGAGTGGGAGGAGACGCGCACTTGAGAGAGTCACATTTAGTCGATGAGGGGTGATTTGGAATCGACCCAGCCTCGCTACCCTGGGGCGAGCAGAGCCTTGGACACCCTGTGTCCCAGACCAATGCGACAAGGCCCAGTTGGAGAATACCCCACTTGGGGAGAAACACCGGCATGATCTACGGATGTCACAGCGGGAAAAGAGAACCTGCTGAGGCAATTCCCCTTGTCGCTCCTGTTCCCCGGGAGGTGAGAGGCAGTTAAGCGGAGAACATGCCTCACCGCGAAAACCAACGGACGGGGGGCTTTCTGCAGAGGATTGGGGAGTGTGCTCCTCCCCTCCTTTGCGCTGATGTGCCGGCGGCTATACCTTGACCGACGGAACCAGTCCCTGAACAGGATGCCACGCAAGACCTTCACCAGTGCAGGGAGGCTCGCACGGGTAGGGAATCCATTGGGTGGCTGTTCGGTGCCTGTAACAAGGCCACCCACCCTTGAAGCAATCTGTGTCCCAGGCGGCCCAGTGTTGCCACGCATGTGCAAGCCGCCAAGTGACCTAATAACTGCAGGCAGTGTCCTAGATGCTGTCGTGGACATTGTTGCAGCTGGAAACCGGCATGGACCATGACCCCGAAACTCGTGCGGGGGTAGGAAGGCTCTGGCCTGGGAAGCGCTCGCTAATGTGTAATGCAGCCTGCTGCACGTGGAGCAGGGGGAAGAGCAGGCCCCACGGTCCCCCACACTTAGGACCGGGATCTGTCCCAGGCCATCAAGACAATGCAGCCAGGGAATATCCGCATACGCTATGACTCAGGTGGGCGGCCCCCACGACTCTGCGTCTGCTGGTCACAGGTAGACATGAACTAAGAGCAGCCAGAAGCCCCCATTCCTGTCCCTACATACAAAGGATTAGAAGGCCTTGGCATGTGGAGCCTCAGAGAGCTGAGTGCAGTCCCAGAGTCCCTCAGACCATGGAGCTTCACAGTGGTCTGACCAGAAGGAAGACCAACCCATCGGAGGGGAAGCCCTGAACGATCACTGCCTCTCCTGGGACAAGCCCAAGGATTGCAGCCAGGAACGCCTCGTCGTGGCAATGGCGGAGGCTATGATCTCAGCTGCTGAATCAGCAGTATTTCTGAGCATCTAGGGTGCTGCTCCAGCACCACGAATCTCCCATCCAGGACAGTGGTGAAACCTGTGCCCTGCAATTCGTAACCACCCCAGAGGACTGAAGGTCGGTACACCTGACCTACAGGGCTGTCACGGACAATGAGCTGGGACACAGCACCCTGAATCCAGGGGCCGGGTCTTGAGTAATCAATAGCCTGGCCTTCCGGTCGGGAGATAACACTTCCCCCTGCCATCTTTGACGTAGAGGCGACGAATGGGGGAGGGGGGGGTGTTCGATAGGGCCTCTTCGCCTCAAGGGCCCAATCGTGGACCCGTAGGGCCACCCACATCAGAGCTGCCACCACGAACCCACTGAAGAAGGCAATCTTGGCCTTCAGTGAGAGGTCACCTTCCTGAGCAGCTCCCAATGCGCCTGAAAACCTTCCGGCGGCGCCACGGGACCCCAGAAGACTGCCCTCCTGGGCAGGATGAGGGGAACTGCCACGGGACATCCCACGGGTGGTCACACCAAAGGAGTGCGCCGTGGTGGGTCTCTCCATGGGACCTGACTCCCTATCCAAAGAGCAGAGACCTTGTCCCGAACCGTAACAGTGCAGACCGCACTCCACTGCACGAGACAGGCAGCCCCAGTCCCAACTGGATGGCCATGGGGGCCCACAAGGCTGCCATTGCCACTGGGGCCAATGCAGGCTGACCGTGCCCCCACTGTGGGAACCCGGGCCACCCCACCTGTGGGCCCTGGCTGTCCCGCATCGCGGGTGCCGTACCTCGCCAGGGGTGTTCCCCCGCCTCCCACGGCGTAGAGGACAGCGAGGACCGCCTCCCCTGCCCCAAGCGGTGCGGATGGGAGACGTGTTTTGGGGAGCTCCTGGCACTGACGTGCTGCCCTGCACCGAGGGCCCCGCAGTGTCGCTCACCCCTTGGTGATCGGGTCCAGCGTCGCCCCGATCCCCGCAGTGCTGAGCCTGCCACGAGCACCCTTGGCTGTGGTCTTTGCTTAGCAACCGGGGTCCGCACCCCCTCTGCGTGGGTGGACCCCACTTTGCTGAGGAGGGAACCCCCAGCGCCCCCAGGCCCCACGCCCGTCCCAGGGGAGGGTGGGGGGAAAGATGTTTCTGAGCTGAGCCCTGCAGAGGCACAGGCATCTCTTTTTTTTTTTTTTTTTTTTTGCAGCTGCTGCTGCCGGCTTCTCTCCTCACTCCCAGCTGTCACTCGGCAGCGGGAGGAGGGGACCCACAGCCCCGCCTTCAGCGGAGCGGCACTGGGACCCGCACCGCACCTGGAGGGCGGGGGGGGGGAAAGGAGGGGAGGGGAGGGGAGGGTAGAAACACCCGACCCCTGCCGCAGCATCGGGTCTCGCTCCGCTGTCAGGGAGGAGCCGACCCCGTAGCCTGGAGCACCGCAGCGGCTCCTGCCCCGATGCTGCCTCCCAGTGCCGGGGAAGGGGACCTCGCCGCGCAGCCCCCAGTGGAGCGGCAGCGGATCCGCGCTGTGCCCCAGAGTGGGGCGATCCCTCCTGGGGCTGGGAGCTCTGGAGGCACCGGGTGTCGCCCCCCCGGTGCCAGCAGGAGAGACCCAAAACAGTCTCTGTTGCATCGGCACCGGGACCCGTGCCGGGTCTCGGTGTCGGGGGAGGGGTGAGCCTCCAACAGCTGAAGCTGCCCTGGGTCCCGCGCCCCACCTCAGAGCGGGGGGCGGGCCCTTCAGCAGGGGTCCAGCAGCAGCACCGGGACCCGCGCCGGGTCTCGGTGCCTGAGAGGGGGCGACCCCGCAGCCCCACGTCCTGTAGGCGGGTCCCGCCCCGTGCCTCAAGAGGGGGGGCGGACCCTTCGGTGCCGAGACCAGCACGGCACCGGGTCTCGCGCTGCATCCAGGAGCGGAGGCGGACTTGAGGGGGGGGCACGGCACCGGGTCCTGCCGGTGCCGACCCTTTGCTGACACCAGCCACGGCACCGGGTCTCGCACTGCCCCACGGAGCAGGAGCCTCGGTGCTGGGCGAGAGGGGGGGGGCACGGCACCGGGTCCTGCAGGGGCCGCCCCTTCGGTGCCGGGACCAGCAACGGCACCAGGTCTTGTGCCGGGAGAGGAGAGGGGGGGCACGGCACCGGGTCCCGCCGGGGGCCAACCCCTCGGTGCCGAGACATTCCGACGGCAGCCAGGAGTCCTCCCTGGTGCCAAGTCCTCTCCTCGGTGCCGAGGACTTACCTTCGGCTCCGGGTGCTCCACGGCAACCGAGGTCCTGCTAGCGACTGCTCGGTGCCGGGCCCGTCCTGGGGGAGCGCCTCGCTCACCCCCATGCCGTCCAGCGGGAGATCGCTTCCCCGTACCGGGGGTCTCCACCGCTCTTCGGGGGGACCCAACGCGGGCTTGCCCCGGGGCACCATCCCCTTCTCCCTCGGCGGAGGGAGGGGGGGGAACGGAGGGGGCGTGAGCAGGCCGACAAGGCTCTGCTGCCACAGAACCTCCGGTGCCGACGGCGTTGGCAGGGGCACTCTCCCACTCCAGGAGTCGGGATTGGCACCCTGCATGGGGATGCAGGCTCCGGAGAGGACTCGACGGGCCGTGGCTGGTGCATCCCCGCCCTCGACCCTGCCCGT
>ML675603.1:1627406-1699233 GCA_007922155.1 Mesoclemmys tuberculata | reverse complement strand
GGGGGGGAGGGGCGTGTCCTAAACCCATGTGGCCGAGGCCTTCCTGCAGCCAGCACAGGGTTTGAATCGCAGCGAGCCCGGCATAGCCGGGTCGCCTAGAGCCCGAAGGCTCTCCTATCTAACTAAAGACCTTAACTAACTATAACTAACTCAGTTCAGGGTGAACTGCTAACTAACTACTCACTTTACAGGAAAGAAAAACCCTGTGGAGAGCAGGGGTTGTTCTCAACCGGCCGTCACGGGCGGAAAGAAGGAACTGAGGAGGGGAGGGGCCGGCAGCGCCCTATATACCGCCGCATGAGGGCGGGACTCCAGGGGGCGCTGGAGCCGGCCCCTACAGGGGGCTGCTAGGGAAAAGTTCTCCGGAGAGCCGTGCACGAGGGCGCGCACACACCTAAGTGGAATGCATCTGAGCAACCACTCGAAGGAGAACCAAACGAAACCTGTGTCCTAGCCCCTCCTATTATGCTAAATACCTTCCCCAAGACAGAATGATGATTCCTTTGATCTGTAATCACCCTATCCTGCTTGCCCAACTCCTCCTCTTTTCCCTCCATTATCTCTCCTCCTTACCTTCCATGCCAAACTGAGCACATTCCAAGATCTCTGTCTTCCTGGTCCCCTCTCGCTGCTCTCATTTTCGTAGCTTTCTTTTTTTGTCCCCTTTGACCTGCCACTTCCTCATTATTTTTCATCATTCCCATTTGTTCCTATGACTGCATCCTCTTCTTTGCTCTGCTTTGGCAGCTCTCATTTGCTCTCTCCCCTCTGAGAGCTGCCCATTCTTTCTCCTGCTCAGAGATCTTTACTCAGGTAGCTCCTCCACAGCTTCAAGTGCCTGTGAAGATCAGGGAACTGAATGCGGTCCACAGGAATGCATCCACTCTGCTAGTGCACTTCAGGTTGAGTAGAATACTGACTAAAAGCACACAGCAAGTGAGAATCTCAGGGGAGCTGGAAAAGCAAATCCCACAAAAGAATTGGAGGAGCAGACTGAAAGACCAAACTAGGAACTTGATCTAAAACCACAGAAGGAGAGAAAAGGCAGAGGGCTGGCTTCCTAGAGACCATAACCCAGCTACGTATGAAAAGCTTCTCCCAACACCATTCCCTGTGCAGGAAAGAACAGCTGTCCAAATTGCTCCTTTCCAACAACTCATCAGATGTAATCTCTGCACAGGCTCTGTAAATTTTCATGTCAGAATGAATCCTGGAGGGTTGGGGGTGTGAAGGGGAGGGACAGGCAAATTAGGGGGCCAATGCAGAACACATAGTACTAACTCATTCTTTTACACTACAGAAGAGGTCCTGGGTAGATACATCAGAGAGGTGAATTAAACAGCTTAATATGAGTAACTCTGAACTCTAGGGCTATGTCTACACTGCAATTAGAAACCTGTGGCTGGCTGGCGTCAGCTGACTCTGATGGCCCTAACGGACTGTTTAATTGTGGTGTAGACATTTGGGTTCTGTCCAAACTTAGGACCCTTCCACCTCACAGGGTCCTAGAGCCCAGGCACCAGCCCAAACCCAAAAGTCCACACCACAGTTAAAACAGCCCCTTAGCCCGAAACCAAGTCAGCTGGCATGGGCCAGCCACAGGTTTTTAATTGCAATGTAGATATACCCAAGATGGGCTAACAAGAGCTGTGTATTTAAAGGGTGAGGAACAGATGAAATTGCTAATACACCAAATGTTCTGACATGCAGAGATCTCTCCAACCATTGGCTTGCTCTATTATAGAGCATTATTATAGATATTATAGAGAATTAGTCTTCTGCACTTACTGCCTCTTTCTCTCTGTCCATGATTGTTTCCAGCTCTTCAAAATGACGAAGTTTGATCTCCAGTTTCTTCATTTGTGTTTCCACCAGAAGGGCTACCAAGGACTTGATCTTTCTTTCTTCCACTGCTGCTAGGTGCTGAGGGTAAAAAACACACCATTTTACCAACCCACACACACACAACCTTTACAAAATAGACAGCTCAGTGTTTTAAGGGATTGAGTAACCAAGTATGGACCGTGTCCTAGATTTTCCATTTGTTCACTTTTACTAAACATTTACGTTCTTTTCATTTTCAATTCTTTATCTTCACAATGATAATCCCCTAGTATTTCTGAAGTCTTTATTCAAAGTAGATAGATGTGAAGCTTGTATATAAATGAATAATGGACAAGCTCACTCTCCTAGGGCATGTGATTTTGCCTTAAAACCTTAGGAATTTGTGAGCCACTGGAGCAGAGTTATTATAATGGGGGAGCAGGGGACCAACAAGGGGTCAAAGGGTAAAAGACTTATGGTGGCTCAGTTACATGTGATCTAAAAAGTCTTCATTAGTGTAGTGTTTGCGAGGCTACTACACAGAAAGACACTCAGGAAGACAGAGGAAATGACAGAAATACTGCTGCTAGTCTAGAGAGCTTTGCTCAATTGAACTGGAGGTTATGTAACTAGATAAAAGTGGATCCCATTACAATATTCAATAGCAAACAAGTTAAATTACAGTTCTGCCCAATGTGGCAGTTCATTTCAATCTAGGACTAAGCCTACACAGCTTTTAGTAGCTACGCTTGATTGTCAGTGTATAAAGTTTGCCGAAAGGTTCTATAAAAGAAACCCCCGTTTCCCTTTACAACCAGTTTACAGCATTGCTCTTTTATGAAAAACTGAAGCTTCATTCAAAATTTAAGAGTGCAAAAACAGATTACAGACAAAACCAACAGGTCTCAAATATTTTCCTCAAGCTTTATCTTTACTACTGTGGATAATCAGAGTCATGTCTAGGGATGATTAATCATTTAAATACATGACATCTAAATGAGACAGACCTCAAGCACTACTCAAGTATTTCAAGTTTAAAACGTAAAAGAAAAAGAGGCAGAAGGATGTGCACTTTATCTGATCACATATACTAGCTATCATTACAACCCATTGCTCAAATACAAAGTAAAGAACTCAGAGAAGTCAGCTGCACAGCTTGGTGATATTGAAGAACTGGGCCAGGGGATGGCTTTGAGAATCCAATGCTCTGGTTTCACTAAATTGAGGTACAATGTGGCAGTGTCATGTTGCTTGGGTATCAGAAGAGGTTCTGATTCTGCTGAACAAGAATCTCTCACTGGCCATGTTATAGGGAATTGTTACTAAGAAAAGGTGATCAGTGATCTTACCACTGAAGTGGGAGTCAGGACTTCCCAAGTTCTAATTCTGTTTCTGACAATGACTCAGTGTGTGGGTTTGGACAAGTCACTTCATCACTATGCCTGGTTTTCCTATCTGCAAAGTGGGGATAATAATATTGAGCCAAAGGGACAAGCATTAAAGAATATAAATCCTTTTATAAATGCTAAGCATTACCATATAAATTTGGGAAAGCCAGATTATGTAGTCCTATCATGATATATTTTCCATTTTAGCAGTAACTGAGGAAGGTATTAAACAGCAAAAACTGAAGGTAGACATTCTAAAGTCAGCCAGTCCAGATAACCTGCATCAAAGAGTTTTGAAAGAGCTGGCCTAGGAGCTCTCTGAACTATTAATGTTGATTTTCAGTAAGTCTTGGAACACCTGTTGAACTAAACTGGAAAAAAACTAATGTTGAACCAATATTTAATTTGGGTAAACAGAATGACTTGGTTAAATGGGGAATCATGTCAACTTAACATCGATTTCAGGCAAAATAATGGAACAGCTGATATGGCACATGATTAATAAAGCATTCACAGAGGATATTATAATTAGTGCCATCAATGTGGGTCCCCATGTTTAAGAAAGATTAATTCAAACTGGAACAGGTACAGCGAAGAGCTACTAGGATGATCCATAGAAAGGAAAACTTGCTTTCTGAGAGGAGACTCAAAGAGCTTGGCCTGTTTAGCCTAACCAAAGCAGCAAATATCATTGGCCAGATAGCTGTTGATTGCCCATCAAGAAGAATCCACACTCCCAGGCAATCCTCAGAGGGATGAGGTATACAATGAGTGCAGCCTAAGCCCTATGTCACAGCAAGGATCTTTCTAGCAGCTGGAAGAAAGTATAAACAAAGGACAGTGACATCATCATTGGGCCTTTATCCTCCCCCATCTCAACAGCTGGAAGATCATCTGGAAGACAAAGACTTTGAACTGGGGAGATTGGTCCCACGCTAGGAAGGGAACCTAGTCTGTGTATTAGGAACTGAGAGCTGCCCATAAATATGTATGAGGCTCAGAAAAGCGGTTTGATTCAAATCTTGCTTAGTCTGTTAAAGTTGGAATTTAGACTGAGTTTCTATTTTTATTTCTTAGGTAACCAACTTTGATCTCTGCACTTGCTACTTATAATCACTTAAAATCTATCTTCCTGTAGTTAATAAATCTCTTTATATTTTACCTAAAACAGAGTGCTTTTGGTTGAAGTGCTTGGGGAATCTCAGCTCAGATTACAAAGGCTGGTGCATGTCCACTTTCTTTTGATGAAGTGGCAAACTAATTAATTAGCTTACACTTACTTTCCAAAGTAGTCTTGAGCCATGTAAGAAGGTATATTTCTGGGGTGCAAGGCTGGGGTGATTAACTGGTGTCTTTCTTTATAAGATTGAAGAGTGGCTCAGAGTATTCATGTCATTTAGCAGGATGTGGGGCTCCACATGCTCGTGGGTGACTGATCACGGTGCCTAGAAGGATTTCCTGCTTGTCACTGGGACTGAAAGACAGCTGAGGCTGGAGAGTTAAGGGGGCACAAGGGTCCCACAGTTCCAGATTGTACCCCGGGGATCCCATCATACTTCTGTAAGGCATTTGACTTGGTACTGTATGATATTATGATTATAAAAACTGGAACAAAACAAAACCAACATGGCACACATTAAATGGAGTAAAAACTAGCTAACCGATTGGTAATTGTAAATGGGGTATCATCATCACTCAAACGGTAATTGTAAATGGGGAATCATCATCAAGGAGGTGTGTTTCTGGGGAGGGTCCTGTAGGGATCAATTCTTGGTCCTACACTATTCAATATTTTTATCAATGTCTGGAAGAAAACAAAATATCACTGATAAAGTTTGCAGATGACTCAAAGATTGGAGGAGGTAAATAATGAAGGACAGGTCACTGATAGAGCGCGATCTGGATCACTTGGCAAGCTGGGCACAAACAAAGAACATGCTTTCCAATATGATCAAAGGTAAAGTCATACATGTAGGAACAAAGAATGTAGGCTATACTTACAGAATGGGGGACTCTACCTAAAAAACACTAATTCTGAAGAAGACATGGGCAACGTGGTGGATAATCACCTAAACATGAGCTCCCAATGCAATGCTGTAGCCAAATGGGCTAATGCGATCATTGGAAGTATAAACATGGGACTATTGAGTAAAAGTAGAGAGGTTATTTTAGCTCTGTATTTGGCACTGATGCAACTGCTGCTGGAATACTGTGTCCAGTTCCAGTGTCCACAATTCAAGGATGCTGATAAATTGGAAAAGGTCCAGAGAAGAGCCACAAGAATAATTAAAGAATTGGAAAATATGCCTTACACTGATATACTTAAGCAGCTAAATCTATTCAGTTGATCGAAATGAAGACTAAAGAGTGATGATCACAGTTTATAAGTACCTACACGGGAAACAAGTATGTGACAATGGGCTCTTCAATGTAATAAGCAAAGGCGTAACATGATCCAATGGAAGTTCAAGCAAGACAAATTCAGATTAGCAGTAATGCACTATTTTTAAAAGTGAGGGTAACTAACCATTGGAATAATTTAACATAACAGCCACATTGGGTTAGACCAATGGCCAGTTAGCCCAATATCCTGTCTTCCAACTGTGGCCAATGCCAAGTGCTTCACAGGAAATCAACAGAACAGGCAACCATCCATGATCCATCCCATCATCCCAGCTTCTGGCAATCAAAGACTAGGGACATACAGAGCATGGAATTGCATTACTGACTATCTGGGTTAATAGCCATTGACGGACCTAACCTCTATGTCAGCGGTTCTCAACCTGTGGGTCGCGACCCCGGTGGGGGTCGAACGACCAAAACACAGGGGTCGCCTAAAGCCATCGGAAAATACATATTTCTGATGGCTTTAGCCGCTGAGAAGTCGCGCTACCATCTGTAGCAGCGCTATTCAGCTGGAACGCACACCGTTATGGATGCGCGTTCCAAACTGAATGCCTGCGCGCATGCACAGACGTGATTGCATCATCCGTCCGGGGCCTAAGGGGCGGGGGAAGCGGGGGGAACGCTCCACAGTCCATAGCAGCGCATTACGTGTGTCCGGCGCTTGCTGACGTCATCAGTGGGCGGACGCAGCAAGCGCCAGAGGACAGAAGCCTAGGAGGCGGAGAGCCAAGAGGCGGAGAGCCAAGAGAGCCTGCGAGACAGCCTGCTGGTGTAAAAAAGGTTAATAATGTAAAAACAGTACACACACCATACACACAATGCTGTGTAAGTGTAAGGTGCTTTGTGTGTAATCATTATACAGTACACAAAGCAGCTTACACTTACACAAAGCACCATACATTTACACAGTGTGAACTACATCGGTCTTATACTATAAGAGACCACTATAAGATGTAGTTCACACTGTTCTATATAGAAAACTTGCCACTAATCTGGAAAAAAACAGATCCATTAGTTAAGCATGTGAATACGGCCCCCTGGTCATAGTAACAGGTGTGTAATAGAAAACAACACAGGGAATAGTAAATAATAGGAAACTTTAACAAACTATTTAGACGCGACCATCTTTTATTTTTTCTTTAGCAAACCGTCTCATGACAATGGATCGTGTAGACAAGAATATTAGGAAAAGAAAATATACTGAGGATTTCTTGCAGTATGGTTTTACCTCAATAATTACAGCAGGAATTGAGAAACCACAATGTGTTATTTGTTGTGAAGTTCTCTCAGCTGAATCTATGAAGCCGAACAAACTAAAACGCCATTTTGATAGCAAGCACCCAAGCTTTGCTGGCAAGGATATCGACTATTTTAGAAGCAAAGCTGATGGACTCAAGAAATCTAGATTTGACACTGGTGGCCAGTACCACAAACACAATGTAGCAGCTGTTGAAGCGTCATATTTGGTGGCACTCAGAATCGCCAGAGCTATGAAACTTCACACCATTGCTGAGGATTTACTGTTGCCAGCTGCAAAAGACATAGTTCGAGTGATAATTGGAAATGAATATGTTCAGAAATTGAATGCAATTTCCTTATCTAACGACACTGTCCGCAGAAGAATAGATATTCTTGATCAGGTGATCCAGGAAATTAAATCTGCACCACTACCAATATTCAGTATCCAGCTTGATGAATCTACAGACGTGGCAAACTGTGCAGTTATTGGTTTACGCGAGGTATATTAATGATGGCGACTTTAAAGATGAGTTTCTTTTTTGCAAACCGCTTGAAACAACAACAACTGCACATGATGTTTTTGACGCACTTGGTTCTTTTCTAAAAGCGCATAACATCTCCTGGGAAAAGGTTTGCGGTATTTGTACAGATGGTGCTCCTGCTATGCTAGGATGTCGCTCAGGATTTCAACGTTTGGTACAAAATGAATCGCCAAAAGCAATCGGAACACACTGTATGATACATCGCCAAATATTAGCGACTAAGACACTGCCGCAAGATTTACAAGAAGTAATGAAAAGCGTCATAACATGTGTCAATTTTGTTAAGTCGAGCGCCTTAAACAGTCGGCTGTTTTGGCAACTGTGCAACGAGCTAGATGCGCCAAACAATGCTCTGTTATTTCACACTGAAGTCAGATGGTTATCAAGAGGAAAAGTTTTAAAACGTGTCTTTGAGCTTCGTGATGAACTGAAAACATTTTTTAAACAGAAAGCAAGACCGCAATTCGAAGCACTTTTTAGCGATAAAACTGAGCTGCAGAAAATAGCTTACTTGGTGGACATCTTTGTCATCTTGAATGACTTAAATTTATCACTGCAAGGACCAAATGCAACGTGCCTCGATTTGTCCGAAAAAATTAGATCATTCCAAATGAAACTTCAGCTTTGGAAAAATAAATTGGATAAAAATAAAATTTACATGTTTCCTACATTATCTGTCTTCTTTGAGGAACATGACATTGAGCCAGACAAAAAAATTATGATGATAACTTCTGTGAAAGAACACTTGCACGAGCTTGCAGACGAAATTTCATCATACTTTCCTAATCTACCTGACACCCCATTTGCACTTGCCAGAAGTCCATTCACAGTGAAAGTTGAAGATGTTCCGGAGACAGCGCAAGAAGAGTTCATTGACCTAATTAACAATGATGCAGCGAGAACAGATTTCTCTACGATGCCACTGACAAAATTCTGGATTAAGTGTTTACAGTTATATCCTATTCTGTCTGAGACTATGCTGCGCCTTCTTCTTCCTTTTCCAACAACATATCTTTGCGAAACAGGGTTTTCCAGCTTGCTGGTAATCAAGTCTAAATACCGAAGTAGACTTGTTGTGGAAAATGATATTCGCTGTGCCCTTGCAAAGACCGCCCCAAGAATTTCTGAATTGGTAAGCAAGAAGCAACCACAACCACCTCACTAAATTTGGCAGCATACTGTTGCAAAATATTGCACTGTTGTTTACTGTTATATTACTGTTATTATATTTAAACCCATGCTATGCCATGGTGAAATGTTATTTATTTGGAATTGTTGTTATATTTAAACCTATGCTATGCCATGGTGAAATGTTATTTATTGGAATTAGTAATAAATATTTCTCAACATATAATTAAATATTGTTTTTGTGATTAATCACTATGTTTAAATTATGTTTGATTTGTAGCAATGAGAATACATAATGCATATCAGTTATTTACATTCCGAATCATAACTGTAGCAAAATTACAGTTTTGAAGTAGCCACCAAAATTATTTTTTGGTTTGGGGTCACCGCAATATGAGGAACTGTATTGCGGGGTCACGGCATTAGAAAGGTTGAGAACCACTGCTCTATGTACTTATCTTATTCGTTTTTAACCCAATTATAGTTTTGGGCTTCACAACTCTCTTGGCGATGAGTTCCACAGGTTGACTGTGCAGTGTGTGAAGCAGTACCTCCTTATGTTTGTTTTAAATCTGCTGCCTATTAATTTCATTGGGTAACCTTAAGTTCTTGTGTTATGGCAAGGAGTAAATAATACTTATTCACTTGTTCCACACCATTCATGATTTTATAGGCCTCCATCATATCCCTGCTTAGTCTCTTTTCAAAGCTGAAAAGTCCCAGTCTTTTTAATCGCTCCTCATATGGAAGCTGCTCCATACCCCTAATCGTATTTTTTGTCCTACTCTGTACCTTTTCCTATTCCCATACATCTTTTTTGAAATGGGGCAACCAAAACTATGCAGTATTCAAGATGTGGGCGTACCATGGATTTATATAGTGGCAATATCATATTTTCTTTTTATCTATCCCTTTCCTAATGGCTCCTAACATTCTGTTAGCTTTTTTGATGCCAATGCACACTGAGCAAATGTTTTCAGAGAACTATCCAGAATGACCCCAAGATCTCTTATTTATTTATCTCTCAACATTTTGATGTATAGTTGGTATTCTGTTTTCCAATGTACATTATTTTGAATTTATCAACACTGAATTTCATCTGCCATTTTGTTGCCCAGTCACTCAGTTTAGTAACTCTTTGTAGAGTAACTATACTTTGTAGCTCCTTTCTAACTCTTTGCAGTCAGCTTTTGGACTTTACCTTGAATAATTTTGTACCATCTGCAAATTTTGCCACCTCACTGTTTACCTCTTTTTCAAGGTCTTTTATGACTAACTTGAACAGCACTGCTCCCAGTACAGATCTATTGGGGATGGGACACCACTATTTTGCTCCCTCCACTGTGAAAACTGTGCATTTATTCGTAGCCCTTGTTTCTTGTCTTTTAACCAGTTACTGATCCATGAGAGGCCCTTACCAAGGGCTGTGGTGGATGCTCCATTGCTGGAAATTTTTAAATCAGGACTGGATTTTTTTCTGAAAGATCTGCTATAGTGCAAACAAACGATTTCATGGAAGTTTCATGGCCTGTGTTATGCAGGAAGTCAAACCCGATCATCACAAAGATCCCTTCTGGCTCTATAATCTATAAATCAGCAATCTTATCACAGCCTGTTTTGCTCAACCACATGACTCGATAAAGGGCACTATATTAATCTGCAGTGGAAAAGGCACCCAGGAGTGAAATAAATAAATAAATAAATAAATAAAACGAAAAGGATCTGTAGGTCCTGAAATGCATTTTTATGATGAGGGAAAATTAATTCAGCAATCTGGTGCTGAGAAGGGAAGAAATGCAACCCCTCGCCACACACACCAAAACTAATTTTTACCACCGAGAGCCTTTTGCCAAAACTGTTAAAGCACTTTACAAACTGCATGTGTTTCAGGATTATTAACTCCATTCTACATGTGGAAACCTGTAGCGCAGAGGTGAGTGACTTGCACAAATTCCAAGTCACTAGTAGATGTGTGAACAGAAGCCATATCTCTTGATGACCAGCTCCCAACTCACTACTAGACTATGCTGCCTCGAAAAAATAGACGCATTCTTTTTATAACATTGTTCCACAGACACCAACCTTTCCCAGAAAAGCTAATTGCAAGATTTCTCCTGTGAGACTTATACTTCTATTTCTGATGCAAAGTTTGCAATACTATAATAGCTTTCCATGTAACCCAGAGTTAGTGGTCTGGGATTTAGTATTAAAATTGAAATTATTCCATCTCAGACAAGACATGACTCACTCAAGGCCTTAACACTGTCTGAATTTTTACTGCAAATGGGAAGAGAAGCCCTTGTTGCACTCCAACTCTACTCTGAAGTGTGGAGGTCCCAATTACACAACATTATTTCCGCTAATATAAACTCTCTTCCTATGTCCTTGTCAAAATCAAAATGATTGCAGTAGCGAAGCCCTTTCCTCCTCCAATGTCTACCAATAAAGGAAGAAAATGGGGACATGAGCTTTACCGGGAGCAGGAAGCCTCTCAAAATAAGAGATTACATTTCACTCCTATTTACATTTTTATTGCTTGCCTGAAAATGCCCATTGATCCATGGTGTGCTGAAGTGAAGTAACTCTTCATACAAGTGCATGGTGCTCAGCTATAAGGGATTTTACCATTTACAGATGATCTCATCTCTACCCTTCAGATCTAGATGCAGACATCCAAAATTATCCACAATGAAACCAGGTGGTCTGAAGCAAACAGTGCCTCTTTGGGAAACAGTCCCATATTACGAGACTAGACTTTGGCTTTAAATAAGGCCTTTCATGATCTGACTGCTTTGTAAAGTACTTCAGGACATCTAGTCACTGGCGGAACATTGACTGTACAAGTAAACTAGGTAGCTTTTCTGATCCTTTGAAATTAAAACCTGTTTTGAAAGGTAACATTCACTATAGTTATCACCAAATGTCATGGGATCATGAAGCAAGGATCTCAGTTTACCCTCAGAGAACCTCCAACAGTGTGACATTCTCCCCTTACCACTCTGCACTGATTTTCTGCACCAGAAATAAATATACAGATATAGGTATCTAACAGATCAAGAGTCCAGAAGGCTATACACAAAGTCACTCACACAGCACATGTTCAGCACTTATTATGCATCCCAAGGCATTGTACACTACAATATAACAAATCATATCCATGCCTCAGTTTTGCCACCTGTAAAATTGGCATAATACACATTTCCCAGGTATGATGTGAACTTTAATTAGTGTTTGCTAGGACATTGAGATCCTCAGATAAAAGGTGCTACAGAAATTAGATCAGAATTAAAAACACCACTTTGATCATTTTACCACCACATGTTGAAAGGAATTCCAGATGTGAGAGATGCAACTAAAGGGCTCATGTACATTTTTTCAGTATTGTGTGGGTAATCACAGCAGAGATTTGGAAGGTATGTCAGAATATGACTTTTAAATAGCTTCTTTAAATGACTCAAAATACCTGTTCCCTGTGTCTGAACACTATCTGCTTACTTTACTTTACCTTTGAGTTTGTACCCATAGCATCCACACACCTGAAGTGTGTAAGAACATCTATGGCTAGAAAAATCTAGGGCGTTCCCAGAGCACAGATTGGCTCAAAGGAAGGTTAAGTCCATATTCTGGAAGAGGGTTTCCACTGCTTTGTCTGTCAAGAGTTGCTGAGCCCCTCCAGAACCAGCCATGTCACTAAAAAGTGGGGGTCGGGTGGAATGCACACCACTTAACTTATGTTGGCCAAGTTTATGTCACATGCCAGGGGTCCCTGCATTCCTTGTGTGCCACGCTC
This sequence comes from Mesoclemmys tuberculata, assembly GCA_007922155.1. NCBI lineage: Eukaryota > Metazoa > Chordata > Testudines > Chelidae > Mesoclemmys > Mesoclemmys tuberculata. The sequence goes on along the minus strand of ML675603.1, from coordinate 1,686,916 downwards.
CCTGCAACTTCCTTCATCTTCTACCTTCAGGGGTTCTGTGTGCCCTCCATAGCCTCCTTGTCCCATACCAGTATCCTTCATTTGCCCCCCTCCCCCGACAGCAGAGGTTCTCTGCATGCCTCCAGTCTACTCTCTTCCCACATACCAGGGTCCCCTAATCATCCCCCCATGGCAGAAGCTCATTGTGCTTCATTCCCCCTCCATGCCAAGGGCTCTCTGTAGCCCCTCTTTCTCCACCCCCACTATTCCCAACATGTCTGGGTCCTTCAACCACATCCCATGGGAGTTTCTGTTTGTCCCAATCCCCCATTTATTCTAGCATCCCCCATTCATCCAACAAGGCAGGGGTGCAGCGTGAACCCTCATTGCTTCCTTTTCCCCCATGACAGGGGCTGCCTATCTGTCTCCCATTCCTCTTCCCCTTCACACAAGAGGCGGTGTTCTCCATCTCCCATACCGGGGTCCCGCATTCTCCTCCAAAGGAAGGGGCTCTGTGTGCATGCCCCCATCTTTACTCTCTGTCTGGGAGACAGAGGTCATTCGGGAAGGCAGAGACGATATACAAGTGTTACATTGAAAGACATTCAGGGGTGTGTAAACAAGTCGTCTGATCTATAGACAATTGTAGAGCTGTTCAATGCTGTGCTAAAGAGCTGGCAGGGATTTCATGTGTCCCCTATTTTCCCCCTTTTGGTTTTCTGATTCCCCCCCAAATCAGTAAGTTTATGGACAATAATGTGTAAAATATTCCAGGAAATTCTGGAATTGATCAGAAGTGGCTTTCAAAAGTTACCACATTACATGCAGAAAGAAAAACAATAAAAAAATGTCGCTGAGTTAAGAGTAAGGGCTTTGCAAGTTCAACCAATAATCTGTGGTCATTTTGCTTTAGAGAAATATGTTGCAATCAGAGGAACTAGCAGCTTTTCCTTGCTCTAGTAGAGTATTGTATTTGTCTCTTCTAAGCTTCATTGGCATGGCAATAACTACTCAGCCACTGTCAAAAAATGGAGGACTGAGAAATCCAGTACTGGAAAGAATGCATCCCAAGAGGGTCAAGAGACCTGCTAGAGCACGCACGCACCCTCAGAGGGGATGAGGCACAAATCACAAAACAACATCACAAGCAAACCAGGCAAGAGATCTGGCAGATAATCTAATTGATCTAACATGCACATGATGGGGTCACAGTAATAAGGGCATGTCACAGAGGTATGTAATTATCACAGTAGGGTGGATCTGTGGCATTTATTTGAGTACTTTACTGTCTGAGCAATTTCAGTGCTGTGGCCCACCCAATTGGACCTGATAATACATTTTATTACTAAAACCTGAACTGGAGTTTGTGATGCACAGAATTCAGCAGAGTTAGTGAAAAGAACAAAAAGACAGAAAGGATTAGAGTGAAACAAATTACCAGAGAAGTAGACTAGATGTCTTAAATTTGAGGAGAGAGGAGGAAGATGGGTGTAACATTCACTAAATTCCAGAGGGGTATCCATGTTAAGTCTCTATACAGCAAAAACAATGAGAGTCCTGTAGCACCTTAAAGACTAACAAATTTCTGAGGGCATAAGCTTTCATGGGCTGCTATTCACTTCGTCAGATGCATGAAGTGGAAATCACAGATAGGTGTGCGCACACACGCACGCGCGCACGCACACACACGCACAGAGGTAAGAAACAACAATGGGGAGGGCAAGTGTTCATAAAGTCAAGACAGTCCCCCAAGCTGAAGCAAATACTCATCAGCAACCATACACCATACAACGTGAACATTAACTCAGGAACCTATCCCTGAAACAAACCCCGCTGCCAGCTCTGCCTGCACATCAACTCTAGTGATACCGCCACAGGTCCTGGCCTCTTCAGCCACACCATCAGGAGCTCATTCACCTGCACATCTACTAATGTAATATGTGCTGTCATGTGCCAGCAATGCCCCTCTGCCATGTACATTGGCTAAACCGGACTGTCACTACGCAAAAGAATAAATGGACACAAATCAGACATAAAAAATGGTAACACCCGTAAACCAGTAGGAGAGCACTTCAAACTCCCAGGACACACTGTAGCTGACTTGAAAGTTGCCGTACTGCTACAAAAAAACTTCAAAAACAGATTTCAGCAAGAAACTGCAGAGCTGGAACTCATATGCAAACTCGACACAATCAGACTGGGTCTGAATAGGGACTTGGAATGGTTATCTCTTTATAAGAAGTAACTGTCACTGTTCACACATTCTCACCCTCTAATCAACGGTTGTGAATAGGCCTCATCTACTCTAATTGAATTGAGTTTGTTAGCACTTGCGCACCCCATTGTTGTGTCTTATCCTTGGATATATATATATATACACACACACACACACACCTCCTATCTGTGATTTCCACTTCATGCATCTGACGAAGTGGGTTGCAGCCCACAAAAGCTTATGCCCGCAGAAATTTGTTAGTCTTTAAGATGCTACAGGACTCTTGGATTTTTTTATTCATTAAACTGAACGAAGCAGAATACTCAGAAGGCATTTACAATAAGAGAGCTGCCATGTGGAACACTGATTCAAACTATGGCTTGTTAGGTAAAGTCTGCAGACAACTTAATATGTGAGAAACAAAGGATTTAAAAATATACTTAAAAAAAGGCAGACTGAAAACAATACATTAAGAGATTAGTGGCTGGAAAGTTTAAGAGGCCATTTAACACAAAGTGGAAAAATATTTTCTCAATATTCAACCCTAAAAAACAATAACAGAGGACCTTTCAAATGAGGATATCAGAAGATCTTTATAAATATGGCAATGCTCTGTAAATTAAGTGTTGCATTAATTTTACGGATGAAGAAACTGAGGTACAGAGAAGAAAAGTGCTTTGTCTTAATTCATGCAACTAATCAGTGGCAAATCCAGGAAGAGAATCCACAAATCTTGCCTCCCAGTCCTGTTCCTTAACCATTATGGTCACACCCGGCAGAGATAACTGCCTACATTATACATGGAAAAGATGACAAATTCTTTTTTTGGGATGCTTACATTAGTAAGTTTACAATGGTAGCATTAAACTATTCACAGGGAAACCATTTCATTAAATGAGAGTGTTCAAACAGCGGAAGTGAAAGAGCACAAACACTGTATTTATTATACGAGGGAGTAGCACTTAAAAGTCCTAGTGGTTTGGAACAATGGGCCCTTTCTGAATAGCTCCCAATTGAAACTGGAAATCAGCTGCAATGGATATTTGTGTACGACAAACCTTTGCTTTGGTGGCAGCTGAGGCAAGAGCAGCAGCTGCAGCTGTGGCTACGTTTCCTTCGGAGATTTCATGTTCCACTTTCTTCTTTCCAGTGTCGTTTTCCTTGTCTTTGCACGCATCAACGTTTTCCTTGTTCTCTTCTGCCTCCTTCTCTTCTAAAGAGATGACCCAATCATTTTTACATTCATTCTTCACTGTTAATGACCATCACACAAGAGACAGGATTTACATAGCACGTACTTCTGATTTCACACAGCACAAATCCATACATCAACCAATTCCAACACTCCCGCTTAGGTGCTTTATGTTATTATAGCACCTCCGTATTTCTCCACATCTGCCACAGAAGCAGTCTGAACACTTCCACAAAATGTATACTCCAGAGGATCCCCCCCAAACCCTCCAGAGTAATGCTCCCAAAGTGCTTTCATTTTCTACCCCAATCACTCTTCTCTCCCCATCTTTTTCTTAGTCTTAATATCAAATAATTTTAAGTTGTATTTCCAATAAACAAATTCCATGATCATCTCCATTTTGAGATGCAATTGGAGACCTATTGTCTTGCTTTATCCTCTCCTAAAATCCCAAAGAAAAAAAATCCTGTCAGAAAAGATGTGGCAGATCCATATGACACAATCAGAACATTGATTCATAAAAGAAATGGCATGGGTACTTCAAATATAGGAAGATACTATGATTTTTCAGTACTTTATCCTCAACCAGTCAAATGAAATGATTTGCACAATCTCGTAAGGAAACTGAGAAAGCTTGCTAGCTTTTAAACACACAGCTGAGTTCACAGTAGCCCCATTCATCTGCTTCTTTACATTAGAAATGGGCCAACAGATTAGCAATAGTGGGAAACTCATTTATGTGGTTTGTGCTCACTTTAGCAATCTGCTCACCCAGTACCTACAGCCAAGATGAAAAAAGTCCCTAAATTGACGTCTGAAATGATTTCAGTACAAATTTAGTGCTTGAGCTTTTCTGTTAAATGAACTGGAATATCTACTGCTGAAACAAGATGCAAACCTGATGTGTGAGAGGAAATATTTCTGCCACAATTAACTTTATAATCTATTCCCACAGCTTTGGAGAAAGGCTTTTAAAATCAAAATGCAGCTCAAGTAACAGCTGTTGTCCATTACCTGACTTAGTATCAACAGTGACTTCATTGTCCAGCTCCTTTTCTGGATTTCTCTCATTTTCTCCTTCCTGTACCTTATCACCTTCCTCTATTTCACTTTCTCCTTTGTTTTCAATCTGGAATGTTAGAGGCGTGAGAAGGAAGAGAGAAAGAGAAACATAAGAAAAAAATATTTGTTAGCTTGGTCACAGATTCTCTTTGAAATGCTCTATCACCCTTGGGAAAGTGGACTAAATTTGGGACTGCCTGTTAGTTCCTTTCACAACCATGGTTAAGATTCTTGGGGACAAAGCAATTTCCATACTGGATCAGACCCATGATCTATCTAGTTCAGTAAGCCATCTTCACAAGGGCAGCATCAGATGTTGTTTCAGCACACAGTGCAAGAAACCGCACAATACAGAGGTGGAATAATCTTGTCCCTCCACAAAGATTTAATTCTAATCCCTAATAGTTAGAGACTGGTTAGAGAGGCAAGATATATTTCTCGGAACACTTTGTTATTCAGTTCCCACTTGTGTTGACACTGAAATATCTGCTAAGGGAATCTGTGATTGTATTCTGTAGTCCCAGAAGATAAACCTCTGAGATCTGCATGTGATGTGACGTGCAACAGTTTCATAGTTTTATGGATTCAGCGCATAAAGACTGGGATCTTGATAACTGATGTAATACATCGCTGCTCTGTTGTCCTGCATTTATTCTGATGACGTAGTCCGTGATATGTGGTAGGAAATATTGGCAAGCATAATGGACTGCTCTGAGCTCCAATATATTGATATGCAGGGTCACCTCCTGAGAGATCTATTTGCCCTGAGCTCTAAGGTTTTGGAATTGTGTGCCCCCAGCCTATGAGGTGATATTCTGTGGTGATATTCCTCCTGGGGGGAGACTGTACAAATGGAACTCCCAGACACACACCTTTTGTGGGTCCTTCCATTGGTTCAGAGAATTGAGGCCCTTCCAAGGTACAGACACGTGCTTGAGTAGACAGTCTGCTGGGAGTGTAGATGGTTCTCAACTACACTTGAAGACACTGAGAATGAAGTCTTGCTAGGGAGGTCATGAATGTACAGGCTGCCATATAACCAAGAATTTGTAGGAAAGCCCTTGCAGGGGTGTTTGTGGATTCCACTGAATAGTTGAAAGAAGGTTGACCATTATGATGAATCTGCCCCTGGAGAAGTACGCTCTGGCAGACTAGGAGTCCAGACTGGCCTCTCTATGTTTTGTGTTTTCCAGGAAGAATTCTCCATGTTCAGGTAGAGATCCAGAGACAGAGACAAGGACAGGGCCTTGCTGGTTGTTGTCTGCATTTTGAGGAGTGATCAGCCTTTTCAGGAGCAAGTCATCTAGGTATAGAAAAGAGGATGCCTATCTGACACAGACAGGCTACTGCAGCAAATTAGTGGTAGCAATCCTTGCCTACTATGAAAAGTAGAAATTGCCTGTGTGAGGGATGAATGGCAACATGAATATAAGAATCCTGAAGGTGAAGGGAAACAGATCAGTCTCCTGGTAAGAAGCTGAACTAAATGGAACATCTCATGGAAATTACGTCTAGGATCCATCTGTCTGAGATGATGAGCTCCCAGAAAGGAAGGAACTGGGAGACATGAGCCCTATAAGTGTGGGAGGGAGAATAGATGTAATGTAGGATCTGGAGCAGAAGTAATTTGTGACCCTTGACCAATGGGTCAAAATGGATGTTTTGACAATGTTGCTGGCTGGGAGGTTGCTGAAGAGGATGGTGCTTTCTTTGGAGAATTCAGGCTTCTTTGGGGGTTTGGTAGTTTCTGGGAGGTTCCTGGGCTGGTAGTGGATTGGCCAAGATCATTGAGCTGTCTGCCACCTGCTGTATTTTCTTTTTGTCTCATGTGTACAGATGCAGATCAGTCAGCTTAACTTCAGTACCCGGAATGATAATGGAGCAAATAATTAAGCAATCAATTTGCAAACACCTAGAAGTAAGAAGATGGTAAGTAACAGTCAACATGGAATTGTCAACAACAATTCATGTCAAACCAACCTGATAGCTTTCTTTGACAGGGTAACAAGCCTTGTGGATGGGAGAAGTGGTAGATGTGGTATATCTTGACTTTAATAAGGCTTTTGATACTGTCTTGCATGATCTTCTCATAAACAAACAGGAAATACAACCTAGATGGAGCTACTATAAGGTGAATGCATAACTGGTTTGAAATCTGTTCCCAGAAAGTAATCATTAGTCTTCACAGTCAAGCTGGAAGGGCATATCGAGTGGGGTTCGGAAGGGATCAGTTCTGGGTCTAATTCTGCTCAATACCTTCATCAGTGATTTAGATACTGGCATAGAAAGTACACTTATAAAGTCTGCAGACGATGCCAAGCTGGGAGGGGTTGCAAGTGCTTTACAGGATAGAATTAAAATTAAAAATGATCTGGAGAAATAGTCTGAGATAAATAGGGTGAAATTTAATAAGGACAAAGTACTCCACTTAGGAAGGAACAATCAATTGCACACATACAAAATGGCAAATGGCTCCCTAGGAAAGAGTTATGCAGAAAAGGATCAGGGGGTCACAGTATTCACAAGCTAAATATTAAAGGCCAAAAGGTAGCTCTTACGGACCAGCAGGTCAGGCTGTTTTAGCTCCATATCAGATGGCGTCAAACAGGATTGATGCTGCCCATTCCATTTGTTAACAGCCTCCATCACCAGAGAGTTCGGAGTCAGGTGGAAGAAAAAAAAATATTGTGAGCCTTTCGGAGGATGTAATACTTTTTGTCAGTTCATTTACACGTAGGTGGGACATTAACTGGAGTTATCCCACACCACATGTGCTCAGGTAAACAAAGCTTCATTGACAGGCAAGTCAATCTTGCCCTGAAGTGAATGAAGGACATCCAACAAGGAATGTTAGGTTTCTGAATCTCCTCTATCAGGACTTGTAAGGTGTCTGCTAGTCTTTTTATGAGTTCTTGAATAGCCTTGATATCACTGACATAGGGTGGCGGGGGAGGTACGATAGCCTAACTTGGTAATAAGGAAGATTTGTGGGACAGCAGTATTTCTTCCTCTTCCACTGGTTCCTGTTCCCGACGATCTATTTGTGGGACAGGACCTACGGGTATTAATTGACATTCCTTATATGACCTCTTAAGATGGCACCCCGTAGAAAGGGTTGCCATAAGGAGCTCAGGAGTACCAGTGGTGAGATTGGTACTGGGAAGTGACCTGCATTTGCACTGATACCAAGGTTAGAAAGGTAGGTAGTGAGGTGTGCCAGAGAATGCTGTAACAATACCATCTGGAAGTATCTCTTGATACCCTAAAAGAGTCTATGTGAGGACTGTTTTGGTACTGAAGGGCGAGTCGCTGCTGATGAAATGGACACAGGGTAAGTAGGCTTAGTGAGGTGGGCTGATACTGGCGGGGATACCTCTCAGTACTTCTTAGTAACGGTGATTTGGGCTCTTTGAGGATCTTATCCTTGTGAGATAGAAGCTTGGACTGTACTAGGGACCCTGGATGTGATTCCCCCAGAGTAAGAAGATCAGATAGTACCGGAGACTGTACCAGAAGAGGTATGGTATGCTTTTCACTTCTGGGGAGGTGCCAATGTCAGTGGTGCGCTAGATGGCTTGTTGGTATGCAATGTGGCCTTCTTAGCTGGTACTGTGGTCATGGTATCAGAGGGAAAGGGAGCATAAGAGGTACTCATATTTGCATAAGGTCTCCTGAGACCCCGATTGAATATGTGACTTTTCCCTGTTCTTCTTTTGTTCTGGAGAATGGCTCTTTTCTTCTTGGAAGGTCTGGGGAGAGTACCAGAGCTTCTAGGGTCATTGCTTTACAGCAGAAGCAGATGTGGTTGGTGAAACCAATGCACAGGGGATGACTCAGACAAAGTGGGTCTCAGCATGTACTCTGTAAGTAGGAGTTTAAATCTGTCCTCCCTCAATTTTTAGATCTACTTTGGAATCCTAAGCATATTTTACATTTGGAGGGAATTATTTCTTCCAAGCAGCAAAGGCAGCTTGAACGTGTGTTTCTTTGGGAAAGGACCTGTGACATGTGTGACAATGTTTGAAGCCTGGGGTCTTGTGTATAACCTGCACTTGAGCTGTGGATGAAGCTCAAGGGCAAAAAAACATTGAGGGCCCAAAATGGGCAAACAAGGAAAGGGTAGAGGACCCCCTCAAAGCACAAACTTGTGCTAATAATAGGAAAAAAATAAAGAAATAATTAAGAAAAACTTACAAGAAAGCGAGGTGTAGTGAGCTGAATGGGCTCAGCTAATGGAGCCTCTGATGCTCCATCTTAAGCCGCAGGCGGCTGAGAAGGAACTGGAGGGGCGGTGGGTTCGTTCCTCTCTTTATACCTTCATATCAGGGCATGAGGGTGTGTAACGTGCAGGCGTGGACACTGCTGACAAAAATCTCTGCTCAAAAATGCACTGGTGTGCACCTATCCTGCCATGAAGCACTCACCAGCACATTACTTGGTGAAATGGAATTCCTCGAGCATTCTAGCTTATTCGAACTCAAGGGTCTTAACTGTATTAACGAAATGAGCAGTGATTTCATGTGTAAGCATGGAGGTGGCAAATACTTCAACACTGGCAAGTAATTTGGATTTATCTGAATGACTAACCTGTTCTGTTCTATTAGACCATGAATTATTTCCAATAAGTTTGGAACCATAGTTTTCATGCCCACGATTACTTTGCACTGTATTTACACATATTATTTCGTAAAAGCAATATAAAATACTCGAGAAGAATACAGCAAACAAGGAGTAACATTCAGGATTACGTACTGTGAGTTTAACCACTGATGTTCATTCGACTGAAAAAGTGTGGTAACAGGAAAGTATCACAGGTATCTGCAGACAACGCAGTTATTGCATATTCAACAAAATCAGTTCTAGAGCACTAGTTTGATTCTAGTCCAGGACAGTACTGAGCATAATCATTGCCATTACCACTTGACAGTTCAGTGATCTATTTGAAAACAGCTGCTAAGTCACAGTCTAGACTCTAGATCTTAGTGGACACTTATCTACATCACAAAACCCACCACTGCAATCACCCCCTTTTGCGGACCATTTCGGGAGGAGAGATGAAGGCCTGAACAGACCAAATGAGCTCCTTTCACATTCCTAGAGAGTGGCTCTCTAAGGGTTTCATCCCATACACACTGAAGCCAATGACGACTTTGCCATTGACTATCATGGGCTTAGGTTCCAGCTCTAAGTCAGAGTTGAGTTGCATTCGCTAGAAAAAGGAGGGAAGCCTGAATAAATAACTTCACTCAGGTTGCAACTCAGTCCAACTCCTGCTGGTACCCAGAAGGGAAATACAAGAACTATTTTCAGTGTCTTTCATCCTCTCAATGTCTCTTGGTCTGTATTTGTTCTCTAAAAATAGTTTGCTCAGAACACTTGGCAGTCCAACACAACTGAGGTACACTAAATTAAAAATTAGGAATTTGGAGGACTATGATCTCTCTTCACTGATCTGGTGTCGGATTAAAGCAGTGGTACTTAGTCATGGAGAGCCCATTTGTCACTCAATTAAACTGTACAGGGCCACAAACGACACAGTACTGCACAATCAGGAATTGGTATCATCAATCCAACACTACAAGGAAAACTTCGCAACATGTCAGGATGTGTTGCTGCAGTTTTTCTTATGGCTCTACAATTAAATTTCCCATCTCCACTTTGACCCTTCCTCAGCCCCTTTCCTCATGGCTGGGAAGAACAGGACTAGATAATGACACCTCCTCTCACACTGCTCAGCAATAAACTTGTGGGGGGCACTCCTATTACAGCAGTGTTCAATTCACTCTGCACAAGAGGAGGCTGAGAATCAGGAGCTCTTTACTAAACTTTAAGTCATCTGGGGTAAGGCCCATCTTCTCATGATGCACCTGTAGAGTGACTAACACAATGGGCCCCAATCTTTGATTAAGGCCTCTAGGTGTAACTGTAATACAAATAACTCAGACTTGTGAACTTCATGAAGAGAATCACTGTATCAGAGACACAGCTCAGGCTCTTACCTTTTCTGACTGTTGACCATCTGTCTCAGTTTCCATTTTTTCTTCTTCAGCTACATCTGTGAGAAGAAATACAAGCACATAAAGTAGAATGGTTAAAAGTGCCATAATGATCATTTACTATGCTTGAAAATTAAGTACAGGTCTAACAAATTTCCTGCTCTGTTGTGATAATTGGGCTTACAAATTTAACTTAATTGTGAGTTGGAGTGCAAATTCATAAGATGTCACAACCTATAACAACAAATGCTGATGGGACTAGCTAGGTGCAAGAAAACCAGAGAGAGAAACTGGATTAATCTGAAACAAAAAGGCCATGTTCATATAAACCAAGGACTATGGAAATTATGCTTGTTAAAAATAGATGATGTGGAGCTGAAAGTTAATGAATCAAAACTGGCATGTCAGACATTAGGGCTAATTAGGTGGACAAAATAATGAGGGGATACTATCACACCCTCGTTCTTTTTTTAGGTCTTTAAAAAGATCTTTTTGGATGGGAGAGGAGATGGACAGAAAAAATGGAGTGAAAGAACAGACAGAGGATACTGATGCAAACTTCATTAATTCATGGCTGCCACCTCCACCATCTCCTGGGACCCCAGACCTTTTATTATTCTAATCCTAAAGTGTGTCCTGACTAGACCAGGTAAGAGAAAGGGACACAGTTAGCATTGCCACCTCTACTGGCTCCAACTAAATCCCAGCCACCACCTGAGATGAAATGGGATTGGATTTAAAAACAGTCGCAACAATAGCTGCTCCAGCTCATTTCAAGTAACTTATTTTCTTTTCCCTAGAAGGACAGTTATTTCTAAGGATCAGATTTAGTCACGGAGGTCATAGATTATGGGACTTTCCAAGACTTCCATGATTTTCGGGTGGGGCTGCTGCCACCCATCTGATTGGCTGGCCAGCCTGCTGGAGTAGCGGGGCTTGCACAGCTGCAAGCCCCACAGCTCTGTTCCCTCCCACCCCCAAGTAATTCTTAGTAACAGTCAGGGACAGGTCATGGCATCCGTGATTTTTTGTTTATTGTCCGCAATGTGTCCCTGACTTTTACTAAATATTCCTGTGACAAAATCTTAACCTAATTTATTACCATCTTTAATAATAACTAAGAGACTGTCAAACAAGAGGTTTCTCCTTCTATAATTCTCTCTAGTTAAAGGGAACAAAACGTGTTGTTAGAATAAAAGTCTTACTTAATTCTTTACATTTCAAAAGCTTGAACTGTTTTGTTTCTTTTCTGTATCTTTAATAAAAGGTTGAAAGAACTTTTAATTGTGTTTGCACCATGGTACTAAGCAGGCTGAGGTCTCTGAATGCCAAACCCTGGACCTTTTTTAACACTGTTTAATTTTGGACAGTGACGGGGGTTATGTTAATAATTTTGGGCCATTTGTTCCACCTAAATTAATACAATAGTTCTTTAAGATGTAAGAAAGCTTCATAATACTGGACACTTGGGAAGCTTGGCTGCTCTATACATTATGCTATGGCCTTAGTTAAAAATCAGGTTTAAATGCAGCTTCATCTTTGCAGGTTTGGCCAACCAGAGTAGGTGAGGCCAACAATATTGAAATAGCTATGCTCTATGAAGCTACATAGTTAGCCTATGCAGACAGAACTCAAACTGTTCTACACCTGGCTACACTCGAATTCTGTAACATGTTCAATCCATGTTAGAATTCAGTAGGTTGACTATATTATAACAACACGCTCTGTCAATGTAGTCGATTTGTCTGTGCAGATGTTTCATTACTCAGGCATGCAAGACTCACCTGAGAATTTCTTATAATATAATCACGGCTAAATACAAACTTCTTGGACTACTGTATGAACTCTACGCATATAAATGTCAGCATGCATAGAAGATCAATAGAAGACTATTTCCAATTTGCAGGTGATAAAAACACTATCAGAGTCTACTTTTATCATGTTATCTAAATCTGACAGCAGAAGAGTCATTTATGCACTGTAAAAATATTCTCACACTAAGTTCTAGCAACTCTACAAACAGTGTTAAAGCATTAAACATTCACAAGAAATCCTCTCCTCATTATTTCCCTGCCCTAGAGTTTGCTATGGATTGTTCTTTAAGACAGACTAACAACTAACCTTGATGTCTAACTTCAAGGCCATAACTTCAAGAAACTTCTCTGAAGGTTTTCTTTCAGTCCCTATAACCACAGTCACTTTGCCTAAGCTTTATAACTAGGGCCTTAGTTTTCCCATCATAAAACCCCTCCCCAAATTCTCCAATTAAAAAAACCCCATAAAATCTGTGTTTTTCTGCAATTAAAATGAAATGCTGAACTTTAGTTTCCTTAGCCACAATATATATAGGTAACAGTTGAACACAATGTTTTATTGATATATTTACTATTTTTAAGAGGACAGCCCAAGCCCTGCCCATTCTCTTGATTATCTAATTTAGCCCAAGTCCCAATTAGATCAGACAATTGAGGTTCCACTGTATATGTTTTTGTTTTTTCACAAAATGTAAAAACTAAAGATTCTCTGTAAAAATGCAAATTTCGTGGTTTTCTGTGGCAAACAGATTTCAAGGATCCCTGTTCATGACTAACTAGCCCCTTCATGTCTCCTATCTCCAGAACTTGTTCCTCAAAACACATTTCTTTCAAAAGGCCCACAAGACCTAGTTATACCCTCAAAGAAGTGCTAAAACAGATAACAGAATTTTGATGATTTAAGGAATCTATGTAAAATTTGAATTCTGGCTGATATTATGAAATTGCTTATTGAAATGCCTCAGGGTAACTGGAGTCAGTGCCATGCTGTAAGGGGTGTGTCATCTATTCCCCAAACCAAGGACAATAGAGGGTTGTCAAACCTTGATATTCCCGTTCAAGTGGGAGCACCTCAGTACCAATGGGATGGCTGAGCACAAGAGAAATCAGGCTGACCGAATGTGTCTGCAAAACTGAGATTTAAAGCTACAGAATTTTTACAGAAGCAGAACAAAGGAAAAATTGGTGGTGGTGTTGGGTTTTAAAAGCCACAGAGCCTGACAGACTTGAGGAAAACTCATGAAGACTCAAGGAAGCTTGGGTAGAAGACATGAACAGAAGGGCATGGCTTTATAGTAGAGAAGTATTGTTTTATTGAGACCAGCCAAGAAAGAAGGAAACAGACTGCACCAGAGAGAAACTCTGATTCGGAGGAGATGCCATATGCAAGGAGGTAGGATCCTGGACTCCTTAGCGGATTCTGACCTAAGCTCAAAGAATGCGTAAGAGTGTTAAGAAACGGAGGCAGGGAAATGTGGGTAGGTGTTTGTTTTTGTCTAGATCTATATATTTCTTGTGATACTTAAAGTAAAAGACAACTGGGTTTTTTTTTTAATCCTTACAAAACTTGTGTGTAATTTGCTTTCACTATCACATGTCCCCAAAGAGGTGAACTTAACTTGAGTGCCCACAAGGCAGGGGCTCTGGGAAAGGGCTTAGGCAACTGGTAAGTCTAAGAGGTCAGCACTAGCCCTGGGGGCCTAGGGAACCAGGGTCACAGGGTCACAATTCTGTGAAGGGGTAACAGACAGAGTCTGTGGCCAGGAAATGTGAGGCACCCAAAACAGGCCAAGGGGAGAGAGAGTGTTGCAGCCAGCTGAGACCAAGGAAAGCTTAAGCACACACTGGTCTAGGATGGGGCTCAAACACAGCAGCCTGATGAGAGTATAGCTTGGACAGCTCCAACTAGGGCTGTGTGACAAAAATAGTTTTAAAAAAATGAAAAGACGTGGGTTTCATAAAAGAGTTCACTGTTCAATCACTTGTTTTTTGTTGCAGTTAAGAACAGAAGAACAACAACAATACTGGGTCAGATCAATGGTCCATATAGCCCAATATCCTATCTTCTGACAGTGGCAACGTCAGGTACTTCAGAGGGAATGAACAGAACAGGTCATCATCAAATGATCCACCTCCCATCGCCCATTCCCAGCTTCTGGCAAACAGAGGCTAGGGACATTTCAGAGCACAGCTATTAGTTACTGATGGACCTATCCTCCATGAACTTATCAAGTTCTTTCCTGAACCCAATTATAGTCTTGGCCTTCACCACATTCTCTGGCAAAAAGTTCCACAGGTTGACCGTGCATTGTGTGAAGAAATGCTTCCTTTTGTTCATTTTAAAACATGCTGCCTATTTATTTTATTTGGTGACCCATCAGTTTTTGTGTTACGAGAAGGAGCAAATAACACTTCCTTATTTACTTTCAAGTCATGATTTTATAGACCTCTATCATATCCCCACTTAGTTGTCTTTTTTGCAAGCTGAAAAGTCCCAGTCTTATTAATTTCTCCTCATATGGAAGCTGTTACAAACCCCTAATCATTTTTGTTGCCTTTTTCTATTCCTTTTCCAATTCCAATATATCTTTTTTGAGATGGGGAACAGATCTGCATGCAGTAATCAAGATGTGAGCATACCATGGATTTATATCAAGGCAATATATTTTCAGTCTTATTATCTATCCCTTTTCGAATGATTCCCAACATAACATTGTTAGCTTTTTTCATTGCTGTTGCAGAGCAGTGGATGTTTTCAGAGAACGAACTATAATGGCTCCAAGATCTCTTTCTTGAGTGGTAACAGCTAATTTAGACCTTGTTATTTATATGTATAGTTGGGATTATGTTTTCCAATATGCATTACTTTTACATTTATCAGCACTGCATTTCATCTGCCACTTTGTTGCCCAGTCACCCAGTTTCATGAGATCCCTTTGTAACTCTTCATAGTCTGCTTTGGACTTAACTGTCTTGAATACTTTTGTATCATCCACATATTTTGTCACCTCTCTGTTTACCCCTTTTTCTAGCTCATTTATGAGTATGTTGAAAAGTATTGGTCCCACGACAGACCGTTGGGGGACACCACTATTCACCTCTCTCCATTCTGAAAAGTGTCCATTTATTTCTACCCTTTGCTTCCTATCTTTTAACCAGTTACTGATTCAGGAGAAAACCTTCCCTCTTATACCATGACAGCTTACTTTGCTTAAGAGTCTTTAGTGAGGGACATTGTCAAAGGCTTTCTGAAAATTTAAGTACACTATATCCACTGGATCATCTTTGTTCACCCCTCAAAGAATTCTAGTAGGTTGGTGAGGCTTGATTTCCCCTTACAGAAAACATGTTGACTCTTTCCCAACAAATCATGTTCATCCATGTGTCTGATAATCCTGTTCTTTACTATAGTTTCAACAAGTAAACTGGTACTGAAGTTAGACTTACTGGCCTGGGATTGCCGGGATTGCCTCTGGAGCCTTTTTAAAAAATTGGCATCACATTAGCTATCCTCCAGTCATCTGGTACAGAAGCTGATTTAAAGGATAGGTTACATACCACAATTAGTAGTTCTGCAATTTCACATTTGAGTTCTTTCAGAACTCTTAAGTGAATATCATTTGGTCCTGGTGACTTATTACTATTTAGTTTATCTATTTGTTCCAAAAGCTCTTCTAATAACAGACCACTTGCTGTCTGGTTAGACTGTAAGCTCTTCAGGCCAAAGATCTTTCCTAAATATATGCATGCTAAGCACCTACATCAACAAATCTATATCAACAAAAATATCTCAACTGTCTCATCAAAACTTCAACCAGGTACCGTTTAGTTAGAAATTTTCTGCGTAAATAATTATTGATGAGTTAGCTTACTATCCCATCCAACCTTGAGAAAGTCATGTTGCACAATAATCTAATCAACAGTGTGAGGAGGACAACAACATGGAGGAAAGTGAAAGTGTTAAAAAAAAGTTAGTAGAATGGTTACCAATGCTAGATGCATGGGAATCTCTATAAAGTATGAATGTTTTAACATGAATTAGTTTCATTTCAAGCTAATTAGTATACCACTGTACACTTGTCCTTAGGATAGGTCTCTTGATGCCACCCACAGTTCATTAATTAAGCTATTATTTTAATGAATGTTTATGCAAAGTTTCCACTAACAAAGATTGGGCTCTTAGGGATAGGAAAAGTATACATACAGAGCTGGAATACTGTGAAGCTTTATTTGGATTTCATTATGGACTTAATTGTTCCTAAGGCTTTGCGCATATTTATTTAGAAGGTTAAGAAACACCTAAAATGCCGAAAATACATAGAGGAGAGGGAAATGTCAACCCACGTTACAGACTGGTCAATAAACCTTCTCAAAAGGAGTGCATCTGTTCAAGAATTATTTGGTGGCCTAGCAATGCCATATGGAAGACACAGATTAGTTTGTCTCAGAGACTCTTGTCTGCAGCCTAAGAGCAGAATTCCAGGCTGTGCTTAAAGAAGTAAAAGAAGTGGCACTGATAGATTATGTAGGAATTTTCAGTCTGTCCTTTGCAACACGAGAGCCAAAGAATAGGGAATTGAAGGTGGTGTATTTAATGGGGAGTAAAGCTAATAAAACTAAAACCAGAAAATTCTACAGAAACGATATATAAAGTTCTGTTGAAGTGCAGCTTAGTCAGAGCTCCAAGCTGCTGGCAACCCAAAATTCCCAAGTATCTCTCAGTACAGAGGAACTGAAGGAATTCATGTGCAAAAGCAGCAGCAAAACAGGACACCTGCATTATGTATAAAACAAAAATGACTGATTAGAAAATGGGCTGTGGGGAACAGTGAAGCAATTCTGAAGTTTTGATTCAGGCAGATCTCCAAGTCAGAATGGCTAATCTCATTTTGCACAGCCGTTTGAAGTGGCAAAAGAACTCCCTGCTGTTTATACACTCTGAATTGCATTTGATAATAAAAGGTTATAATTAAAATAATCACGTGGGCTCCCTGATCGCAGCCACCATAACACTGAAAAGCAATATATAATGTGTAGACAGCTTTTTTTACTCCACTCACAATAGTACTGCATATTCCTCTGTATCCCAAGTAAAATTAAGTTTCAATTCTGCTTTAATACTGAGTTAGCAACAAAAAACAAACAAACAAAAAAACCCACATTAAACATGTTATCATGGTTTCAAAATGAAGAAATTCTTAGGATAATACTTTTCAGGAAAATGGTGGTCACCACTTGGGTGACTGATATACTTTAGTCCAATAAATCACAGAAATTAGAGACTGTTGATGCTCATTAATCCCTATTTAGTTCACGCCTTAGTGGCTAGAGCAACATTGTTTCCTATAGCATATTCTCCAGTCCTTTGCTCTTTCTACCCATCAAAAAGGCTATTATAAACATACTTTGCATTTCTATAGCAACTGCTATCAAAGGCCCTATTAGCTCCTTACAAACATTAAACAAGCCTCCCCAGACCTTAGTGCAGTACTTATTACCTCATTTACAAACGGGAAAACTTGCCCAATGTCAGTCAACGAAAATGCAGGGTAGAGCCAGAGTCACAACTCCCAGTATCATGCTCTCACTTATACACAATACTCCATCCCATTCTATTAAAACAGCTCCTTACCAAGTTACATGGTAAACGTAAGATGTGGTCAACAGAAAATATACCATGCAAGCAATGTGATTGAATTAATGAACAATAAGAATTTGAACTTCACTTTTCTATAAAGCATTTACATTTGTTCCTGTACTTATCTAACTCACCTATAAAAAAATCCAGAGCTCTTTGGTTTGAATTGTGAACTCCTTGCAGTTAATCTATTTTTGCTTGTGGAGTTCACATCCTCAACCAATACTTCATTGTGCTCTTACAACAACTACTATATGCACTTCTGAACCTGTGTAGCTGATCAGATCTACAGAAGAAAGACTCCACCCAGCACAGCATGCCATCTTTGCAGTGGCACAAAAATTTCACTCATAAAACACATTTATTCTTTTAAAAAGAAT
This sequence comes from Mesoclemmys tuberculata, assembly GCA_007922155.1. Classification (NCBI taxonomy): domain Eukaryota; kingdom Metazoa; phylum Chordata; order Testudines; family Chelidae; genus Mesoclemmys; species Mesoclemmys tuberculata. The sequence goes on along the minus strand of ML675603.1, from coordinate 1,668,640 downwards.
ATTTCTGAGTTGCAAACTGCTTATGAGAAAGTTTTCTGCATTTAATCTTTCCATGCATTTATCAGTTACAATGTCACCTTGAGGCAACATCATGCTCACCTGGTTTACTTTTTAAATTGTAACTCATGTATTTGTTGCAAAGTAAAGGACTAGTTCTCAGTGAGACTAGACTACCTGAAATATGTTACATTCTAAAATTCAGCAACAAAAAAAGTGCACAAATAAATTTTACACTTCCCCACTGTAAGTTTTGTTTATTTCCCACCCTCCCTTTCATTACAAAACTAAAAGAATTTTCCTCAAAATTCCAAAAAAAATATTCCCCTCTGGGAGGAGACTAAACATTGAATATGTTTGGCTACTAATTAAATTTTATTATAGTCACATTTTCACATGGTCATAATTCCTGATGTAACCTGGGTTGTGTAGTAGTGACTGTAATAATAAAATATTGTTTTAATAAAAAATAATAAAGTCAGGATGACAAGTTTAGCCAGGTAGTAGTTGATGGCTTTTGAAAACTGTCTTATTGCATTGGCTACAGAGCCATTATTTGCAGCGACATTGCTGTGACTGCAGGCCTCCAGCCACCGTGAACCACTTTACATTTCTTGCTTATACTGAAGGGTGCATGCAGGAATACTAAATGAATTAAATGAAAAAGGAAACTCGAAAAGTCTCTGCTTATTAGTTTCCGGGGAAACCAAATTTAATTTATCTGAGGTTATACAGGTTTCTCTACATTTTAATCCATTTCAACTACCACAGTAGTGGGAATTTCAAAATGAATTTAATGTATTAAGGAAACTAGACTCCTGTAAAAAAATAAGTATGAAAACCAAATGTGAAAAGTATGTGGATCTGTGAATAACATATTGACTCTCTGGATACAAATGATAAAATAAAGGATGCTTGTATTCCAGCGAGATCCAGACATGGCCCTAGTTGATTTTGCTGCAAACCAGAAACAAAATCTGATCAGGTTAATGAAGAATAGACAAAACTGACAATTGAGATGGGAATTAATTATCTGGAGAACGTGTGTCTCCAACACAAACTGATGGTGATAACCTTCCTTCCTTTCTATCAGGAGTGCTTGGCCACAAGGGTTTCCATTTCCACAGTCCTCTTTAGCAGGTCCTGCATCATAGCACTAATATTTCTGGTGGAGAAAATCTATATGGATCAGTAAATGATGTTTCTTAAGCAGCAAGAGGTTAGATGGCTTTCAAGGAATGTAAGGCACCATCCCAAGGAAAAACTCAGCACCTCCAGCCTAAAAGCACACATCTCCCGTACCCCAGGAATCAAACATTCTTAGTTTTAATGGTAAAACACAACAAGAACAGGCTGCTCTGTATATAGGTAGCACCACCTACTGGTTAGTGATGAGGAACCTATGATTGGCTTCTAAGGAAACGCCATTTGACTCTACAAGTGGAGAAGTGAAACAGACTTCAAATCAACAGGGAAATTATGAAGTGCTGAACTTTGTTTATTTCTCTAACCAGATTACGAGTAAGCTACATGAGACACTCAGCCTAACCAGATAAACCAACTCCCCACTCTCATCAGTAGAACAATAAGCAAAACCAAGCATCAATGCAAAGTTATCTTTAAAATGTGTTTAAGCTTGATGGGTAATTTGGAGGTGCCCTTAGACCAAATTGGCCCCCTTCAACTTCACTGATAGGACCCATTTACACAATTCATTATAACACTCTTTAACATGGACAAAGTGATTAAAACGATTCTGGATAAACAAAGTATTAGCAGTGGAAAGGGAGATATGGACTGAATGATTAAAGTTATGGCAATCTTGCTAGTAAGTGGCACCATTTTTTCTCCAGGCTTGGTGAAAGGTAGGAATGCACATTATTTAGAACTTCCCATACTTGTACTCTGTGAAACTTCTACCTGCTCAGCATGACTCATAGACTTTAAGGTCAGAAGGGATCAATATGCTCATCTAGTCTGACATCCTGTACAACACAGGCCACAGAACTTAACCCCCTACCCCCTCCTGTAATAGATCCTCAACTTGTTACTGAAGTTCTCAAATCATGGTGTAAAGACTTCAAGTTACAGAGAATCCACCAGCAAGTGACTCCATGCCCCATTCTACAGAAGAAGGTGAAAACCCTCCAGAGCCTTTGCCAATATGCCCCAAGGGAAAATTCCTTCTTGACTCCAAATATAGCAAACTAAAGCCTGAGCATGTGGGCAAGCCAACGAACAGACAAACTTTCCCCAGAGAGGAATAGGTAGTGCACTAAAAGCTTGTGCAAGCAGTTGTGAACACTTCATGAATTCACTGTAAGAAAGGATGGATATTTATCACCAGTGCTAAAAAGGCACTATACTACCTCAGAGAGCTCTTGCAAGGACATGAATAAGTAAAATATTCCAAGATTGTTCATTTTAGCAACATTTGCACTCAGTCAAGTCACACCATGAGATGTACCTGCCAAAAATACAGGAGATAAAATGACCATCCTTATGTATGTTTATCCTGCCTGTGAAACTTTCAAGTGCACAGACGCAGGAGGAGCTGGGGCAAAACCATTCATAAAAACAACAGTGGTGAAGTTCATCACTCTCTCTCTCTTATGCCTCTCTATTCCATGAAGAGCACAAAGCCTTCCATCTTTGCCAGTCTCTTTGTTTTCTCCCATATCATTTTGAGAATTTTCAGTTCTTCTGTTGGGCATTTTCATGTTATACATGGCCTAGCTTTTTGCCTCTTGACTCAGGGGCTCCAGTCCAATGCCTATCTTATGTTATTTGGGTCTTTCCTCCATGTGTATCCTAGCCATCTCCATTTTTGTTCTGTAATTTGTGATTTTTTTCATCATCTGATATTGAGGACTTGTCTAAGGCAATGGTTTATGAAAACCTGGAGTTTAGGTAGTAAGATCTTAATAAAACTCCAAGTTTCAGCACCACAGAGTAAGACTGACTTTACAATGGTGTTGAATACTCTAAGTTTAGCTTGGAGGGCAAAGATTTGTTTCTTCAGATCAGCTTTAAAGTTACAAAGGCAAGACTGGCTTTCGCTATTCTGAATTTAATGTCTTCATGCATTCCATCTGCGGTACACAGTGTTGCCAAGACATGTGAAACATCAGACCTCTTAGACTCATAGGTCAGAAGGGACCAATATGATCATCTAGTCTGACCTCCTGCACAAGGCAGGCCACAAAACCCTACCCATACACATATATAACAACCCCGAACCCATGACTGAGTTATTGAAATCCTCAAAAGTGAGATTTGAAGACCTCAAGCTGCAGGGAATTGATCAGCAAGCGACCCATGCCCCACGCTGCGGAGGAAGGCGAAAAACCTCCGGGGCCTCTGCCAATCCGCCCCGGAGGAAAATTCCTTCCCGACCCCAAATATGGCGATCAGCTAAACCCCGAGCATGTGGGCAAGACTCACCAGCCAGCACCCAAAATAGATTTCTCTGCAGTAACTCAGTTCCCATCCCATCCAACATTCCCACAGACCATTAAGCAGACTTATCTGCCGATAATCCAAATCAATTGCTCAAATTAAACTATCCCATCATAACATCCCCTCCATATACTTATCAAGCTTAGTCTTAAAGCCAGATAAGTCATTTGCCCCCGCTACTTCCCTCGGAAGGCTGTTCTACATCAGTTCCATGGACTGTGTCTTCACATGGCTGGAAGGCTTGAGTGCCCCCATGATCCCAAGAGTTATGATGGCAAGAGCATAACTCCTGATAGGCCACCCATGCCAGACAGGTCAATGGATAGGAGCCAGACTAAAGGGCGTCCACCGTCCTTCCTGGTAGGGGGTTAAGAGTGGGCTAACAATCAGCTCCTGTTTTTTTTTTTTTTTAAATGTCTTTATGGAAACCTACACTATTGTTCAACACACTCCATCTAATACAACTCAATTCAAATAGGCCTAGAAGAGAGATGATGCAAAGTGGCCAAATCCACAAAGCAGACTCAGCTGATGAACTTCAATACCGATCCATTTGTAATTGTAATGTCCACAGTTAGATTAGAATTTCCTGAATACTTTTTTTTTTTTGGTAACAGACAAGCTACATCTCAGAACTGTGTGTTCCTGTGGTCAGAGCAAAGGCTCCTAGGTCTTAGTCTTTTGTCATCTCCCTATCTGGACTACTGCAATGCAATATACTTGGGCATGAAACCTTCATTTCTTAGGTAACGCCAACTAGTACCGAAAGCTGAAGTACATCTCCTCAGCAACACAGGCTACCATGAACACATTCCCTAGGATATGACATTAAGTTCAGGGACTTGGTCCTTATCCGGAAGGCACTCAACGGTCTGCACACAGTAAAGATCACCTAATGCTCTGGGATGAGGACCAGAGAGACAACGCCACTTCTCAGGCACAATGGAACTTTTTACTACAAGGGCAGAGATTATCTGTGCAGTAGACAGAGCTTTTCCAGGGCTGTATCTGAAGTTGTAGAAAAAGCTCCTAAAGGAATTAAGTGCCATGACAAGTCTCACCACCTACCACTCCAAGTGCAAGGTGAACTTCTTTGACACGCCTCTCTTAACACACACATCACTAGAAACACAAAAAACTCCAGTCACATTCATACCAAAACACCACACTGTTCTTCACAAACAATTTTCTTGTGTGAAAAGAAAAAGTGAAAGAACCAAGCACATGTGACAGATGTTAATCACATCATTTAATGCACTACTTGAAGGGGCTTAGACAGTACAGTAATGAGAGCAGGAGAAGAACCTGTATAAAACAGAACAAAACAGAACGGAGGTTTGCTTAATGTTTGGTGTAGTGCTCTGAGATCCTTGAATGGAATCACTGCAGAAGAACAAAGTATTGTAACTCCTCCCACCAAACTCAACATTCTTCAATATCACCCACACTGAAATCCCCAATTATAGTCATACTGCATTTATTAATTAAAATATTTGCAAAGTCTGAGATAGATGGGCAAGGGCTGTACCTGGCTGCAAAGTGTGTAAACATCACTGTGGAGTGATATATATAGGCACTGTTCCCAGTCAACAGGTTACTGATCAATTCTAGTAGTTCTTAACCTTCTTGGGGTCATGACCTCAATCGTCCTGGATTCTACCACAAAAAGGCTTTATGGAGAAGCAATCTTTTGCAGCCAAAAAATGATTGTGAGGTTTGGGTCATTTGAAGACGCAGCAGGAGGTTTTGGGGGCTAGACAGGGTGCTGCCTGCTAGAAGTGGGGCAGGTGTTGAGCTGGTGGGCTTCACCCAAAAATGCTGGGTTGCTGGTGCTGGGTGGTGCTCTTTTCTCCCTCCCCATACTTGCCTGACACTCAGATATAAGGCCTCGTTGCTCCAAAAACCCATACAGCTAGCTCCTCTGCCTCTGCAACTGACGTGTGTGGGCAAGGACAGAAGGGGAGGAGAAAGTGCAGGACTATTATTGGATTTGGGTACAGGAATGCTTAGAGCAAAGTCACAGAGGCTCTGAAGAATGTATGCGGAAGTTAATTTTTGTATAGATTATAAAATAGCAAAAACATACTGAGAGTTCGTTTGGGAAACTGCTTTTCTCTAGACATCTTGCATCTCTCCAGAATGGAGCTGGCTGTACCTTTAAGATTCTGGCATTCAAGTGGCTCTTTGTACAAGCAATTAGTACTTAATCCTGTCCACGGTGCATTTGGGCAAACATCAATGTGCATCTTGCAAAGTATGTGTGCAAACAAAACTGGTAACAAATAGACGTTTTTATTTTGTATTTTTTAAAAACCATGAAATACAGGAAGATGAGGCTGATTATTAAGGACTTGATCCTACCTTTAAAGGTAACAGTGAACAAAAACTCCTATGATGAGGGCTCCCAGTGCATTCGGAAGAGAAATTATAGATGTCCTTGATTCACAGCATTTATCAATCATGTTAACCATTTAATCCGATCTATGCTTGACTCTAATTATCTATAATGGTTCCACATATTGATGTAAAGGAAGCTGGTTGTCAGCTTCGAATACAGCAAACCACAAAGGTTATTACAGATCAGAATTCTAGTCTAACTGCAGCTCCCAGTCTATTCCACTCACATTTCCCATGTGACAATGAAATATATCAATATTAAAATACAGTTTTCAGAAGAGACTAGTGGAGCTATAATTTTATTTCTAGACTACAGCAATTAATGAACCTTAATTATAGTGTTTCCTAAATAGATAATTTAGTTTTCAAGGATGACATCTTTAGGTGTAATACTTCAGTTCGAGTCATGCAAGAATAGCTAGCTTTTTCAGTAGGCAAATGCATATTAAAAACACCACTGCATATTAAAAACACCACTGCAAGTGCAACCTTGGTAGATTCTTCCCCTGTGCCCTCCACTGCAAAGCTGTTTTGAGGTGAAAGGCCATGCAGATTGTTGAGTGACCCAGTTCACTCTTGCTGTGAAGCTCCCCCAGGGAGAACCATCTGCTGTTGTCCTAATTTATTCCATTAGTCACAGTCCAATACAAATCGCATTAACTATAACAGGCCAGTATTTGTTATAGAACCTAGTTCTCATATCATTCAGAAATAATCATGTTCTGATTGTTGACTTTCCACATACCCTTATTAAATGACAAAGGCTACAAAATCTGTATTTGGAACTAGTGGGTAAATCTTTTGGGGGGAAAGGGCAACTGATGGGCCTGTATAACATACTAATGATACACGACTAATTCATTTAATGGCTCATGCCCCAGTGAAGTCCACTCCTGTAATCTCAAATCCTGCTGGGCAAGATTTACTAGCAAACTGTAAGACTCAAGCGAAAATAGCATTAAATCCATTGATAATTTTAATGTAACTGTCAATTTAATCTTAATCTAAGATGGAGAATATTTAGGTTTGTTTTACATGAGACTCAGATAAGGAAAATAAAACCATTCTTCCTTTAATGACTTAGAGGGCTGTAACTCCTCTTGTCAATTCCACATAACAAAACAATGCGACATAGACATGGAGAAGCAGGTATTTCAGATGCCATGATTATTTTTCAGCATCTATTTGTCATTTCATTTCAAAGGTCTATGCTTCTCCACATCAGCTGTGCCCTGCTCCACCATGTGGAACTGAAAAGAGGCAACAGAGTGCTATGGAATAGCTTGCTAATTACAGTTTCCGTTATTTTTTTTAAAAAATCTGACAAGTCTAATGTGAAATACAGGGGGTATTCGGCAGTATTTTTAGTTTAAAGTAAACACTGTCCAATTTAAACCTATGAGATTTTTAAAAGTAAGTAGTGCAGACAGTAATCATATACCTACTTCAGTAGGGAATGAGGCTTAGAGCAGAAGGTGTTTAGTGTGCTTTTGTGCTCCAAGTGCCTATGAGCCCACCTCACAAAACTGCTACACAATTTGATACTCTTTGCTCAGGTCTGGAGTAATGGGGATACGGCAGGTAAGGAGTGAGATGTGCTGGTAGAGCTTGAAGTAAAGCTTACACCCTATCCAGATTACACCATGCTCAGTGTTATCTGGTACGAGACATGCTTCACTGGCACAAACCCTAAATTCACTCACAAATTATTTATGGTAGCATGAACAAGACACCAGCCAACCAATGCTGCACAGAAAATTTGAGATATTAAAAATTTACTGACAAACATTAACAGTGCTGCCAGATCTTTACTGAATGTTTAAAGATTAAAATCTTTTTGCACTTTAGTGGGTATATAGCACAATCCCCATGGGCGCACTGTGCGGTAAACCAAATGGAAGAAATAAGAGCAGCTATGCTGCAGGGCTTAAGGAATTAAATAGAAAATTGAGTTATACACTTTACAGTCTCCTTTTAAGAATGGGATTTAAAGAGAGGTCAATTTTCAGTGAAAAGGGATTTTCCATGTATTCTAGGAGGAGCAACAGCTGCAGTTTCTACACATCTGTGCAATAGATAATTTTTGTAGCATGTATAATTATAGCCTAAAATATTAGTCTTGTATATCTACTGGGCATCTACTGAAGTAACTCAATAAAACAAAAGCACCTGCACATTAGAAACTCAGCTCAACACGAAATCACCACTAGCCAATATACACCATCAATCCGCAGTTCACATCTCATGAAACACTTTTCTCATCATTATTGTTGTCTAATGCTGTGCCCAGAACACAATCAGGAAACAGAATGGAGATGAAGAAAAACACATTATGTAAGGATTCTTTGTTTTCAGGAGGGGTGTTCTGTACTTACATTTTGACAACGCCATACAATCCAGTTGGTTTTATCATAGCTATTAGAGATGGAAGGCATTATGTCTCATATGGTCTGACCCACCCTCATTACCATGGGGCTAATGTAGAATTGTTCTCTCTGGAATATTTAAGTGTTTTGTTTCATCTGCTTTTATATCTCCCAGGTGATGGGGTTTTCATTTTGAATCTTATGAATCAGAACATCTGAAATGCCATTCTGGATCCGAACCAAAGTCCATCTTGTCCAGTATCAGAGGCTTCAGAGGTAGGTGTAAGAACTCTGAAGTAGACAGATGTGGGATAATCTGCCGATTACAAGCTGATTTATGATAAACTATAGGCAAGACTTACTGCTGACAATTATTTGTTCAATGATTGTCTAAGTCTCTTTCTGACCTATGAAGTACAGAAAAAGTAAGGGTGGGACCAAAGAGAGAGATGGTATATTAAAGCCTAAAAGATTCATGCTATTATCATACTCTATATAGATAATATATGTGCTGGTTTCTGGCTGATAAAAAGCACTGAAGATAAACCTGATCTGCAGAAATGTCTGCATTCAAGACTTTCAACCTACCCAGTTTCTCTGGCTCCTCTGGACCCGTTCCAGCAATGCAGCTGCTCTCTAGCCCGTATGTTGGATCCACCTTTCCAGAGGTTCTTGCTGCCTCCTGCACTTTCTTGACATGGGCTTCAACTAGTTCCAGTGGTACCTCCTCTCGAACCCGAGAAAATTCCTCTGTTAAAGAATTGTAGAGGAAATACTATTGTCTGCACATCACCGGTCAAAAATAAAGTTTTCACAGACCCACACATAAATACGATAACAAAATGAATTTTCAATATATTCTGAAGTTCCTCCTCACTTGTAACATGAAGAAGCTCATTTCCTCCCTTAAATGTGGTAGTTAGCAGAAGTGAGAGTTAACACCTCTTCCAAACTCTACAAATGCAAACTAGCAAGTTTATCCTATCTAGAGAAAATGAGATGATCGGTTACTGAGTATGCAGGAAATACTCTATCCAATCATGAATTACATATATAACCAGGAAAGCAACAAATTAAAATTAACAGAACCAAAATCAACAGCTACGATCTTTTTGTTTTATCTTTTTGCCCTACAAGATTCCAAATAAGTGATTTAACATTGTAGCAGTATTTCTTAATGTACACTTAAACCAAATTATGATAAAAAATAACACTGGGCACTTATACAGTGCTTTACAAACATTAACCCATTAATAGTTCATAGAATCATGGAAGCGCAGGACTGGAGGGACCTCAATACATTATCTAGTCTAGTCCCCCACACTCAAGGCAGGACTAAGTAATAACTAGGCCATTCCTAATAATAGAAGGCAACAGACTAGAGGGAGATGAAGGCATCAGTAAAAAGCAGAAGGGTTTCCAAAGACCTTTGTCAGCCATACACTGTCTGTTTATTTCAGTAGCACTGATAAAACGCCAAACAGAAGATAACCATACTGGTATCTCCTCCCCAAATAATTTTATAGATATTTACTTTGGTTTTCAACTTATGTTGGCTACATTTTGGACGAACACTAAAGACAGTAGCCTATCTTTCTGAAATTCAAGAGGAAGCCAGCAGCCAAGCACAAAGTTACATGCCAGACAAAACTGTAAGGAAAGATGGCTATGGTGACCCCATACCTAAAGCAGCTTTAGCAGCAGCTGATGCCACCCGAGGATCCACCACAGATGCCAAAAAAGCAACAGTGCTCATCACTGGGTTCCCAGACTGGCTGAAAGGTACAGGCTGGTAAGCCAATGGACCTAGAGATGCGTCAGAGTTCTCCAGATAAGGGTCCTCTATGGGAAGTCTCAGAAAGTGAAGAATACATTCATCCTGGGTGCGACTCCCAACGTGCTCAGAGACTTTATTCCAGTCATCTTTGTACATCTCCAGAGCCTGCAACACAGTAAGAGTAAGAACGGTTTTGCAAATAATGCTATGTATACACAAGTTGTTTTGTTTCACTGGCCTCCATTGTGGTGACAAACAGAAGAGTGAGTAAAGAAAGGGGAACTATGTGAAGGGGAATATACAAACATTGATTTTTCATCAAAACTTGTTTATACAGTGGATGACCGCTCACTTAAACACCAAGTTGAATTTATAGGGTATGCGAACCAGTAAACAGTATAATGCTGGTCTTTTATTTCGTACTCCAACCACACAAGCTGGTTCTCTTATTGCTAGTTGCCAGCTCAAAAACTTGGAAGATTTTGCAAAACAACTGTTTAATTTATAAATCAGCACACAACCTATATTGAGACTACTTAAACACACCAACCTTTGTAATAGACTGCAGCAAAGGGGAGTGATGGTTCTTTGAGATGTGTGATCCCTATCTGGATTACAATCCCACTCCCATCCTCTCCGCTATGGGCTCGATGCCTGTCAGTAAGGGGAAACTGAGAGGGCGGTGACCTGTGCAGCCTTATAAGACCTCGGGTGCACCACGTGGATCATGCAAGGCATGCACATGGCACACATGTGCACCCACGTCTGGAATCTAGATAGGGACCACACATCTCAAAAAACCATCAGTTACAGTAAGTAACTTCCCTTTCTTCTTTGAGTGCTGGTCCCTCTGTGGATTCCAGAGGTAGGTAGTGTAGCAAGCAGTAATCAATGTGGAGGTGGGCACAAAGGCTTAGCAGATGTGAGAGTTTGTAGGATTGGGTGGCCCACTGGTGCATGCGTAGCTGATGAGTTGGCAATGGTGTAATGTGCAGTAAATGTGTGAATGGAAGCCCATGTTGCTCCCTTGCAAATGTCATGCCACAGGATGAATGCGAGGAGGGTGGACATGGTGGCTTGTGCCCTTGTGGAGTGAGCTGATGCCTGGTGGTGGAGGGACTCAAGAAAGGGAGTTGCACTCTGTGATGCAGCGTGAGATCCATTTAGAGATGCATTAGAAAGAGAGAGTGCGGCCTCTATGGCATTCCTCCATAGCGATAAAGAGTCTGGGCGAGGCTCAGAAGATGCAGGTACATTGGAGAAAAAGGTGGTGCCCGCCAGGACCTTGGATGGGTTGTACCACCATTACAGAGAACTTACTATTGATAGTGGGAGGAAGACTAGTTTGTTGAGATGGTTCTTCTGTGGGTTGTACCACCAATCTTAGCGACTGTTGGAGGCACCTCATGTGGAGGTGCATATATGACATGATGACAACAAAGACCTTTGTGAACATGGGAGAAGCAGTGACTATCCTGAAGGTGAGGACATGGAATTGGTAATGAGAATGCCACACCATAAAACGAAGTAATTTGGGATGGGCAGGATGAATGGCCACATGGAAGTACACATCCTTCACATTGAGAAACGCGAACCAGGTTCCACGTGTGTGGGCGGGGATAATTTGAAGGAGTGTAACCATACAGAAGTGGAATTTGCGGATGAAACAATTTAACATCTGTAGATCCAGAATGGGGCAAAGGTCTCCTCCATTTTTCAGTGTGAGGATGTAGAGAGAGTAGAAGCCATAGCCTTGCCAGTGTCGAGGAACTCGTTCTATGGCCCCCTTTTGGAGGGGTGTTTGTGTTTCCTTCTGAAGGAGGCATATTCAAGTTTGATCTGCAAGGCGGCTGTGAGGTGGGTGACGGAGAGTATGGGGGTGTGACTGTGCGGAATTCTATAAGGTATCCCCAGTGTATGATGTTCAGTATCCATCGGTTGGTGGTAATCTTGCTCCAATTGTGGGTGAAGAGAGCAAGCTGGCCCCCGAAGATGACTGGAGAAGCTAGGGAAAGGGTGGGGTCCGCGGGTCTTTGGGGAAGAGTCAAAAGGGTGGTCTCAGAGGGCATTGATAGGAGGTGGAGGTGATGGAAGTAGTTGCTTTAGAGTGTTGGGGTTGCTGGGAACATTAGTGGTGGTGGGGTTGTTCCTTTTGGCAAGGAGGGTAGGGTTGGCAGGTGGGTGGGTGTGGTATCTGAGTTGGAAAGTTTGTTGGTTTTGGAATCAGGTAGGGGCTAGACTGTATAAGTCCAATGATCAAAGTGTAGCTCGAAAGTCTTTCAGGGAATGAAGGCTCTCATCAGTCTTGTCGCTAAATAGTTCCTGGTTGCCAAAAAGGAGGTCCCCCAGGGTGGTTTGGACTTTCTTGGGCAAACCAGATGTTTGCAGCCAAGAGTCTCTTCTATACACCACTCCTGATGCTAGGGAGTGTGCTGCTGTGTCTGCTTCATCTACCGCCAACTGGAGAGAGACCTTGGATACCAGTTTGCCTTCCTCAATAAGGGCTTTGAAGTCCATTTGTTTGTCCTCCAGAAAGGAGGCTTGGAACTTTGCTAGATTTGAGTATGACTTGAAGTCATACTTTACTTTGGTATGGCTTGGTAGCTGGCTATACGGAACCGCAGGACAGTTGATGAGTAGAATCATAGAATATTAGAGTTGGAAGGGACCTCAGGAGGTATCCAGTCCAACCCTCTGCTAAAAGCAGGACTATCCTCAGCTAAATCATCCCAGCAAGGGTTTTGTCAAGCCGCAGCTTAAAAACCTCTAAAGATGGAGATTCCACCACCTCCCTAGGTAACCTATTCCAATGCTTCACCACACTCCTAGTGAAAAACTTTTTCCTAATGTCCAACCTAGACCTCCCCCAGTGAAACTTGAAACTGTTGCTCCTTGTTCTGTCATCTGCCACCACTGAAAACAGCCTAGCTCCATCCTCCCTGGAACCCCCTTTCAGGTAGTTAAAGGCTGCTATCAAATCTCTCTTCATTCTTCTCTTCTGACCTTCCGTTCAATCAGGTCGAGCTTTTTTGTGGTACGATATGGGAGGAGTGGTCTTGGAATGTTGTTGCCTAGCCCGTTAAATTGCTGCCTGCACCACTAGCGAGTTTGGTGGTGGATGCATGACCAGGAAATCAGTGTTCCAGACTGAGACAAAGTAACGTATCTCTGCATGCTTTGGCATTGGGGTGCAGAAGGCCGGGATATCCCCCACTGCTTGGACACGTGGAAGAAATGTGTTGTGTATCAGTAACGTAACATGTGATGGTGAAGGTGAAAGTCTAGAGCAGGAGAAAACAATCAGTTGCCCAGCTGCTTTTAAATTCCCTTCTACAAGATATCTGAACTACCAGAAATTTCCTCATCTTCAGGACAACATCAAGGTTTTCTGATTTATATTCCCCTCACACAAGAAAGATTTACATGGATTTTCTCACTTTCAGGGAAGGAGACTCAAAAGGTAGATCAGCTTTGAACAGACTACTTGACTTATCGATTCCCATAAGACACTTCAATAGCATGGTGATGGGTACGTCAAATGTCTAGATAGAGTTCTCACAAGAGAATATTCTTAGACACACAAATGCAAAAAGTAAAAAGATAATGGAAGTTTCAGCAGACATGCCAAGGACTAAAACAGATCAAAGACCAAACTATCACTCTCACCCTCTGAGGTAGTTATTCCAATTTAGGACTGATGGTAGGGAAGCTTGTACAGGGGTTGAATATGCTGTCACTTGTGGGCTGTGGGTAAAGAGGACCTCAGTCTCCAGGACTATTAGTATGGCACCTTTCTCTCTAATTTTTTTTTTTAAGCGTAGAATGAATTGCTTTTCAGACAGGAGTCCTGGCCTCACAAGACTGGAAGGAAGTGTTTTGCAGTAGCAAGTGCCTCAGGTCTGAGTATTTCTCATCAAAGCCATGGTGTAATCTCTTTTCACAGGACATTCTGGGATGTCAAAGTTGCTGAGAGTCAGCTAGGGAAAATACAAGCTGAATAACACTTTGGAAGGTGTGGAAAGAGACTAGCCAAATGGATAGCTGAGCTGAAAATTGAAATATTATAAATGTGTTGTGCATTGACCAACTTGAAGGAGCATACCCACAGCAGGTGGCCTAAAGACTTGTATTGTATGATGGTTATAAGTGGTTTAGTTTTGCCTTGTTGAAACTTTTGAATCAGTTTCTCTTGCAGAGTTTAAACCTAGCATATCTAGACGTGGTAAAAAAAAATTGGAGACCTCCAGAATGACCTTGGTCCACTGCTGTACCCTCCACACAAAATGTAGGAAACAGGATTAGGTGAGCAAATGCCACAGAAAATGTATCTGGATTATTCCACTGAGACATTTTCTTGCCATTTTTGGACACCATAAAAGTATAGTACCTTTTACTATAAATTAAAAGATCATGGCTGGATCACCATCATTTCTAATAAGTTTTAACCAAGCATAAAACTTCATTTACTGCAGTGAGGTGTTGCAATGTTGAATTTGCAATCTAGATGTCGGATTTTCACAAGTCATTCTATTATTTCTCTTCTATTCTAGTGGAACTACAACATTCCATGCTAGTCAAGTTATGAATTAACACTAAGCCCTGGTCTATACTTACCTGACGATTCGGCAGCAGTTGATAGGAGTTACCCAAGCTACACAGAGTAGCTTGGGTAACTCCTGTGACAGCTGTGCTTCCCTTCTGTGCAGTGTCTTCACTGCACTGCACCAACGGGAACCACGTTCCCATCTGCACTGCGCTATGCCACTCGAGGGGGAGGTTTACCAGTGTCGACTTCTGGATTGATTGAGTGGGTCTTCACTGACCGCTCAATTGATACAAATAGGTCGATCTGATGGTGGCAACATTGCCGTTGTCAGTATAGACATACCTTAAGGAAATGGCAAATAGAACGTTGGTTGAAAGTTATTCCACCAACATGAAAAAGACAGTTACTGACCTTGTAACTGTTGTTCTTCTTGATGTGTTGCTCACGTCCATTCCATTGTAGGTATGTGCATGCCTCCATGCATGGTTACCAGAGCTCTTTTCTCTTTAGCAGTATCCGTGGGGCCGGCTCCGTTGCCCCCTGGAGCCCCACACACTGCCAACCCTATGCCTCCTCAGTTCCTTCTTGCTGTCAACTCCAGCAGCGGGGACGGGGCTGGGTCATGGAATGGACATGAGCAACACATCTCAAAGAACAACCGTTACAAAGTTAGTAACTTGTCTTTTCTTCTTTGAGTGCTTGCTCATGTCCATTCCATTGTAGATGACTCACAAGCAATACCTTGGAGGTGGGCTGGAGTTACAGATGAGCTGCCTGCAGCACCGCTCTGCTGAAGCCCATGTTGTCCTGCGCCTGCTGGACGATGGCCTAGTGGGACATGAAGTTGTATACAGATGACCAGGTGGCAGCCTGCAGATGTCTTGCACAGGCACTCTTGCTAGAAAGGCTGTGGAAGAAGCTTGAGCTCTAGTTGGGTGGGCTGTAATTATCCCTGGAAGAGGACCTTCACCTGCTCATAGCAGAACATGATGCAGGAAGTTATCCACGATGAGATGTGCTGAGTGGAAACAGGCAAGCCTTTCATCTGATCAGCCACCACGATGAAGAGTTGTGTAGATCTCCAGAACGGTCTCGTGCTCTCAATGCAGGATGCTAATACCCATCTAACATCTAGCGTGTGCCACCTCCTCTCCTCTTCTGAGCCATACGGTTTGGGAAAAAACATGGGGAGAAAAATACCGTGGTTATAATGAAATTGTGAAACCACCTTAGACAGGAAGGCCGGATGTGGCCGCAACTGAACTTTATTCTTATAGAACAAAGTATAAGGAGGCTCCGAGGTCAGTGCCCTAATCTCAGAGGCCCTCCGTGCCAAAGTAATGGCCACCAGGAAGACCACGTTCCATGACAGCAGCAGTAAAGGGCATGTAGCCATGGGCTCAAAGAGGGACCCTGTGAACCGCGAGAGGACCAGGCTGAGATTTCAGGGAGGCACTGGATAACAAACCTGAGGATAGAGCTTCTCCATCCTTTTCAGGAACCTAATTGTCATAGGGTGGGAGAAAACCGATCTCAACTCCAAAGGTTGGTGGAAGGCTGATATAGCTGCTAGGTGGACCTTCAGGGAGGCCATGGCTAGCCCCTGGACTTTCAGTTGCAATAGGTACTCCAGGATCATCTGTACTGGTGACAATCCAGGTGAATTCCCTGGGATTCTGCTCAACAGGTAAATTGCCTCCATTTAGCCCGATACACGACCGGTGTGTAAGGCTTCCTGCTACCCAGCAGGATTTGTTGGACTTGTGCCAGACAGGCTCGCTTGTCTGCGCTCAGCCATGGAACCTCCATGCAGTGAGGTGTAGGGAGTCCAGGTTCAGGTGCAGCAAGGAACCTTAATCCTGGGACAGGAGATTGTGCCATCTTGGAAGATCCAGTGGGGGGTGCAATCGATAGGTCCAGCAGCATGCTGAACCAGTGCTGGTGTGGCCAGGCCACTGCAATTAAGATAACGTCCACCTTGTCCCTCTTCATTTTCAGCAGGACTGTGTGAAGGAGAGGAATGGATGGAAACATGTACATGAAACTCCCCGACTACTGCAGAAGGAAGGCATCGGAGAGCGACCTGGCCTCCAGACCACACAGGGAACAGAACTGCAGGCATTTCCTGTGCCATGCTGATGTGAACAAGTCCACCTGGGGAGAGCCCCACCACTGGAAAATCATAGACACAACCCCTGAATGCAGCGACCAGTCATGGCAGGGGAAGAACGACCTGCTGAGGTGGTCTGCCTCGTCGTTTCTCACTTCTGGGAGGTAAGAAGTTATTATGTGAAAATTGTGCTTCACTGCCAGTTCCCACAGACAAATGGCTTTCTTGCAGAGGGCTGAGGAATGGGCTCCCCCATGCCTGTTGATGTAATACATGTCTGCCGTATTGTCTGTTCGTACCTGCACCACCTTGCCCGCAATAAAGTGGAGGAACACTCCATACATTAGCCAAATAGTTCGTTATTCTCTCGCGTTGATGTGCATGTGCCTCTTCTAGCTTGACCAAACCCCTTGTGTGCCAAGGTTGGTGCTGATATGGACCCACCACTCTAAGTCCAAGGCTTCTGATACCAGGGTGACTGAGGGGACTAGCTCTTCAAATGGCACACCCCTCAACACTGCCTGGGTGCTCCGCCACCAGTCTAGTGTGGCCAGGAGCTGCAGGAGGAACTGTGACCACCTGGTACAGGGAATGTCTGCTCAGGGCATAAACCGAGGCCAGCCACGACTGAAGTGGTCTGAGTCTTAGGCAACCTTGCTTCACCATGTAAATGCAAGCCGCCATTTGGCCTAACAGCTGCAGATAGTGCCTGGCTGTTGTCGTCAGGCAGAGGTGCATGCGAGCAATGATGGCAGACATTGCCTCAAAGTGTAACTGGGGTAGTGTCCAGGACCGCCCCAATGAACTTTATCCGCTGCACCGGGGTTAATGTGGACTTTTGTTAGTTTATTAGCAGGCCCAGCTAGCAGCAGGTGGCACATGTCAGAACCACATTGTTCTGGACCTGGGCCCTAGACCTGCCCCTGATTAGCCAGTCGTTCAAATACGGGAAAATTTGGACCCCTCTGCACCTCAGGTGCGCTGCCACCACCTCCATACATTTTGTAAACATCCTTGGGGTTGAGGAAAGGTCAAAGGGCAATGCTGCAAACTGGTAGTGGGAGCCTGCTACCGCGAAATGAAGGAAATGCCTGTGGAAGACAGAAATGTGGAAGTATGCATCCTTTAGGTTGAGGGTGGTATACCAGTCTCCTGGCTCCAGGGAGGGGATGATGGAGGCAAAGGAGACCATATGAAATTTCAGCCTCTTGAGACATTTGTTGAGATGATGCAGGTCTAGTATAGGTCTTAGACCCCTTTCGCTTTGGGGATGAGGAAGTACCTCAAGTAAAACCCTTTTCCCTTCATGTCCTGTGGAACCCCTTCTATGACCCCCAGGCTGAGAAGGGTCTTTACCTCTTGCATGAGAAGTCACTCATGAGAGGGGTCGCCGGAGAGAGATGAGGAGGGAAGGTTGTTGGGAGAGGCAGAAGCAAACTGGAGGGCTTACCCTGCTGAAACTATGCCAAGGACTCAGCGATCCGAAGTGACAGTGGCCCATTCAGACAGGAAGGGAACTAGGTGGTTCAAGAAAGGCCGGGAGGGATCCAGGGAACAGGCTGGCATGCCACCCATCGGCGCACCTTCAAAAATGACCTCCTTTGATTACCAGATCACCTAGACAACTTTTGCTTGGGGGGGGGGGCTGAAGAGGACCCTGGCATTGGCTGATGTCTCCTAGACCCCCTATTTCTGTTCCTCTGTCTGTAGGGGGTGAACTGCTGTGGCTGGTACCTCTGCTGTTGTTGGCCCTGAGGACAGAACTAGCATCTAGAGGTCTGCAGTGTATAAAGACGCAAGTAGTGAAGCATGGCCCTTGAGTCTTTCAGATCATGCAACTTCGCATCTGTCTGGTCTGAAAACAAGGCTGGCCCATCGAAGGGAAGGTCCTGGATGGACTGCTGGATCTCCTGGGACAGCCCCGAGAATTGCAGCCACGAACACCTATGCATGCAGATAGCAGAGGCTACGGCTCTGCCCGCTGCGTCTGCTGCATCTGAAGATGCCTGTAGCGCTGCTCTGGCCACTGTGGTACCTTCCTCCAGGATGGTACTGAAGTCCAGTGCCTGGTCCTGGGGCAAAGCATCCGTAAAGCACTTTAGCGAGTCTGAGAGATTGTACCTGCCCAGGAGAACCTGCTGATTAGCAATTTGAAAGCTCAGGCTTGCCATCAAATAAACCTTTCTCCCAAACAGGTCCAACTTCTTGTTATCTTGTTTTTTGGTGTGGAACAGGGCGGTCCCTGCCTATTCTGCTGGTTGGCCACATCTACCACCAGGATACCGGGACATATTTTTTCTCAGGCCTTTAGAGGTTGGGGCCACTGATGAAGAGGTCTGCCACAGAGCCCTCACTATCTTCAATAGGGCAACCCAGGCTGGGGCGGCAACTGCCAGGACATTAAAGAGACTGTCTAATGCCTCCTTCAGTTCCTCCGCCTCCAACCCCAAGTTGGAATCCACCCCCTTGAGAAGTTCTCGATGTGCCCTGAAATCATCCAGGGGTGCTGAGTGCCCCTGGGTGACCGCCTTGTCTGGGGAAGAGGAGGAAGACTGGACAGGTGCATTGGGTGGTGGCATCTCTTCCCACTGGCGAGGGGTCCCAACACAGGGCCCTTCCTGGGGGTCCGAGTTGTTGTTGGAGGCTGAATGATGGCCCTCCTCCAGAGCCCATGGTGTGGACTGCACCCCAGTCAACCTGAGTGACTGTGGACATGGCCCGACCAGGAAACCCTCAGGGTCCCCAATACTGCCACTGGGGTGGCCACTGACCTTGAGGCCATCCAGGGGCTTCTGGGATGAAGGGTGCTCTGGCATCTTTTGTTGGTGCTGATGATTTGCCCGGTGGCCATCCTCTCAAGAGGACACTGACTCACTGTCAGACCACCACGGTGGGGCTGCCTTGGAGGCTCCCACTGTACGGTGCTGAGTAGCGGGGGAGTGATGACCTGATCTGTGAGTGCTCCGGCGCTCTGGAGAACAGCTTCTTGGTGTCATTGATCGTGACAATGAGAAGACCCAGTGCCGGTGCCACGACTGGTGCCAACACAAGGAACCATGCTCCGACTGCGAACTGGAGCACCCAGAGCAGTGCCTGGGCACTGGTGATTTACAGTGCCACTTCCCTCTCGGTGCCAAGTCAGCCTCCAGCGACTGGGCTGTGCTGCACTAGTGCGAGTGAACTCCTCAGTGCTGGGGATTGGGAATGGTGCCGATTTTCCTCTGGGGAGCAGCCTCCTATAGGCGACCCAGGCTGGCACTGCTTCCTGGAATGAACTTCGCCCGGTGCTGGGAATCATGACCGGTGCTAGGAGGGCAGCCTTGCTTCATTGTCCACCGATGCGGAGTGCTCCGGCGAGTGTGACCTGGAGCATCTTCTGGGGGAGTGGCGCTGTGCCAATCCCTCCATCCAGGGCGACTGGGTTGTTGGAAATCCTCTTCCCCACTCCAGGGATTGCCTGAGCCAACCAGCGGGTCCCAATGCAGGCTTCCCCTGTGGCACTGGCCCCTTCTCTCTCAGCAGAGGCCGGGGCAGCGTAGACAAGGCCAACAAGGTCTGTACTGCCTGAAAAGCCTCCAGTGTCAACGGCGTCAGCAGGTGCAGAGATGCTCTCCCATTCTCAGGAGTCGGGGTGGGGCTCTCTGGTTGGAGACACAGGCTTCAGCGGTGGCGAGCAAGTCTTCACTGTCTGGCTTTGGTGCGGCCCCATGCTAGACTCTGCTCTCTTGGACAGTGCAGGGGAGCACTCTGTGCACTGCCTCTGCTGCTGCTTCTTCGACAAAGAGGAAGAAGTCTATGCTGAGACGGAGACGGCACTGATGCCACGCTCGATACTGAAGCAGAATGTGTTGGCTTGGAGGCTGGTCAGAGTGCTGCCTCCATCAGGGAGGCTTTCTAGAGGATCTCTGTCTTTTTGGGTCCAAGATCTGAAATCCTTACAAATTTTGCATTTGTCCTTACAATAAGCTTCCTCCAGGCACTTTAGGCAACTATCATGGGGATCGCTCAATGGAAAGGCCTTCCCACAGGAGGCACACAGTTTGAAACCAGTGACTGAGGCATGCCCTGTTCCTGGCAAAGTCCCAGCCGGGACTATCCTAAGTGACTATCTACCACTATTAACAACACTTAAAGTCTATTCTACCTAAGACAAACAACAAATGATTAAGGGAGAACAAAAGGGATTGAGCACTTGCAATACAAGTCAAAGCAGTCCCAGGCGGAAAGAAGGAACTTAAGGGGTGTAGGGCCAGCAGTGCCTCATATACTGAGGCATGTGCACAGGGCTCCAGGGGGCACCAGAGCCAGCCCTACGGGTACTGCTAAAGGGAAAAAAGTTCCAGTAACCGTGCATAGAGGCACGCACACACCTACAATGGAACGGACATGAGCAAGAAGAACCTTGAAAAGAAACCTTTCATTTGTTTAACCCAAAGTAACAACTGTCTGTTGAAATATAAACTAATCAAGCAAATTAACTATAGCATAAATTTTAAATGTCAGGGTTGATAAGCAAGGCAATATCTCTATTATCTATGTTGAGGTATTAAATTCTTATGGTTATACAGTATATGCCCAGTATCAACTGCTATTTAGCTATTCTTGCTCTGTAAACCCAGTTGGAGTGGCTGTAACTTTGCTAACTGTGCTAAAAGAAATATTACAGAGAGTTTTTCTTAAGTGTGAGCACATGGGGTTCCCGACTGATGAGTAATTTTAATAATACTGAACCTGATCCTGGAACAAGACCCTACCAAATGTCAGAGTGCCAACTGAAAATTCTTAAGTAATCAGTATAATCAATACACAATCAATAGATCAGGAAACAGTGCATGCATGGCCTAAACAGACACTGCTAGTAAAAATCTGGAATCAAGAGCACATACACACCTCCAGTGGGACACACATGTAGACAATCACTGGAAGAAGAGCCTGATTACATTTCATATCACATACAAAAGCCTTCTTTCTTTGGATTACCTTCAGTATCCAACATTCTCCTTCATCAGTTCTTACCTCTAGTAGCAGCAGTGTCTCTTGTTCTGTCCATTCTCTGCCAGCACTGGCTCCCTTACTCTATAAAGGAGGAAAAGTCAAAATAGATTACTTATCTTTGCAGGGCACTACTTTGAGCAAAAGCACTTCTTGTAAAAGAGGCAGCTGTAGTGGTTTAGTCCACTACCACAGTCACTCTTCACAGTGATCCTGCTTACTGTAGGCAGCTGTCCAGTCTGCAGGAATTACACTACATAGACTTTCAAGAGACACAGGAGGATAGGAAAATGTGTTTAACTAAGACAACACTTGCATAGTAGACCAGCTGGATTGCATATGAGCAATCACACGAAGGAGAAGGACAGAAACTCTCGCTGAATGAGTGTATCAGTTAAAAATTAGTGAATAAGTTACACAATGAAAGCTGGTATGGATTGAATACTGACTTCTTGTAGTTACCCTCCAAAATTCAGTCTTTAGAATAGTGTGACATTTTCAGTTGTAATCCTCAATCTGTGTGCTCTTTGGGATACTCCATACTGCTCTTATGGAATCCATGTCCAAGCAATTAGTCTTGTCTCAAGTAGCGGGAAATGAAACAATGATCAGAGGAAACTCCTGTATGGTTCCCAACATGAGGCAACACGGAATACATGGACCAGGGTTTCTAGGAGACCTGAGAGTACTGCCAAATACCTCCTCCCTCAGCAGCCAAATGGACGGGGGAAGAGAACAGTGAGAGATACAACAGGAGGTCCCAAAAGCATGAGATTTTGTCTTGATGTTACACTGCAATGGTATGTCAAGAGTATTAGATCAGTTTATGAAATGCTGTAATGATGGTGTGTCGGAACATCACTTCATGACTGTGGCTCTGTGAGCCATCCTTTGCTGTCCAGTTCTGAAAGACTGAGGAGCACTGCCACATACGAATTGGCAAAATAAAACAGTTTCTAAAAAAAAATTCTGATTAGAGGAATTTATCTCCCAGCCACCTATGAAATCTATTTGGAAACATTCAGCATGCAGCATGTGATACCTATGATGAGGTAGGAATTCCCAGAATGTTTGGAGAGAGTCAGTGCTGATGAGCTTATGGGAGTCTAAAGATTTGTATTTCTAGTGAGTTAATTAAGTTTCAGGTACCTGGCACAACTACAAGGGGCCACAACTTAGAATACTGTCCGGGTGGAATAGGACAAAGATGGAGAAACAGCAACATCCAACCAAGTGATTATGTAATTACTAAGGTTTGTGGAAGGAGGCTCAATAGAAGTCAAAGGGAAAGGAAAACCCAAGCAACTTTACCTTTGCCAAGGTCTTCTTTGAGTAAATGTCTGTGCGAAGCCCAAAATTCTGCAGGTCAGTAGGCTTTTCTTTGTTTTTCTCAGGAAAACTCAACATCTGCTGGGCAGCAGGGACCTAAGAACCAAAAAAAAAAAAAAAAAAAAAAAAAAGGCAAAAAAAAAAGCAAACTGAAAATAGGGGAGAGAGATTAAGGAAGTGATCTGCTACCCCTCACCGCCTCCCCCAACAACCAAGACTGAACAAAAGAATAAATTATCATCAAGATGAATATATGCAGGCGTGTACTGAACTAGCATTCTCCCCAACTCACCACTACACACAAAACTAGCAAATTTGGGTTTGGAGTTCTGTAACTGTAGTTGCAGCATTACTCTACAGAATGATGGAGAGATTGAAAATTTACTACTCACAGACTGAAGAGGGTGTGGAGAGAAGAAAGCATTTTTTTCAGAATGTTCAGGAGCTACCTACTCCATTAAAGTACAATATAGCACTGACCGTAGCCACAAATACAGACTGGGTAGAACTAAGTTAAGCAATTCCCAAAATACAATTACCACTATTTCAATCTGAATAAGCGGGTGTGCATGCACATGGTGGTGGCACCTGTAGGATTTACCTGAGGAGCTCGGAGATGGAGTGGCATAAGTCCAGAAGGGGTATCAGCAAGCACATTGAAGTGAGGAGTAGGAGGAGGGCCCATTGCCATTGGACGGCTTTCCGGATCCACTTGGTAGTTAACAAGACCCCACTGCTCCAGGAAAGCATGCACTCTACAGGACAACGTTACATGATTAAAGTCTGAAGAAACAAACACTCAAGAACATCTGAAGTTGTAGAAAGAAGATACCAAGCAGAAGGTTCAAGAAGTTTGCTAGTAAACACATGCAGGGTGTGAGCTGTTCTATGGCTGCCTATAATTCTCCTTTATCATGGACAGGAAAACATAATGCATTGCGTGAATTCCCGACGCAGACTTGACAATCCCACTTCTGTGCATTCAACAAAACAAATGACAATTTCAATTATGGGTAATGGGAAACTATTTCACACAATTCAGAAAACAAATATAAAACTAGGCCTGTTGATATGAAAACTTTTTTGAGGGGTGCGGGGGCAGGGAGAACAGTGGGATGAAATGTGACGGTTTCCATACTATGCATCAGTTTGTTTCCACCATCTGCCTCAGGGTGATTGTGCATCAGTGATGCTATATGTATGGAGTCTCACAAGCTTTGGACATTTTTGTATGACAAGTGTTATTTAAAAAAAAATATTTATCATGATATAGATATAACATGTACACTTGCCAAAAAACACAGTGAGCTGCTGTACTGAAAATTCTGAAAACATACTAAAAAAATTGCATGGTAGAAGCTGAATATTATTGTATTGGCTAACATGCAATCTCTTGTTGGTCATGAAGCCATGCCCACAGTATTTACCTTGCGCTACTGTATTTACTATAAATAATGGTATTACAAAATATGGTGTTCTGCTAATAGAAACATAATTGATATTGCCCAGGCCCCAAGTCTTCTACCTCACTAGGCAGAAGTTGTAACTTAAAATTTGTAATGAAGCAGCTCTGCTGAGATAAAATGTATTGTTACAGCTGAGAATAGTGGCTGCAAGATTTAAGATTTTACCTCATTACTGCACATACATCCCCCGTCAGGTTCCTTCTACAGGCAGTGCTGGTCAAGTACTCCTGAGGGTTTAAGCGATATGTATCAATCATGAAGTTACGGTAAGCCAGGTATCTGGAAAGAGAAGGCAGTTCATAGATATTTGAAAAAATCGACACAGGTACATAGTAAGTGTCATTTCAAATTCTGACCATTACTAACATATCTTCATCCTTCAATATACACAGCATGCCACGGATGCCTGATATTTAGTTCACGGACTATAGAGTCCTAAAATGAACACCTATAACTGCAGGGAGACAGTGAAGTTGAAGACTTGCAGGGTTTTCTTTTTACTCCTTGTGAACTTTTCAACCAAGCAATCAATAAAAAGCACAAGAAGTTTGTGTGTATTTCTTTTTGATCAAATTTATGTGCTATTATCTCACCCACTCCCTCCACATTTTATATTTGTGTCTATTTAGATTGTAATCAGGGACCATATCTTCCTCTCTATACTGCCAAAGTGTCAACTATTCTTTATGAGTTTAATAAATAATATGCAAATTAAAAGTAGTTCTCCCATTACCAAAGTAGTCCTTTCTCATTGTTGCAAAATATAAGCATACCCAAAAAATTTTTTAAAAAAAATTTCTCATTCCAAACGAGGGACTCAAATCTGTCATTTAAGATGGCCAGAATCATTAACAATTCACTGAAACTTTTGTTGCAGCCACAGGGGCAGATGTACTTTTGGGCCATTGACCCAAATGTTTAAGATGCCTAAAGAATTTGCTTCTAATTCACAAAGGGGCACCATATATTGTCCTCTCAATGCCCTTCCCTAGCCATCTGCTAGCCCGGCTGTAGCTTGGCACCATATAATGAGGCACAAGCAGCTGAAACAGCATTCCAGTTCAGTAGAGCTTTATAGACGGTTGGATGCAGAGGGAAACTGAGTAGATTAACTGTTTGATGCAAAACCAAACTGACTAATCATTTCCCCTTTCTGCATCAAGTATGAAAGCATCTTACACTTGGAAGAGCAGCAGAACACTTACGAGGACACTACACGGTTTCTCTCTGTAGCACTTCTATGTGTAACAGTAAAGGAGGTGAAAAGAGCAAAACAAAGACATGGGGAATATGCATACAAAATGTGAGAGAGTGCGTGAGAACAGAGAAGAGGAGAAAATGTGGATGGAAAGACAAATATTGATTATGAACCTCACATTAGTGCCCCAGATCATCTTCCCACCTAAGAACTGTTCAACCGCTAAGTCTGGAGATGAGTCTCCACCTATAATTCTACTTTGAAGCCATCACCTTGCAGGATTTTCATGCTTCCTAACACAAGGCAGGGCAGAATTCCCTAGGACCTTAATATTTTGAGCTTCTGATGCAGCAGCAGTGCTGGTTGCCATACTTGCTCATCTGCTGGTCAGCAAGCATCACCATTTCTCTCCATTCTCAACCCCTTTCAGTCAGTTCCTGAACTGCATGAGAAGCAATACCTCCCAATAAAATCCAGTTAGAAGTTACAGAAGTAAAAGTCATAAAATGAATACCAGCACATACCAAAGGGATGCAACAAAAACCTCGGATACAGAAACAGACCTCCAAATTAGCGGGCGAGCGACTCTCCAGTATGGGAATACAGAGTATAGGTAACTAGCTCTTCATTAAAAATACTCATAAGAGTATGTGTGCACTCTAAACGTGTGTATAGTAAATAGGTATGGGACATCCCAAAGTTAGTGTACAAAGAAAAGAGATCAGTGCCTAATAAGCAACAAGAAGTTAAGTTGTTTAAATAAAAGGAGGAGTAAGATGCCTTTGAACGACAAGAAATATAAACAGACAGATGCTTCAATGATGCAGCCTTCAAAAAAAGCCACTTTCAAAATCTGGCCAACTTAAATAAGGACATCATGAAAAAAACTTTAAAGAATTGGGAGAGTTTGGGCTCATCTATTGCAGGCAAGAGACCCAAGGTGGATTTACTCTCCAGAGGCCAGATACAATAACACTTTTTTAAATGTATGCAGGGAGGATAATGTGGCTGTTTTGTTTAAACCCAAGACAGTAACATCCCTGAGGTTCATACTGAAACCAAGCTATTCTGGACAGTGCAGTGATATGACCTGCTAGCTGGAGTTCTGTCAGTCCATAAAAGTAAGAGAGGTAAATCAGACAGCGATTTAGATATAGTTTTCTATGACAGAATTGCCCAAGGAATTGGCATTCACAAATGTTGGATTTTGGTGCTAACTGAAAGACAGCTTAAGATCCTTTGTGGTTTTTGCTGCTGCTGAGGCTGTTCACCAAAGGAAAAGGGAAACCGGTATCTCTGAATCCAATTGTCCTACTGAAAAATAGGCCTGGTCTACACTACAAACTTAGGTCAACAGAAGTCGCCCTATGTTGACCTAATAATGTATGCATCTTCACTATCTTGTCCCTTCCATTGACCTAATTCACCTGTAATGTTGACTTAATTACTCCTTCTCCATGAGCGGCATAGGGCTTTAATTGATATTGATGGATTGACAGAGAGGCAGAGCAGATGCAACGCTGTATAAGTTGACTGAATTGGCCTGGGGAAGGTGTCCTACAATGCTTTCCTGTGACTGCTCTGGAGATCGTTTTCAACTCTGCTGCACAGCAGCCAGGTACACAGGAAACAGCCCCTCTCCAGTTAAAGCCCCAGGAGATTTTGAATTCCCATTTTCTGTTTGATCAGCACGGAGAGCTCGCCAACGCAGCTGATAATGGTGACTCAATGCCACAAACACGCTCCAGCCTGGAGTACACAGGAGATCGTGGATCTTATTGGTGCGCAGAGAGAAGAGTCTATGCAGGCACAGCTTCGATCCAGCTGAAGAAAGGGGAGGTTACATACTGTAACCGATGGTTCTTCGAGATGTGTGGTCCTTATCTGGATTCCACTGTGGGTGTGCATGCATGCCATGTGCCAGAACTGTCGAAAGCAGTGTCTGTCAACCCTTGTGCATGCCTCACGTCACCCATGTCCAAGGTCTTATGTGATCGCACATGCTGACGCCCCCTCAGTTTCCTCTTACTATCAGGCATTGAGCCCTAAAAGCAGAGGGGATGGAGAGGAGAGGGGGGACGGGATTGGAATCTAAATAGGGACCACAGATCTCAAATAACCATCAGTTACAGTAAGTAACCTCCCCTTCTTTGAGTGCTGGTCCCTCTGTAGACCCCTTCTTTGAGTGCTGGTCCCTCTGTAGATTCTGCTTAGCTAGCAGTAATCAGTATAGAGACAGGGCTAGGGCTCTGTGGATGCCAGAGTTTGCAGGACTGTGGTGCCATTGGTGCTTCAATGGAGGCGGCATTAGCTAAAGCATAGTGAGCCGTGAACATACGTGTGGAAGTCCAAGTTGCTGCTCTGCAAATGTCCTGCCATGCAACATCAACAAGGAAGGCCACTGTAATCACTTGTGCTCTTGTGGCGTGTGCCCCAATATGAGGTGAAAGTTGAACTCTGCAAAGGGAGTAGCATTCCCTGATGCAGCAAACAATCCAGTAAGAGATACTTTGGGAAGAAAGCATGAGCCCCCTGTCGCCACAAAGAGTTTCAGCAAGGTCCTGAAGGGGCCGATGCACTGGAGGTAAAAGGCTAAGGAGTGTAGGGTCCTCTCCCTGGTAGAAGAGTGAGGCTTAAGGCAAAAAACAGAGATGAATAATCTGGTTGAGGTGAAACTGGGAGGCTACTTTAGGAAGAAACTTGGGATGAAGTCACAGAGAGACTCTGTCCTTGTGAAAGATGGTAAAAGGGGGGTCTGCCATCATGGCCGCTAGTTCACTAGCCATCAGAAAGATTATTTTCATAAATAGGTAAGTGAGGATGCAGGAGGATAGGGGTTCAAAGAGTGGCCTTGTAAGCGCTGAAAAGACTAGGTTAAGGTCCCAAGCTGGGGTGGGGTTCCTGATGGTCAGAAACAAGTTGAGTAAACCTCTCATAAATCAAGCAACGCTTTGATGACTAAAGACAGAGGAGACATCCATAGGTGGAAAGGAAAGCACAAATGTCTGCTAGGTGAACTTTTATGGAGGAACGCTCGAGCCCTAGCCATCATAGGTAGAGGAAGTAGTCCAAGATGGTTGAAATCCTCATGGTTGATAGCGAGTGATTACTGTCTGAAGCCCACTGAGTAAACTGTTGCCATTTGGCCTGGTAACAAGCCCTGGTCATGGGACAGCGGCTGTGTGTGAGGACCTGCTGCACTGGGGAGGAGCAAGCATTGTCTACCCATGAGGCTCATCCAAATACCAAGCTGTGAGGTAGAGTGGCACTGGGTTGGGGTGCTGGATGCAGCCGCATTGTTGGATAAGTAGGTTCAGTAGAAGGGGGATTGGAGGCTGGATCGACAGGTGTAGTAGGTCCAAGTACCAATGTTGTCTGGGCCAGGATGGGGCTATGAGTATAATCTGTGCTTGATCTTGTTTCAGCTTGCTGAGTACCCGGAGGATGGGTAGAAAACCATACCGGAGGTCCAGCGTCCATGGGATGAGGAAGGCATCCCCCTTTGACCTCCGTCCTAAGGAGCCCCTGGAGCAGAAGAGGGGGAGTTTGCTGTTTGTTGCTGAGGCAAAGAGGTCCCATGTGGGAGTTCTCCACTGTTGGAAGACATCTCAGAGAATAGGGTCATGGAGTTCTGATTCATGGGCGCAATGGAAAGAGCAGCTCAGTTCGTCCGCAAAGACATTGTCTGTTCCGGGTAGGTGTGTCACTTGTAATGCTATATTGTGCTGCAGACATCAATGCCACAGGTGGACTGCTTCCTGGCATAGGGATCTGGCTCCCCTGGTTTGTTTACATAGAATACTGTTGACATGTTTTCCATCAAGAGCTGAACAAGTTTGTCCCTGGGTAGGGGAAGGAGGTCGTGGCAGGCACGTCGAACCGTTCTAATTTCTAGGATGTTGATACGTATCCTTGCCTCTCTGGGAGATCACAGCCCTTGAGCTGTGTGGCCCTGTATGTGGGCCCCCTAGCCCACGAGCAACGTGTCTCTTATGAGGATCGTGTCTGGTTTGGGTTGGTGGAAAGGTATGCCCACCAGAAGTTTGGAGGGGTCTCCCCACCATACCAAGGAGGTTAGCACTCTTGGTGGGAGGAAAACCCATTTCTCAGACTGTCCCTTTGGGGGTTGTAAACCATCCGTAACCAACGTTGTAGGCAGCGCATGTGAAGTCAGGTGTACAGGGTGACCGAAGGAGATGCTGCCATGTGTCTGTCTGAGCTTGTATGCAGGCCCTGTGGGTATCTAAACCACTGTTGCTGGCATTTGTAAGGGTGCATGGTATTGTCATGGGCTGTGCTCTGGGGAGAAATGCTGCTCTGGTTAAGATGACCGGTCAGATTCCAATGGTTCCAGTAGTGGTGGTGCCATTGGTGCATGCAAATCTGGCAGAGGTTGCAGAGCCTGCATGGGTTGTGGTGCCAGTAGAGGTTGTGGGACTGGCTGTGGCGCCGAAGGTACTGTTGGAACCGTGAAGTATGCTGTTACCGGTCAGTGGTGCAACAGTTCATTGACCGGAGACAGGGGCTGTATAATGTCCTGAGTCTCCTTGCGAGTGGAGCCCTCCATTGGTTGCAGGAGTTCTGCCATGGGGTTCAATGGAGATAGGCAGCCTGGAGTGTGTGGTACTTGGTCCAGTAGACTCATTGATGGTCTGTAGTCTATAGGGGCTTCAGAGATGGGGCGGGCTGACAATGTGCTTCGTTTTCTTGTTTGCGGGAATGTGGCATTTGGAGGGGGTCCCTCTAAGCAATTTGCTCTTAAGTCTATGGCCATGTCTCTTCTTATGTGTTTTGGCCAGTGTCGACAGCTCTGCCGGTACCAGTGTGGCTGGTGATGCCAGTGCCACTGGTTTGGATTGGTGCTCCAGCAGGTCTGGCAGTGCCATCTGCCGGTGCACACATGGATGCATAGCTTATTCCATAAAGAATTTTCTAAGTCTAAACTGCCTCGCATCCCTCATTCTTAATAGGAAGGAGTGGCAGATAGAGCACCATGAAACTATATGGGACTCCTCCAAACAGCATAAGCAATGTTGGTGCTCGTTGCTTACCAAAAAGGACTGAGGGTACGTGGCGCAATTCTTAAAGCCCACTTGTTTTGGCATACCCCCCAACATGAATGGGGTGGGGAAAAGAACGTGGGAATTTATCTAATTCTAATGTTAAACTTTTAACTACTACTTTACCCCTTTTAACTATGCTAAGACTAATTACTAAGGAGAGGCTTTTGCATATTAGAAGGCAGAAAGACAGAATGTGTGATAACATGTTCAATGAGATAATGAATACCTCAGGGACAGCTGACACAGAGCTAAGAGGTTTTCATTGTCTGAAAAACTGGACATGAACACGGAGAGCAGGAGAGCATCCCAAGTGCATGAGCATGCCACGCATGATGAGATGCTATGGATTATGAAGGGACAATCAGATATGTTGAGGCATCTGACTGAGCTTCAAGTAAAAAAGCTGGAGGCTAGAGTTTCTCTGCAGCCCCAGCAGAATAGCCTACAAGTATCACCTCCCCTCCCGCCCACCACTCCAACTAAAAATGTTCCGGGGGGGGGGGGGAGGGAGGGAGGGAGAGTACAGTATCCCTTCCACTCAACATAGGGGGAGGATACTAAGAACAAAAGGCAGCCATTTGAAGACCTTTGATGGGCAAGACTTCCGTGCTTTCTAAGACAAGCTATATTTGTTTCTCCCCTCCCAATTTTAATCACACCATTTGTCCGAAGTTAAATTGTTTTCCTGTTCTTTAAAATTCTTTTTTTGTGCAGTAGAAGTAATTGTTTTGCAAATGATATATTCTATTTATTTCAATCATGGGAGTTTAGAGGGGAGCGGAGGTACAGGGAAATGATGCAACAGAGAGAAAGGTACGGAAAGGCACAACTTAGATAAGCGGCACACATTACTGTGGCTCATTAATGAAACCGGCTTTCAAAGACTCCCAGAGACACAGAGCTCCTTGCTGGGCTCTTCTTATTGTCCTGGTATCTGGCTGCTCAAAATTA
The DNA here is from genome assembly GCA_007922155.1 of Mesoclemmys tuberculata. Lineage (NCBI taxonomy): Eukaryota > Metazoa > Chordata > Testudines > Chelidae > Mesoclemmys > Mesoclemmys tuberculata. Next base: position 1,636,989 of record ML675603.1, on the reverse strand, counting down.
GCTGCCAATTTATTCACCTCAACACTACACCTGTGCGGAAACTTCTCTTTCTTTGCTTCATAGATATTATAGAGCATGCAGCATGCAGTGATTATGCAGATTTTGCTTTCACTGAGATATAACCTAGTAAGCAAACTGCGCCAGTATCCCTTTAAACATCCAAAGGCACATTCATCACCATTCTGCACTTGCTCAGCCTATTTTTGAATCACTCCTTTCTGTGGTCCAGGTGGCCAGTATATGGCTTCATGAGCCATGGAAGCAAAGGTAAGCTGGGTCTCTCAGGGTAACTCCTGGCATTTAAACATCAATGGTTATTTTGTGATCTAGAAAGTCCGAATGCAGCTTTCTGAACAGACCTGTGCTTCTAAAGATGTGCACATCATGCACCTTTCCTGACCATTCAACGTTTATGTTGGTGAAACACCCCCGTGATCCACTAGTGCTTACAATACCATTGAAAAGTATCCCTTACGGTTTATGTACTCTTTAGCAAGGTGGTCTGGTGCCAAGGTAGGGATACATGTGCCATCTATTGCCCCACCACACTTAAGGAACCCCACTGCAGAAAAACCACCTGCTATGTCCTGCACATTGTCCTGAGTCACTACCCTTTTTAGCACAAATTGATTAATGGCACTTCATACTCAGCCTGGTACCCACAACATTCTTTCCTACAAACAGCAGGTCTCGGAGCTTTTAATTTATCTTGTTGAAATCCAGCTGCCTAAAGCCAACAATACACAAAACCCTCCATCTCTGAAGCATCACCTTCCTTCCATTTCACCAGTTTTAAAAGGCCTCCACACTTGCTGCCAGGCCAGGTCTATGCCTTCAGACTCAATTTTGCACAGCTCCTGGAGGTGACTGCAATACTGTGAAGCCTTTTTCCTCAGCTCAACCTGTTTTTAGCCTTGTAAACAAGATATTCATCACATTGAAAGCTGGCAGCTGCTGAATGGTAAAGTCTACTTCCAAATTGTTCTCAGCATCAAAGCTAAAGATTCTAAGGTCAGTATCAGTCTTCTGTGTAACTATGAATACCTCTGCCCCAAGCTCTTGTGTGATGGTTGGCCAATTCATGCTTTAACTGAAGGCCACGCTTACAAGAGACCCTCTGAGAGCTTCTAAGCAGGACTGAAATGATTCTTAAAACAATGGTTTTGAGAGATACATCCAGGAAGCTCTGACACCCATGGATGTAACATTCAATGCCAAAGCACAGGAATGCAACAGCTGTACTTATTCTTGACTGACATCTTTTTGCAACAAGTACATTATGTAAAGCTGCTGGGCATCTTTCTATCGCTCCGGGGATGGTGACAAGGAAAAAATTATACTAAGTCAAACTGAGCCCAAAGAATGCAGAGGAGTAACCTAGAAAAGCAGAGACAAAATTTCAAAGCACCTTAAAATCACTTGAAGTGGCAAAGAATGAAGCACCAAAACAGAGGTAGCACAAGAAATTGGAGAGAAAGTGATCACAGAGGAACTGATTCAAGAAAGAGTCATGGGGTGAAGAAAATAATTTATGAATTTTTATTCCCATTATTTCTAATTGGGTTTTAACTGGTTGCCCTTGGTTGGGGTGGAGTAGTGGCAGTTTGAGATATGCCTTTAACAGTAGGTGATACGTGCGTGTGTTGCACTCTAGACACATTGCCTCAAAAAGATTAAAAGTTTTAAAAGCTGAGAGCGTTGGGTCTTGCCTTGCCCTGGGAAGATGAGAGCAAGCCTGAGAATTCTATGTTTGCAATTTTTAAAGGCGGTGTATTTTGCAGATACAATCAGTTGTGTGTTGTTCTAGCAGGCTAACTAAATGAAATACTAGTATTGGAGTAGGAAAGCTACATTAAAGTAGTATTTAGGTGCAGTCTTTACCCTCAGCCCAAATTCCCTTTCAGACACATATTTGTACCAGTGGTTCTCACACATTTCAACCCACAACAGAAATGCTGTGTGTGTGTTTGGGATAAGTTGTATCATAAGTGAACATCCAAGCAAACTATTTAAAAAAAACCCAGGTTTTTGTATTCTGTTTGGCATTCAGCTTGCCATTTTAAATTCCATGGAGAAAATATGCAGCATTCACTGAAATTGCAGCAAGTAAACAAAAATATATTAAAATTCCCATTCAAGAACCAGCTACCCAAATTGGTGCCATAATGTTTTACACAGTTACCATAGATTTTAAGATTTATTATGAGCAGTCATATTTTTTCAATCCTTTTAAACTAAAACAATTTTTGTCCATTTAAATATCTTCCTGTATTGTCAAAACCCAACAAACAGCTTTGTAGCTATTCCACAAAAATCTGACAGTGAAATACACTTTAAACAAAAGCTAAATAGCATAGTTTCACTGTCTGCACTGACAGACATGCAATATTTTAGAAAAGCAAATGGTGAAGAATAAATGTAATTCTCTCAATTTCAATAATCTAAAGAATTATTATTAACAAAAAATAAGATTTATTTTGACAATCTCCTTCTAACCTTTCATATTAAAGGCAACATTTCCATTACCAGTTGCTAGTGTATATGAACAAACATAACTAGTTTATTATTTTAATAGAAAGATTTTGTTAAACAGATGGTAAGGACGGGGTACTCCTATTAAAGCATACAGTAGGACTGCAAGGACAACCGCAAATTGTTGACATAAATGAGTGGTTCTTGAGATAAGACAGTGATCTTGCATCAAAAAGTTTATCCTGTTACATCTTGAACTGAACACAGAAGTTAATCTGATGTACAGAGCAACCTGGCACATTTCAAGGCGGCATTACAGCAAAAGAGACTTTTATACTGAAATAAAAGACATCACAACTGCTATCTCCAACTCTGAAAAGCAACATTTGTAGTGGAGGATCCTGTGAGAAGTCGTTTTGTGATTTTTAAACAGTTGTGTAAAGTTCTGCAGCAGATGATAGGCACTAGACATCACAATGACAGATGGAAACTCTAGTTCAAGTCAGAACAGCATGACTGCAGGTACATGAAGTGGATATGTTATAAATCAAAAATGGTCACTAGATGGTTTGGAATATTCTGAATTTTTTATGCTTACAATGGAACTGCAGAACATCTGCACTCTATGGTAGGAACTATGAACTTTTACGTTTAAACCACATAATGAGGTATTGCATACCTGTCAGCAAAGATCAATGGCAGCAGGCTATTTTCATGTTTTGTTTTATTATGTATGCTTAAAAAAAACCCTTACAATTATTTCAGAAACTATTACACTGTGTAATTAACTATCACAGTACTAGCTTTGCAACCATTAATCAGCTGTATTTTTCCTAGATATCTACCTGCTTAATATTGCTTAGATATGTACAATACTTACTTAAATCACAATCAAGTTAATTGAATAAACAAACAGATACTTCTTGACAATGAACAGATCAGGAATGCCTTTTTGTATCAGAAAATAGTACATCACTTCAGCTTTTTGTATATGAAGGAAAAAAGACTAATTTTTCTGGAACTGAAAGTATTGCTTAGGCTTCACTAGGGTACACAGACACATGCCTACATCTATGCATTTTACTTACATTTCTGGAGTTTTGGACTTGTTTTTCCCATTGAAGAACTCTGGAAGAGCGCGGCGTTCAATTACATGAATACTGCAAGAAAGTGTGATGGGCAACCCAGTTACTGAAGGTAACATAAAATCCAGCTGCCCAGAGCTTGAATTCACCTTCAAGAACTTTTACCCACCCCTTAGCATGTGCACCTAAAAGTGCTAACATTTTAAATGAATGCTGCTGTTCAGACAAACAAATATCTCAACATATATTAGTGAAATAAATCCACTAATTACTTATTTTTAACCACATAAGGAGCGTAGTTTAGACATGAATTGTAAAGATTGTGCTTAATTCATGTGACCAAAAGTATATGCTCTGCATTCCTTTAATCAGACTTGGGGAGAAGGGAGTAGGGGGGAAAGGACTTTCAACTAACAAAACACATTTTTACGCTGTTTTTGAAAGTTTATAGGCTGATAAATGCATTTGCCTGCACCCCAGCCTAATTAGGATGAGTATCCAGCCTGTGTCTGATTGCCTCAAAAGAAACCAATTGCAATTCATATGTAATGATAAGCCTGCAATAACTGCTTTAAAGTCATGCAGCATTAGAATTGGGTGTTCATCACTTTGAAAGTCAAATTTCTAAATAGGGATTTAGGAGCATAACTTTACAATCCTGTATTTCAAAATCTTTGCACGAGTGAATTTTTGAAAAATGAATTAAAACTCTGGCTGTATTGGGGGATTTTACAATCTCATTTCCTTACAAAAAAGTTCTCTTTCCCTCTGTTGCCATGTGAAAGATCCACACAAATAAAAGAGGAAAGTGATTTATTGTACAGTGGAAGCAGCAAAACTGAGAATACACAAAGTGCCATCAAACATACAAAGTAAACTAGGTCAAAGGATAAAGAAAAAATTCAATTTATTCTCTAATTTTTTTCAGTCAGTTATCTAATGTATTACTTGCGACAACTATGGGGGAAAATTTCAAATAGAAGTACAATCTTTTAGTTGACTGTCTCTTTAAAAGGGGATGAAAGAAGAATTCACAATTCTACAGTTTTTACTAGTCTCACTGCAAGTAACAAATGCTGTAGAAGGTGATGAGATTTCAGTTTATTCCTCTCATCCTTCAAATAAAGCATAAAAAGGAGGTGATACGGTTAGCTGATTTGTTACTTTAAAAAAATATAAAGCAAATTCATCCCAAGACATTTCAACTTCAGGGTGATTCCATCTCCAGAATTCTATCACGGTAAAGCAAGTCAGTTCATTTTATGCAATCCATACAGGATAAATATAATATGAAAAACAATCTTATACCAGGCTATGAAATGTAAAGTGAAAACAGAAATTCATCTTGCTTAAAAAACAAACTTGTCAGCCAAAATTTATATGGAATTTGATTATTCAGCTCATTTTTCCATGCTTTAATGGATGAGCCCTTTTCTGGGTTATGTATACTAAGTAGCAAGGAATGCACAATATTCTGGATATAACCCTTTTACTATCAAATGAACTATGAAATAGCTTTTCTATTTTAGACAATGGTAAAAAAAAATGTCAGTACCATTTTGCAAAAGAAGCTTAAACAACTTGATAGTGAGAGATTCCATCCATAAAATTACTTTAATAAACTCACAGAAGGGCAACTATTTTGTATTAAGTTAAAAAACTGGGAACAGTTATGATGACCCTTAGGTATAGCTTCTTTGGAGGGGGTGAGGGGAGAAGGCATGGGGGGGTGGAGAATGAACAATCCTTGTAAAAAAAATTATAGCTATTTTTCCTTCAGATAACTCATTCTATCAATTGTTATTTGTATTAAAGTCGTATGCAATGACACTGGTTAGGATATGGCTCTGTTATGCAAGTGCTATACAATTACACAAAGATAGTCTCTGCTATGAGGAACACAACCCAATTTAAAACATGATGCAGAGTGAATAACAATCAGTAGGAAGGCAGGAGGTAGGTGGGACCAGGGAAATAGTAAGCAAATTATCCATTTTATGTATTGGAAGATCCCAAGTAAACCCATGGCATAAAGTAGTCCAGGATTTTCAACATAAAAATATCAAATACCACTTATTTTTGCGCAGTTCAATTCTAAGTAAAGTGCAAGTAAAAATTCTCTTTTTACTTTAAATGATAGTATCCTTAGAATGACTACTTTTCCATTACAATTTACAAAATATTTTAGAAAATAGTGTCTAGTCTAAAGTACTTAAGCATGCTTCAGATCATGATGCTGTTTGCCAGAAAGCTACTAGATTACTTATGACTTAACATGCCCAAGAAGCACACTTTCAATTTGAAAGTGTAGCACTGATGAGTTTGTTCACATCCTCAAATAACCCAACTAGCATCCTAGTGTAGTACTACTGTCAGAAGTCTGCGGGTGGGACAGGTTCAAGTGTGTGCTATCTAATTCTTTAGAAAGGAACACCTATCCCTGAGAAGAATCCCAGAGTCCCCAGAGACTGGAAAAAAATCAATGCCATTGCTTTATTAAAGCAGCTTGTGCAACTATTCTACTGTAATGGTTATTTTAGCACTAAATCCATCAGCCTGGTGAAGTAATAGCTGTTCAAAACACACAGAACTTTCTTTCATGTCAAGCTGTTGCTGTCTGGATGTCAGGCCTCCCTCACCACAGACTTTCTATAGGTTGTCTGTTAAGTATCATGGTGGACATTAATGATCTAATGAGCGGTTTTGTATGGGTCTACAGAAATGCAGCACCAAATTTCTGCCAGCCATGTTGCATAAACTGATTTAGCTGCCTGTGAGACTGGATTAAGATTATTATTGTTGCTGCTATAAACAGGTTGATCAGTAGACAACCTACAACTGAAATACCAGGATTTTGCCTGAAAGCCCCAACAGCTGGCTATCTTGATCCTGAGTGAGGCCTCTAGGTGGTCCCATAATATAAAGTATTCTCTCTCAGTTACTAGAGTACCTAAACACCTCACAACCTTTTAATTTATTTATCCTCACAACAAAACTGTGGGGTTGGACAGTATTCTTTTATCCCCATTGGTAGGCACAGAGACTCAGTGACTTGCCGTATCACAGCTGCCCTATCACAAGGCAGAAAACAGAACCCAAGTCTCAGGCTAATGCCCTAACCACTGCGTCTCTTTCAAATAATAATAATGAAAGACAACAATTAAGAAAAGATATCTTATAAAGATGGCCGTTTTCTGAATTTTCAGAAACATGTATTAAGGATGCATTTGTATAGATTAAAATTTACTGTCACAGCTGCATCAGCCTAGAATTTCAACAAAGGAGACATCAGTGTCATAACCCTGAAGTGGCACACAGGCAACACCTTCCCCTCGAATTAGGCCTCTTCATGTGACTGATAATCTCTCACCTGAGTTTTGAAAACATTAAAAAAAACAAAACAAAACACCACCACTATAAGAAGGGCTGGGTTTCCAGACAAGTGATTAATTCTAGATATAGTCACTCTTAATTTTACAGCCAGTATTTGAAACCCATGATAGTTAATCATCATCCATTTCTAGAAAAATTAATGGCCAAGATAAGTTATGGGCATGCAGGGAAAAGTATGGGTAAATATGGAACCCATGAAAATAAGTCTAAGGCCCGGTCTACACTTACCTTTGCGATTCGGCGGCAGTCAATGGGAGATACACAAGTGACGTAAATCACTTGCGTATCTCCCGTAGACTTTGCGGCATCTCCACTGTGCGCTGTCCACACTGGGCTGTGTTGAAAGGAACAGTGTTCCCCTCGATAGAGCGCTAGGCCACCGGAATGGTTTTCCTGCATCGCTTGCTAGATCGACTGAGCGGGTCTACAGAGACCGCTCAGTCGACCCAGAGCAATCGATATGACGGCGTCACTGCCGTCAGTGTAGACCCAGCCTATGCAACAATAGCCAAGGCAAGGCATACTGAAGACAGGTGCTGTACAAGCTAAGCTTCCCTTCCACTCCTTCCCCGCATTCTAACCTGAAACAAGCCCTGTAAGACTGACAGCAAAGAACTTCTAATTATATTACAGTGCATTATGCAATGGGGACAATGGCCCAGAAGGTGGTAGACCTAACCTAAATTCATTTCTCCTTGCAAATCAACAGAATTCCAGCCGAGGTATTTAAGTGATGAAACAAGTTCAGTAAGTCTCTGAATTTTCTCCCAACACCACAGTTTGGTTCTTACCAGTTGTAATCAAACCATGATGCATAGCTTGGAATAATGATGTGATTGGTCTGTTCTGTGACATTGTCTTCACCCGGGTCTACTGATCGACTCTGATCACCTTTGTTGGGATCTTCATCTTCCTACGAAAGGAAAAAGACAGTAAAAGCATTAAAAATCGGGACGTACAGTATGAGCAAGGACTTGTCTACACAGTGATCTAGTGCACAGCAAGCTGCATCATGAATCTACAGTGTACTAATTGGCCGTGTGCACCCTGCTGCCATACTGTACTTCAAAGCACGTTGTGGAACTTTCAGTGTGCAGTAGCAAGGTCCGTATGCCCAGTTCATGTGCTCCAAGCTAGTGCGCTGTAGATTCACACCTCTTGCCATGCACCAAGTCTGTGCAGAGAAGCCTGCGAGGTGGGAGTGGCAAGAGTGCCAGTGGTACTGAGCAAGAACATGGTAACATTCTAAAACAAAGGCTTTTCCATCCCCAGATCAAACCTTTTTCTGGTGTAATTCTCAATGAAGAAAATTTCAGTGAACACAGTATAGACTTGATCTAAACCTCACCACAGAACTTTACATAGGACTCATGTTCCCCTAGGTTTTCACACAAACCAACTTTCTCAAAACATAACCATGAGTAGAGCATGATGTAACACTAGTACAAAGTAAGCCTTTGCAACTTGTGTTTAGCGTAGACTGCTGCTATCAGCACATCATAAAGGGAAATATTCTTGGCAAAACATGAACAAACAGATCTTGTACTTGACCAAAGCTGATGCAAATCTGATATCTGAAGAAAGCAAGAACAGCCATCAGATCCACCACAGTAGCATTACTACGTCCACTTCCAAAAACCCTTGTTAACAGAGTAAAGGAGTTTAGGGATGATGGAGGGATGACAAACGGGAATCTGGATGTGGTGGTGGATATTACCGTATCTGAGGTAGAGGCCAAACTTGAACAGCTTGATGGGACAAAATCGGAGGGACCGGACAATCTCCACCCGAGGATATTAAAGGAGCTGGCGTGTGAAATTGCGAGCCCGTTAGCGAGAATTTTTAAGCAATCGGTAAACTCGGGGGTTGTGCCGTACGACTGGAGAATTGCTAACGTAGTTCCTATTTTTAAGAAAGGGAATAAAAGTGATCCGGGTAATTATAGGCCTGTTAGCTTGACATCTGTCGTGTGTAAGGTCTTGGAAAAAATTTTAAGGGAGAAAGTAGTTAAGGACATGGAGGTCAATGGTAATTGGGACAAATTGCAACATGGATTTACTAAAGGTAGATCATGCCAAACCAACCTGATCTCCTTCTTTGAGAAGGTGACGGATTACTTAGACAAGGGCAATGCGGTAGATCTAATTTACCACGACTTCAGTAAGGCGTTTGACACAGTTCCGCATGGGGAACTGTTAGTTAAATTGGAAAAGATGGGGATGAATGTGAAAGTTGTAAGGTGGATAAGGAACTGGTTAAAGGGGAGACTACAGCGGGTCGTGCTGAAGGGTGAACTGTCAGGCTGGAAGGAGGTTACTAGCGGAGTCCCTCAAGGATCGGTTCTTGGACCGACCTTATTTAACCTTTTTATAACTGATCTTGGCACAAAGAGCGAGAATGTGTTAATAAAATTTGCGGATGACATGAAGCTGGGGGGTATTGCTAACACGGAGAAGGACCGGGATGCTATTCAGGAAGATCTGGACCACCTTGTACACTGGAGCAATAGTAATCGGATGAAATATAATAGTGAAAAGTGCAAGGTCATGCACTTAGGGATTAATAATAAGAATTTTACATATACGTTGGGGATGCATCAGTTGGAAACGACAGAGGAGGAGAAGGACCTTGGG
>ML675603.1:1560245-1627396 GCA_007922155.1 Mesoclemmys tuberculata | reverse complement strand
TGCAGTTCTGGTGTCCCATGTTTAAGAAGGATGAATTCAAACTGGAACAGGTTCAGAGACGGGCTACTAGGATGATCCGAGGAATGGAAAATCTGCCTTATGAAAGGAGACTCAAAGAGCTTGGCTTGTTTAGCCTGGCCAAAAGAAGGCTCCGGGGGGATATGCTTGCTCTATATAAATATATCAGGGGGATTAACGTTAGGGAGGGAGAGGAATTATTTAAGTTTAGTACTAATATAGGCACAAGGACGAATGGGTACAAATTGGATATTAGGAAATTTAGACTAGAAATTAGATGAAGGTTTCTAACCATTAGGGGAGTGAAGTTCTGGAACAGCCTTCCGAGGGAAGTAGTGGGGGCAAATGACTTATCTGGCTTTAAGACTAAGCTTGATAAGTATATGGAGGGGATGTTATGATGGGATAGTTTAATTTGAGCAATTGATTTGGATTATCGGCAGATAAGTCTGCTCAATGGTCTGTGGGAATGCTGGATGGGATGGGAACTGAGTTACTGCAGAGAAATCTATTTTGGGTGCTGGCTGGTGAGTCTTGCCCACATGCTCAGGGTTTAGCTGATCGCCATATTTGGGGTCGGGAAGGAATTTTCCTCCAGGGCGGATTGGCAGGGGCCACGGAGGTTTTTCGCCTTCCTCTGCAGCATGGGGCATGGGTCGCTTGCTGGTGGATTCCCTGCAGCTTGAGGTCTTCAAATCTCATTTTTGAGGATTTCAATAACTCAGTCATGGGTTCGGGGTTGTTATAAATGTGTATGGGTAGGGTTTTGTGGCCTGCCTTGTGCGGGAGGTCAGACTAGATGATCATATTGGTCCCTTCTGACCTATGAGTCTATGAGTCTATGAGACTGTGGAGGGTGATTAAATTAAACCTCTGAAAGACTGGAGATGCAGAGTTAAGGTAACTTCTCCCACATCACCCTGCCCCCACCCTCAACTTTAACTCTGCCCTTATGGCAGTGGCAACAAGCATGGTAAATACAGCATCTTAATCAGCCTATCAAGGGATTGCACATTTCTATCTCTAGCACTGCTGACCCCAGGAACTCCTTGCAAGTCATTAGCATGACTCAGCGGCGCACATTCAACGGGGATAAATGGTCAAGAAAAGGGAATAAAAAAAGAAATTACTTCATCCTCTCCTAACCTATGAAACACCACTCTCAGTCAGCCACACAGATTGCAGAGGATCATCTGGCCCTCTGACTGCTTTCCCATGCTGTTCAGCCATGCGGGGGCTAATGATACTACAAAGTATGACCCACAGCAGATCAGAAGTGATTATAGGGCTTAGGGTGAGGGTGAAGGCATGAGATGCACAGGTGGTGTTCGCATCAATCCTTTTGGTCAAGGGTACAGGCACTGGCAGAGACAGCTATATCCTGGAGGTAAACGCATGGCTGCAAGGATAGTGTCACCAGGAGGGCACTGACATCCTTGACCATAGGATCGTGTTCTGAGAAGGACTGCTGAGCAGAGATGGGGTCCACCTTTCACAGAAGAGGAAGAATATCTTTGGATACAGACTGCCTCACTTAGTGATGTGGGCTTTAAACTAGATTCGATGGGAGCAGGAGACAAAAGGTCACAGATAAGTCCAAAACACAAAGACCTGGGTGACCAGTCAAAATCTCGGGGGGAACATGGGCAATCACAGCAGGGAAAAAGGAGAGACAAGATGGAACATGGAGAGGAATTTAAAATGCATCTTAGATGGTTGTATACTAAGGCAAGAAATACAGGGAATAAACACGAAGAACTAGAAATACTAGTGAATAATCACAATTATGACAATTGGCATCAAAGATTTTGTGGGATAATTCACAGGATGGACTTCTGAACTTTCTAACTGAACAGTTGCTTTTACCTTTCCACCTGTAGCCACTGTCTCCTCATCCTGCTCATCTGCAAGGTAAAGAGCAAAGAGAATTAAACTCTAACAAAATGCAGCTGGATTACTTGTAAACCTTGGTACAACACACTCCTTTAACTGGCCAGGATTTTGTTTGTTTGGGGTGGACTGGAGAAAGGAACATGGACTGTACATCATTAAAGCCTACTCTTTTTTCCATGTACATCCTGAGCTGCCACGGAGAAAGAGGATAAGGGCAGGAACACACAGCAAGGACAATTCAAATCTCAATACCTGGGAATTCACAATTAATTATTGGTTGGCCTAGTCCCTTATATGCAGCCCTGAACGCCAGAAATAAGAGACTCATTTAGGTCCCTAACGCCTAGAGTCCATCAGTGCTCGGGTCTGTCATAGAGTGAATCACTCTGGTTCCCAGTACACACAAAGAAGGGGTCTGGACAGGCAGGTATCTGTCCCAATATACCAAGTTCAGTAAGAGTGTAGAGGAAGTCTACAAGGGAGCAGCTTCAAAGGAAAAGGTTGATACCTTCTATCACACAAATTTTCACTAGAAGGTAGAATGTAAGTACCAAATGGACACAAGTATTTACTGTTTCACTCATGTTTTTCTTTTTTAAATATAAAAAAATTACAAACATTTATTCCACAAGCTCACAAACAGGGGTCTATTATATGAGACCAAGACTCAGAAGAATTAAAAATATATATATATATATAATTTTTTTTTTACCTAGGTCTGCTACTGTTCCTCCTTTCACTGGAGTGTTTTCACTGTCTTTCTTTGGGTTCACTGTGGAATTAAACAAGATTGAAAAATGTGACATTTGTGCCCCCTCTGCAAAGATACAATCCTCACAAGCATACAGTGTTCTCTAGTAAGCACAACTGTCTCACATACTATACTAGCATAGCTTTGTTTTATGGGGAGAAAAGGCCAACCCCACATATTACCCCCCTGATATGATGGGCTCTCCATGTTGTTGCTGAAGTTTATTGCTGGTGCACAGTGCAGTATCCTTATATCTAAACCACCAAAGCTACCTCAAACTACCATGTTCCACATCCCATATCACAGGAACTGACCTACTGTACTTCAGGTTCAGAAAATTAAGATAAATGAACTACTTGCAGCCATATGAACTACCAACACATAACAGAACAACTGTCTCTCTATGCGTCTAGTATCTTACTTCTGAAAGTGACCACACTTGTTTCTGGAGGAAGAGAAAAACAAAAAATCCCGAACAAACCAATGATTCAGAGGTAGATTTCAAAAGCCAAAAACGGCACTTGGGAGTCTAACTCCTAAAGTTAGGGTCCTAAAGTTGCCTTCAAAAATCTATCCCTCATCACATTGCTGTTCTTAACCAATTGTCCAAGATAGATTTTATGATCTCCTTAGGAGACAGTGTGGTCTAGTAAATAGGACAGTAATGAGATCCAGAGAGCTGGGTTCTACTTCTGACTTTGTCACTAGCCTGCTGTGTGAACATGGGCAAACCACCTCTCTAAGAACTTAAGAGCTGCCATACTGGGTAAGACCATGGTCCATCTTGTCCAGTATCCTGTCTCTGACAGTGGCCCGTACCAGAGCTGCAGAGGGGTGTACAGAACAGGGCATTTAGAGATGATCCACTCATCTTCCATTCCTGGCTTCTGATAGTCAGAGGTTTAGGGTTCCCCGAGCATGGGTACCATCCCTGACCATCTTGGATAGTAGCCATCAATGGACCCGTCTTCTATGAATTTATCCAGCTCTTTCCTGAACTCAGTTATACTTCAGCGATCACAACATTTCATGGCAATGAGTTCCACAAGTTAGTTATGCACAGTGGGAAAAAGTACTTTCTCTGGTTCGTATTAAAGCTGCTGCCTATCAGTTTCTTTGGGTGACCCCTGGTTTTTGTATTGTGTGAAAACATTGGTTACTAACCTGTTTTGTAATGGCTGTTCTTTGAGATGTGTTGCACCTGTCCATTACACCTCAGGTGCGTGTGCACCCAGTGCACTGGGGTGGCATAGGCACTTTCTATTGCCTTGTGTTGCTGCAAGATGGTATAAAGGGCAGAGCTGGCCCTGACCCCCATTAGTTCTTTCTTACTGGGCAATCTCCGATAAGAGAGGAACAAGGGTGGGTTATGGAATGGATATGTGCTACACAACTTGAAGAACAAGAGTTACAGAACAGGTGAGTAACCATTTTTTCTTCTTTGAGTGATTTGTACAAGTCTGTTACACTTCAGGTACCACACAAGTTGCTCAATTCAGAGGTGGGATCAGACTCTACCTAAATAATGACTGAAGGACTACACATCCATTTCTAGCATCCTCTCTAGACTGTTGCCAAATGGCATAATGAGAGATAAAAGTGTGCAGTGAAGACCAAGTAGCAGCTCTGCAAATGTTCTGAACAGGTACATGGGCAAGAAAGGCTACAGAGGCTGAGAGAGATCTGGTTGAATGAGCAGTACTATACTTGGTGGAGTTACACGGTCTATATCATAACACTAATGTACAGAAGAGGAGAGCCACAACAAAATTCTTTGAGAAGAGAGTAGAAGGCCCTTCCATTCTGTTTGCCACAATCCAACTTGAGTTGCAAGGCGAGGGCAATCTTCAATATTTAGCTTGTTATTCATTTATCTTCATTGAATTTTCATAAACTTATTTCAAGAAAAAAATTGAAATGAAAAGGGATAAACTTAGTTTCAGCAGAGTGCCACATTCCAAAACCTTGACTAACTAAAACCACATGGCCACAGAATCCAAAAGAAAGACTAGTTGTAGAGACCGTATCTCAAGATTTGGCAAAAACATAGAGCGAAAGTATTATGCCTGCTGTTCAGTTGGTGGTTTACTATTCAAAAATCTAAGTACAGCTAACATGGGATGTGCGAATATTTACCATTTTTGGGAAGTACCACTTCCTCTATGTTTGGTACAGGCGTTGGATCCTCCATGTCCTTGGTAAGATCTTCTTGCTCATCCTCTTCTTTCTGACCTCGCCGTTTCCCATACAGTCCTGCTTGTCTAAAACAGGTAAGACAAATAAATTCTATTCAAGTGATAACTTGAAGGTGTACCATATTGTGTCATAACTCCACTAAATCTCTCAAGTTAAGGGAGTTTGGTCAGGATGGTACCTCCGTGAAAACATTTAGGTGCTGCAGGAAGTAGCCTTGGTGAGTTAGGAGATGGTAACCAGCTCTTCAAGTCAGTATTAAAGAAATATCCCAGTAAGGGGCTATTGTGTGACTCCTATGTCCTGGCCAAATTCCAGCTCAAAAATTATACTTTCTCCATTTAAATTACTTCCACGATTTCAAATGGATAGTGTTCTTAATTTCCTTTCTTATGCAGTGTTACTTTGCAGTGTTGATATAATAGCTTTATTTCAGATAATCTGAGGTGCTACAAATAGCATATTGGTGACCCTCATGTGTTAGTAAAATTAAAGAGGCTAATGACCCATTTATACACATCTCTTAATTCTGTAAGGAGCCCTGAAGTTCACAGAAAATGCTACTGTACAGTTATGTAATTAATCTGCTGGTGATCTAGAAAGACTCTTAAAAATTGGGCTTGGAATACAAGTCTTGTTTTTTCTCATTTTGTCAGACATTTTGGGGTTTTCAGAGCAGTGTGAGCTCTTATACCTCATCTGGAGGGGTGGAGGTTAAATATATATTACAAAAATGTTTTTATCCTAAGTTTTCATTAGTCATTGAAGTTAAGTAGGAGCAGTGGAAAGAAACCCCCAAAAAACAAACACTCCAACAAAGTTTAAACAATCAACTATAAATCCCTTCTCCTCTCAGTTGCCTAACTTTAAATCTCTTGGTTCTTGTCATTTCACTAGTTCACTGTTCAGAGGTTTAGGTTAAATGAGACCTTTACCTTGTAAAAAACATTTCAGGCCTTCTTCATAGATCAAAGCAACACAGGATGGCAAAAACCCAACAAAAAGTCATTTGCAGGTCACTTGTTATCAGCCAGGGCTAATCTGCACTAGGAAAGAAGTACCAGTGCAACTAACCAGATTAAAAAATCTCCGTTGTTATTCAAACGCCTCATTATAGACACTTAAATGTTTTAAGCATTAAATTTAACATAAATTGATTCAGTTTAATTCAGTAATTTGCAGGTGTAAACTAAAATGATGTAAGCAAGATTTAAGCCTTTATAAGTATGTCTATCTATATAAGGATTTTGCACCAGTGTAATTAGAACTATCTAGGAACACCAGGAATACTTTTCTAATATGGACAAATTCTCATGTTAACGATATCTGCATCTCAATGGTGGAGTTCTCATTAGGTTTAGAATAAATGACTGCACCGGACTTTGCGCCATCTACAAACAACACATTCCTCTTGGGTGATCAGAGAAATTCAATGTACAGCATTAAAAATTCATAAAATCTAATTGCAAAAACATGGTTATTTTAACAAGAGTCTGATGCGGGGGGAGAATGGAGAAAAATTACTATTTCTAAAGCTTTCCCTGGTCCAGTTTCAGCCTGAGAAAAGTTCATCTCCAGTTGCCTGATCCTGACACTCACCCTTTCTTTCCAGTCTTTTTTCTCGATTCCACTGGAGTGGGAGGAGGGGAAGGTGAATGCTTTCTTTTCCGGGCACTCGCTGCTGCTTTCCTGTCTCTTCTCTCAGGACTACGGACAGGCTGTTAGAGAAGTGAAGTTGTCAGTCAGTACCAATTACCAAAGCTCAATGAAACAAAGCAGACTGTAGACATCTCCTAATATGCTAGGCACCCATAATGCTAAAAGTAAAATTATTTTCAACAGCACCACAACAACAACCAGGTTTAGCTCCGGAATACCCACATTACAATGTGAAAAGTGGCTGTACCATACTTCCACAATTAACCTTTAATTACTGGCACGGCTGTCTGCCACAGAAACGGGCTTTTAAAACAGTGCAGGATCCAAATGCAAACCTCTGATTTGTTTGAAGCACTCTGCCCATTCACAATGGGGAATGATTGCATTTAACCTTGAACTCTGAGTAACTTATGGGAATAGCTCATGTGTTCAGTGTTTTCCCCAGTTGTGGTGACAAGTGAGGGTTAGTGGTTTCAACATGTACTTCAAGCCAAAGAAATTTGGCAATTAAGATCTTAAATTGCTTCTGTACCCATTTAGCCCCTTTAAGTTGGTGGGAGGAAAAGAAAAAGTGAAGTTGGGCTGTCCCTTTTATGTTTTGGGCAAAAAAAAAAAGACCTTTGAGTCGAAGGGAAATACCCAGTGCATCTATTTTCTAGAAGGATGCCATATATATGCATTTACATGTGATTTTGTTACCATTCGCTCCTGAGAAACTGGCAACTAATTTAAGTTTAGCAACTTTGATTCCCAAGAAGTCTGAATTACATGACAATAAAGAACATAATTAACACTGCTAAATCAAAGTCATCCAACAACAGAGAAACACCATACCTCTTCATTCTTCATAGAGATTCGCTGGCGAAAGCTCACTGGCTTCTTGTTCTCATCCACTTCATAATCCTCTTCATTCATCCATTCATTGAATATATCTGTGTCCAGAATCCACTTGGCATGAACCTACCAGCAAATCCCACAAATATCTACATCAGTAAGTAGAGTCCCACTAATGCCAAAGTTTCTACACTAGCTTTAAACTTGAACACGAGACTCCATGACCAATCCAGTAAGATTTTATGAAAAGAGAGTACTATAATTTGGTTATCAAGGTTGGAGGTTTTGGAAAGCACTTACTGGTTTATTATGTATGAAATTTAAGACACAATAACTGCATAAAGCAATATAACAAGGTATCTATGCCAAGTAACAAGCCTATTGACCTCCTCATTGTTTCTGCTCCTTAGCTATTCTAAAGCCTTTGTGCTGGCAGATGAGAGCTCTTGTTGGGACAATTTGGTATGAAAATGTCACTTTGAAACTGAAGATACCAAGACTGCACTCTACAAAACCTTCAAGGTACAATGGGGAACTTTTTGGTGGTCACAATCCAGTTCCCAGTGGATAGATGTCCCCATCACAAAAAAAACAACAACTACTCAGAACTGTGTCTTTTCTGGCAGTCTCAACTGAAAGCCCAAGGACTGAACTTTCTTCTCACTCCTAGGAACAGGGGAAGCTTACACTGATGCTGTGCCTGTTCTGTGAATGGACAGAGAACTTAGTTCCTCTGCCAGTCACTGTCTTAGCCAATACTAAAATATATGTGACTTTATGGAGCAGAGAACTGGGAAAGTAATCTCTACCTATCTCTATCTCTTAGCAGCACTAAGAGCCTTGCAAGATTCTGAAAGGGACACACCAATGCCACTGGTTTCTGTTACCAAGCCTTATTAGGCTTTTCCCATGCAGTTCTAAAGATTGATTTGTAACTACAGGAGACTATGCAATGAATTATTGTTATGGACAATGATTCATGTTTCCTAAGAAGCTAGCTGAAAAGAGAAAAAATTGACGGAACACATATAATGCCAACATTTCTGGACAATGCCATCTTTTGACAGGCAGTTTCAGTAAAACAGCCTCATCTATTTACCATTTCTGAACTATGACAGCAGCTAACTATACTAACTCTCTTACTAACAAACTATCATAAGAACGAACTATGTACACTATAACTAATAACATTTTCTTTTAGCTGTGCAGTTTCGAAGGCAAAGAGAAGTGTTCCAATTCTGGCCATGCGACGGAAACAGGGAACTCAGGGGGTGTTGACCCGTGCAGCCTCATAAGACCTGGGATGCAACCACATGGACCACACATGGCGTGTGGGTCTATAGAAACTACTTCAAACCATTCTGGCTCTGGCGCATAGTGTGCATGCACATCCACATATTGAATCCACACAGAGACCATCACTCGAAGAAGAACCAAGAGATACTCTGCTACAACAAAAGCAGAAAAGAGGAGGGGAGGAACCAGAATAAGAAGTGAAAGGGGTTTTAACTAACTATGGAAGACTGTCTAGAAAACCTTGACCATATACTGACTTATCTGGATAATCTCTCTGAATGGATTTTTAATTTAAATATCTGAGTAATAAAAATGGGCTCTTGAACTTGACTTTAATATTTAAAACAAGTTTTAAAGAGCTATTTATAAAATCAACCCTACCCCTTTCCAATCATCCAAGAATCAGCTAACAAAATTAATTTTCTTCACCTAATCTGACCACAAAATCCTCAAATCGATGCTAAATAAATTGATAACGAAACATCATAGCATGAAATGTTCTTCTCTGTGTATAAATGAAGCAGCATAATAATTGCCCAGTAAAGCAACCATTATTACTGGTTTCCTTATTCTGTTTATGCTGATTATCCTTATTTATCCTTATTCTGATTATTCTGTTTCCTTATCTTGTTCTCTTTCAATGAACTACGTCAGAGAAAAACCACTGTGCCACACACAGATCATGGAAAGGACATAAAGAAGGCTGCCATTGTTGTTCTGAGCCCTTACAAGTTCAATAGACCATAAACTGTTGACTCAGTTTTCATAACTAACAACATCAGCTATGGTCAGAGTTCCAGTTAAATTATCAACCTTTTAACAAAAGCAAGACATTAATAACTGTGCAAACATCACTATGACAATCCAAAACTGCTTTTCATAGATATATTCGAGGGCACTACACCTCCAATGTTACATCCATATAACTGGCACAATTTTGTAGGAGTCCAAATGCTTTTGGCAAGCTGAAATCAATCCAAGGAACATGAACTGTGCAGTGTACTCAGCAGAGCTTGCAGAAATCTGCAACTACCTCAGAACGGAGCCAAACCACAACCCAACTCAAGAGCTTAAATCACTAGCCTGAACACAGCAAAGTGGTAAATGTAAGAAAGCCCTTAACTGATTTTAGAGATATCACCCCAAAATAGCTAAGAATTGCTTGTTATTTCAATAAAGTCAAAAACCACATCAAGTGTTTATTGTCTTCAGCACATTTAAAATGGAAGGGAATGCCTGAAAATGGGTAACTTCGCTATGCAAGAAGAAATCTGAATTCTCATTTCCAATGCTTTGACTACTGCTATAGTAAGTGGGGATGAGGGGTTTAAAGCAGTGCTTACAACAGCAAGCCTTCATAATACGGTAGGAAAATTCAGGTACTGCAGGACTTTCTGCTTTTATTACACCCTTCATCAAAGGATCTCAGACACTTTACAAGCAAACAGTCTCAACACCACTGTGACTAAGCTATATAAGGATCACATTACCATCACCGAAATACAGCTACTTCGCGGATGAGACAAAGTAGTTTATCAGAGAGCATGGTAATGCTATGTAACAATCAAAGGAAGGAACTGAGTTATCCTAATTAACTGAAAGTACAAGGCAAGTTTAGGCAAGGGGGAAAAATAAAATCAGCAGACCTGACATTTGCCTCTAATTATACCTAATGCCCTAGCTACAATGGTTCAAGTATGGCAGGAAGTGGCATTGGTGACTCAAAAAGTACTCTTCCATCAGTACTGAACAGATCTGTTTTCAAAGAGGCTGGATAGCCATCTGCTGTGGATGGTTTAGACACAACAAATCCTGCAGATCGGCAGGGGGTTAGACTAGATGACCCTTGTGGTGCCTTCTAACCCTGTGGTTCCATAAATGCCCAATATGGCATTAAAGGAGCTGGGCTGCTGGAATGCCAACTTTCACATAAGACATGCTGTGATGTGGTGAAACAGACAGGAAAGGGTTATGGGCTGCTTCTCTGTCACTTAACTCAGCTGGGACTGAAGAAAGGGGTGTGTCATTTTTCCAAGACTGAGAAGCCAGGGGAGAGGCCTCTGGGGACTGCAGCCTGCTTTGGTCAGGGGAATTGCTTTGTTTTGTGTTACTTTATATTTTGTGTTTTAAAAGAAAAACTTGTGCTATGAGGTCAGGGCCTGAAAGAGAGACAGGCATGGCACTGATCATTCCTGGGCTGGAGAGATACGGATTACCTATGAGGATTAAAAACATCCTGGCACTTTTCATAGATTCCAAGGCCAGAAAGGATGACTCTGATAATCCAGTCTGACCTCCTGTATAACACAGGCCACAGAACTTTCCCACAATAACTCCTAGAACAGATCTTTCCAAAACACATCCAATCTTGATTTAAAAATTGCCAGTGATGGAAAATCCATCACAACCCCTAGCAAATTGTTCCAATGGTTAATTTACTCTCACTGTTATGAATGTATGCCTCATTTCTAGTCAAAGGCTTTGTCTTCACTGATGGTGGCAAATTCGTCGCTGTCAGATCGATTTCTCTGGCTCGACTGAGCGGTCAGTGAAGACCCGCTCAGTCGATCCAGAAATTGACATATTAAGACCACCTTCTCAAGTGGCGTAGCGCTGCGTTGACGGAACGCAGTCCCGTCGGCACAGCACATTGAAGACGGAGTGCAGGAACAGAGGCAGAGAAGTTGACAAGAGTTACGGAAGTTTTTTGTGTAACTTGCCTAACTCCTGTCGACTGCTGCCAAATCTCCAAGGTAAGTGTAGACAGGGCCTGAATTGTTTAGCTTCAACTTTCAACCACTGAGTTGTGTTACACTTTTCTCTGCCAGATTGAGTACTGCATTATTCAATATTTATCCCCCATGTAGGTACTTATAGATTGTAATCAGAGTCACCCCTTAAATCTTCTCTTTGTTAAGCTAATAATATATGACCTGCTAGAGTCTATGACCATAAGGCATATTTTCTAATTCTTTAATCATTCTTGTGGTTCTTCTCTGAACCCTCCCCAATTTATCAACATTCTTCTTGAGTTGTGGACATCAGAATGGTACGCAGTGTCCCAACAGCAGCTGCACCAATGTCAAAGACCGAGGTAAAATAAGCTCTCTACTCCTACCTGAGATTCCTGTTTATGCAACCAAGGATTGCACTAGCCCTTCTGACCATAGCATTGAACTGGGAGCATATGTTCAGCTGATTATCTACTGCAACCTCCAAATCTTTTTCAAAGTCACTGCTTCCCAGCATACTAATGGTATTCCTGGGGGGATTCTTTTTAACTTTTACATTACAGTAATGCCTAGGGACCAATCAAATCAGGGTCCAATCATAAGGATGCTACCCGTGGTGATCCAGCTGATCACACTTTGTACTCTACAGTCTACCTGAGGTCCTCCTTAAATTTGATGACAAATGGTATTTTGCAACTTTCAGTCCTAAATAGTTGTATGATGTTGTTGCTCCCAACTAAATAGTTGCCAGGTTCTACCTCAGAGGCAGCTGCAATTCAGTGGTGAATTAAGAGATTCTGATAGTACAGAGCACTTTGAAGTCTAATTAAGGGCACGTCTACACTAAAAATAGCTTGACTTACCACCATCGCAATATTACTGCAGTGATTCATGTCCTCTAACAGTGGTGTGCACCCTCAGCCCCCCATACCGCTCCCCGCTGCAAGCTCTGCTGCCTCTCCCCAGGGTGAATCAGGGCACAGTCCGGCTCAGAGCCTGGGGCCCGGTGAAGGCAAAGAGGGGCAGCCCAACTCAGAGCCCAGTCCTCCCTGCCCAGGGAGGAGGGGGAAGAAGAGGAGCAGCCCGGCTCAGAACCCAGTCCTTCCACCCCCCAGGGAGGAAGGGGAAGAAGAGGGGCAGCCTGGCTTAGAGCTGTGCGGGGACAGGGGCATAGCCCATCTCAGAGCCTGGGGGAGAGGGAAAAGAGGGGCACATCTCAGCTCAGAGTCCAGAAAGAAAGAGGGGCAGCCTGGCTCAGGGGCCAAGGGAGGGCAGGGAGGGAAAAGGGGCACAACCTGGCTCAGAGTCTGAGGTGGAAAAGGGGCAACCTGGCTCAGGGGCCAGGATGGGAGGGGGAGGAAGAGCCTTACATTGACCTAAACTCTGTAGTGTAGACCAGGACTGAATATAAGAGATTATCCTTGGCATAACAGGGATGCATTAGTTCCTCTTTCCCATTCTTTACAATCACCAGAAGCAATATTTGGGTCATCTCCAACTCAAAGATTTGTATTTTTCCATGTAAGTGAGAAAGACTGCACACACACACCACCTCTCCAAAACATCCTCCATTACAGCACCCGAGGGAAACAGACTTAAATGGAACTTCAGGACAATTTTATTTTTAAAAAGGTCTCTCACCTTCCATGGTTTTTCTGGAATTGGAGCATCTTCAATTTCAGCATCAATGTCACTAGCATGAACCCAAGTATCGTAGCTAAGACGGAAATCAGAAGAGAAAAAATTAATTGGTTCTCTTAGTCGCTCATCCCAAAAATCACTGGCAAGAGCTTTTGTTGAGCCATCAAAGCATGTTCAAATCATACCACTGGGACAGAATGGTGTCAAGTTATTTTCCATCAAAAGAACATTTGCTGGCTTCTGTCAGGGGAATATCCCAAGAAAATGCAGTGAAAAAAGGAGTAGTCTAATGCAGCTGATGCAATACAGAAATTCATATTTCTGAATTAGAGATGTACAAAAGCTCACAACAGTGAAATCATATATTTTCTGATAATTTCAGGTTTTGGTGGTGTTCAATGAATTTTTAAGCGGCTACTTATATCCATGCTCCATTAGTTTATTAAGTTGCCCCCAGATTTCATAACCTTATCTATTCTAATTAAAATTGATTACATTCCGAAAATAGAGGGCAGCAATAGAATCTTTCTCACAAGCTTCTAGTTCTGTGGAATCCATCTGATCATTACTTTCCTGTTTCACCAAATTATATGCCATCCCAAAGAATGGCTGCTTGCAATAGCACAACCAAAAAAAGTCAGATAACTTTGTAATCAACACTAGACATATGATAAAGAGCCTGAGCAGGCCACAGCATCTCTTTGCTCCCACTTTACCTGGCTGGATTGTTCTGCTTTTCATACGGAGACAGTCAGTACATAGGACTGAATATAACTGATGTAAAAATAAAAGGGCATTCAGAATGCCTCATTTGCAAAATGAAGATGCAGTTAGGAAGGTTGGTCCGTTCCCCCAACTTGTTCATTTTTGCTCAGACACATACACACAACCCCTGTTGAAATCAATGAGTCCTACCAAGCATATCACGGCACACATTTTGGCCCTACAGAGGCATTATTTCAATAGAAATTTTACATACAGGTTTTCAGATTCCTGGCACAAAGGACATTTGTACCAAACTGTCATTGAAATCTATACAATTCTATGGGAATATTCACATTTGCTTTCATGCTGGTTATTGGATGTCTGTAACGGACATGTTTACAAACACATTTTTATTTGCTTTAAGTTTTCATCTCCTATGCAGAGTATACAGCATTGTACAATTAAATTCTAAGTAGTGCCTTTGAAAAATAAGATAGTGGAGTTGCATATTTATTTAATAACTTTCAATCCAAATGGGCCAGTATACTAGAATGTGGGGCTTACTTGGTTTGTGTTTTGGTTTTTTTTTTAAACACATACACAACCAACACTGAAAGCTACCTGGGATCTGAAAATATAGTTGTGTTCTGCCTCTTACATTACAGTATCAGTAAAAGTTCCTCAGCTAACAGCCGTAGTTAACTGTGGTTTCAACAAGAGAGGTCAGTTAACCATTGGAACAAATTAACAGAGAAGAGGTGGATTTGCGATTTTTTGATATCTTCAAATCAAAACTGGATGGCTGTCAGGAAGATATGCTTTAGTCAAACCAGTTATTGGGCTTGATACAGGAGTAGCTGGGTGAAATGTAATGGCCTGTGATATACAGGAGATCAGACTCGATCTAAGGAGACCTTCTGGCTTTCTGATCTATGAAAACACACTGGACTGGGACTCAGGGGATTCAGGATCAATTACCAGGTCTGTCACAGACATTGACAGCAGTGGACGTCATATATCTTGACTTTAGCAAAGCTTCTGATATGGTTTCCCACAGTATTCTTGCCAGCAAGTTAAAGAAGTATGGGTTGAAGAATGGACTATAAGGTGGATAAAAAAAGTGGATAGATCATCAACGATCAATGGCTCGATGTCTAGTTGGCAGCTGGTAACAAGCAGAGTGCCCAAAGGGTCAGTGCTGGGGCCAGTTTTGTTCAACATCTTCATTAATGATCTGGATAATGGGGTGGATTGAACCCTCAGCAAGTTTGCAGATGACTCTAAGTCGGGGGAGTGGTAGATATGTTGGAGGGTAGGGACAAGATAAGGAGTACGACAGACAAATTGGAGAATTGGGCCAAAAGAAATCTGATGAAGTTCAACAAGAGAGAGTCCAGCAATTAGGACCAACGAATCTCATGCACTGCTACAGTCTGCGACTGACTGGCTAGGCAGCAGTTCTGCAGAAAAGGACCTGGGGGGTTACGGTGGACAAGAAGCCAAGAAGGCTAACCGCACAATGGGCTGCATTAGTAGGAGCATTGCCAGCAGATAGAGGGAAGTGAGTATTCCCCCTTACTCAGCACAGATGAGGCCACATTTGGAGTATTAAGTCCAGTTTTGGGCTCCCCACTACAGGAAGGATGTGGACAAACTGGAGAAAGTCCAGCAGAGGGCAACAAAAATGAGTAGGAGGCTGGGGCACATGACTTATGAGGAGAGGCAGAGTGAACTAGGCTTGTTAAGTTTGCAGAGGAGAAGAGTGAGGGAGGATCTGATAGCAGCCTTCAACTATC
This sequence comes from Mesoclemmys tuberculata, assembly GCA_007922155.1. NCBI lineage: Eukaryota > Metazoa > Chordata > Testudines > Chelidae > Mesoclemmys > Mesoclemmys tuberculata. The sequence goes on along the minus strand of ML675603.1, from coordinate 1,611,878 downwards.
TGAAGAGGGGTTCCAAGGAGGATGGAGCTAGGCTGTTCTCAGTGGTGGCAGATGACAAAACAAAGAGCAATGGGCTCAAATAGCAGTGGGAGAGGTCTATTAGGAAATTAGCTGGATATTAGGAAAAATGTTTTCACTAGAGGGTGGTGAAGCACTGAATTGGGTTACCTAGGATGGTGATGGAATCTCCATCCTTAGAGGTCTTAAAAGGCTTGGCTTGAGAAAGCCCTGGCTGGGATGCTTTAGTTTGGGTTGGTCCTGCTTTGAGCAGGGGGCGGACTAGATACACTCTGAGGTCCCTTCCAACTCTAATCTTCCATGATTGAAGCAAATGTGCCATATCCCCAGTCCATAATCACTGGTAGTTTCGCATTAAGCAGCAGTATCACTGTGTAGATTTAGTCTTAGGCTATGTCTACACTACAGACCTTATGCTGGCATAGCCCTAGAGAGTACACACAGCCTATATTAACACAAGTTTTTCTGTTCATGTAGGAACACCACATCTCTGAACTGCATTAGCTACATTAACAAAAACAATCTTCTGTTAACATAGCTGCATCTACACTGGAGGTTTTGTCAGAGTAGCTTTGTCAGTCAGGGGTGTGTTTTATTCATACCTCCAACACACAAAGCTGCACCAATGTAACTTTCAAGTGTTATCAGAAGTGAACAAAATTTCTTCTCTCTCGTTCTTGATACTGCAAAAATTTCTAAACCACTAAATGTTTTAGGTGTTCTAGCCTCTGTTGTATAGTCGTTAAAAAAAGGACAGTCAAATCAGATGATATGCAAAATGGTAAAAGATGGGGGTTTAAACTTTTCTTTCATGTGAAACCAACAGGCCACAGCCTGGCATTATTCTGAAGGACTAGAAAAGAGGAGCACAACTGCAGGCCAGATATAGCTGGGATGTCACCATTTTGTTCTTGAAAACAATGTGCAAGTTCACTCAACTCAATCACAGCTGCAGAGCAGAAGGTAGTTTGACATCAGGATAAATAAAACCTGACAAAGCAAGAGGAACAACTCATCTGTGTGAGATGAAGGATTAAATCATCTGCAATTTCTAATTGCTAAAACTTAATAGTTCTCTTTTTTTAACAAGCTTTCGCAGGATTTAGAAATGAAGGTACATTCCCCTTCTCCTTTCTTTACCTGTCTGGGTAAAAGCCCCAGTGCACCAACACCTGTTTATCCTTCTTCATCACAGGTCTCAACCATTCATCTGAAAAACCAAAAAACAAAGTCAGATTTAAATAGTGAGCTAGCTCAAATAGTTTGTCCCTGCCATAATCAGAGCAGGGTTTATTTCTATTACCTCTACCAAATGTCAGATGAGGCAGAGAAGCTACAGGCTGTTTTTAAGATTAATTTCCTTAATTGAGCATCTAGCTACAGAGTGCTCAGGGTAAGTACTAAGATATCATTAGCTTCCTTTTGGACCCTGCATCTGTCCAAAAAACCCTACTCCTGGCCTTTGGATATCTGCAGTGAGCTATTAGGAATGCAAGATCCGCAGTCCTGGGGAGCAGAATATGAGACAGGTAGAGTAGAGCTGCTGCAAACATAGGGCATCTGAACACATGCCACACTCCAATTTGAAGAATATTTTTTAATTTTTTTTTTTAAACAAAGGACTATTGTATTTCTTTTAGGCTAAAAAAATGGACTCACTGGCAATTGTCCACAGGAATAAACCTACTTGAATCTACTTAAAAGACTCCATTGTTGGCACTGCATAGACATGCAGACTTTAACCCTGAGGTCACTGGCTAATCCCCAGTTTTAGCACCCTGCTGACTTGTCAGTGTGTAAAGACTTGGAGGCAGTCACCCGAGGGCACTGTATTAGAAGAGGGGGAGGATTTCTAGCTGATGGGAGATAGACCTGGGTTAAGACTCTTGCCTGACCTTGAAAACTCTCCCCTCTTCCAGCTTGCCCCCTCATTCTGGCTGGTCATCTCTCACTGCCTGCTGCCAGTTTCTAACTCTTCCCTCAGGGTGGGAACCTGATATGAAGCATAGAACAGCTCTTGCAGTATGAGTAGAGGGCTGCTTAGAAGGCAGAAGTAAAGTGGAGAGAACCAGGAAGTCTAGTCTCCAAGGACAAATATACCTGTCCCAACTGTTGTAAGATTTGAAGCCCAACCTTTTCCCTCCAACAGTTTTGTTAATTGGCAAATATCAATACCCTTGTCAGAGCTCTGAACAGCCACTCACTCACTGCCCTAGTCTGATTTACACCCATTAGCCTGTTTCCCAGCCATTAAACTTCCAAATAAAGTGTACTAGATACAATTCTTTAAAATGCTGCTCTTTCAGGAAGATGGTTTTAAGTGAGAAATACGAGCCTTACATGAGAGAAAATACATAGATTCTAAAGCAAGGATCATTCTGATCATCCTGCTCTGACCTCCTATATAGCACCAGCCAGAGAATACTCCCAAAATAATTCCTAAGGCATAACTTTTAGGAAAAGAGTGTGTTGACTCTGCTAAACTTCCAAGGCAATGCTGGCTTAATGAGACTAGTAATCCAATTTTTGTTTCCTTCACAGCAGTGCAGAACACTTGTTACTAAGACACCTATAGTGACAAATTGTACTTGTGCTGTCCATACCAGGGACAATGAAAATGAGTTTATCTTGAAATAAGAGTGTGATCTTGGTTCCAATACAGTTAGATATGTATCTGGAACTACAGAGACAACAGTGATTTTTCTGAATGATGCCAGCTGTTTCTAAAAGGTGTCTTAAAAGTATTCGACAAAGTGGGTTTCTGCCCATGAAAGCTTATGCCCAAATAAATTTGCTAGTTTTTAAGATGCCACAGGACTCTTGCTGTTTTTTTAAAAAAAATTACATTTTTTCCCATGGCAATGGAAAAGGGGGAGAGGCATTTAGAAATCTGAAGAACACTATCCACCAAAACTGATTTTTAAAGGTAGGTCATGTTGGGAGTCTGAACTAAGCAACAATAATTTTTGAGCTCATGGCTGCATTGCAGCTATCTCTGAAGCTCAATCAAGTCAGGACATAAGCAGAGCCACCTATCACTTTCCAAGAATATAGATGCAAGTTCACCACAGATGTCGAACTGTGCTCACCCCATTCAGAAAAGAAATGGATTAAAGAGTGCTTCTGAACACACAATGAGGAAGTTTTGAACCGACCTTATAGTCTGAGGCTGGGTCTGCATTGACAGCGGCAAATTCGCCGCCATCACATCAATTGCTCTGGATCGACTGAGTGGTCTGTATAGATACGCTCAGTTGATCCAGGAAGCGACGCAGGAAAACCACCCCCATAAGTGGAGTAGCGCTGCGTCGAAGGGAGCAGTATGGATGCCGCGCAGAGGAGACGTTGCAAAGTCGATGGGAGATACGCAAGTGATTTACATCACTTGCGTATCTCCTGTCGACTGCCGCCAAATCGCCAAGGTAAGGGTAGACCGGGCCTGAGAGTGCAAAACACATCCAACAGGGAATGCCAAAAGAGAAAACATAGCATGTTTCAGCCTACACAGAGCTAAACACTGACATCTAGTGGAAATCAGGTGCCAGGGCACAACTCAGCAATATTTCAGTTTTCTTTGTGACATGTTCCATTAGGGAAATTCAGACCCCAGGAAACAAGGCTAAATTGTACAATGAATTTTATAGTCTTAGCTTAACAGGAGAGACTCTTCAATAGTTAATTAGATGTTGTCTGATACAAGCATGATGAAATGCTTCTATATAAGCCATGTAACTTCAGATAATAGTCTCAATGAGAACTGCAATATAGTCTTGATTTATCTAACCCACTCATTTCACTGACTCATTGATATTGCTTTTACTGCCGCTTGTGGTGTAAGCAATGTGGACACACACCTTGGGAAGCAAAACCATACTTCTATCCCTATGAAACTATATGAAGTAGTTTTAAATTCTGTGGTAGAGAACCGTGGAGCCAAAATAAAACAGATCTAGTTCTGTCTCTTAGGAGGTACAATTAGGAAAATGCAGAACATGTAACATTTTTGCTTATTCTTATACAGTATCGGTTTTGTCTCAAGTTAGTTTTCAGTGTCATTTTTGTATGTAGTCATGGAAGTCTGAATGTGGAGCTATTTTAGCCACAGCCCCATTGAATATGGCTTGAAATAAATGACTTTATGGATTAGCTCTATCACTCAGAGATCAGGGCAAATACAAACCATCAAGGTGAGGTCACTGGGAGAGTTTGTCCATGGTAGGTACTGTCTCAAGCCCCGCTTACACCACCGGTTCATAAAAGTTTTATAGTCTAAGGCTACTCCTTCCTCTCCTACTGCCAGAGTCTTGATTTTCCTTTCAGTCTCCTCTAGATTATAAAATTGTGAGGCAGGGAATATGATAATCTGTTTTGCAAAGCACTGAGCACACTATCAGCATTTAATGTTAATAGCACAGACTTTCACTCAATCACTTAGAACATGGTATTTCAACTAAAGGCCTACGTTAATATATTCTTTTCAGAAAATATATTTCAGAATCTACAAAAACACCCATTGTATCACCCTCCACCCCCATATTGTGACACAGGACATACAGGACTACAAACCATTTAAAATCAAATCTTGAAAGTTATTGCTTTCTGAATGACTCTCAGTATTAAGCTGAGTGCACCTTCCTACCTAGAGGTTTTATATAGCCCATCACTTTAATAGCTAAGTGTTTTAGTTACAAGATTCACAGAGATCAATTCTGTATGATTTACCATCATCCAGTGAGGCAGGATTTGGATAAATATGGTGAGTGGCCTTTGCCTTCTCATCGATGACTGTTCCCTAGGGAAAAAAATGAAACACTGCATGAGAATCCATAGCCATATGAAAATCACTTACCTCTGACAAAAAGAAAGAACTTTCCGTGTCAGAAATATTAATGGGTGATTTTAGTTACAATATAGTAAGATCCAGAATGTAAGTGCTCATCCTAGCTACTTCTGATATTCTACAGTATCAGAAAAACAGGTTACTGTTCATCTTTTGGAGATTACCTCTTTCCCCTAACTATGCTTTTCTATATTTTAAGAAAGATTGCTTCTGGCACACCACTCTGTCTACATCTGGTATTGCCTTGGCTCTTCTCACCTTTAATCTTTTCTTTCCTCTCACTGCCTCCCTCTTTTCCTTCCCTCATTCTTCACTTTCTCAAACCTCAGTCTATGCAAGTCTATTGTGTACCTTCCTATGAGAACATGCCTATAACTTTGTTTTATATTTAAACACACTTGGATCCAAACTGTAATTTTACAGTTACATGATCAACTTGATTTTTAAAATAGACTAAAAAATGTCAGTTTCTGATGGAGCCCCACTTAAATAGTATGTTCTGAACTTTAAAACGAACTTATAAAAAAAAGTTCCTTTAAAAAATGAGAACTTTTCTACTTCCCTTTGAATGTTTAAAAGGATATGTTTAATAAAGGAAAAGACAACTGTAAAGGAGAAAACTATGACACTGACAATATTCAAAGGTCTGTCAATTGCTCATATTAAATTGTGAAAGATCTATTTTCACTGACAGAGTAATTTTGTAAGTCTGTCAAAGTAATCCTAGGTGTTTCTTGTAACTGTAAAAGATAAACATGCCTGGCTGCAATTTGGTATTTTTATGCTGATGGTCTCCAATTAAATATAATAGTATTCAACTGTTTATTGTTTTATAAAAAATTAGATATTTGTTAACTGAGGATCCCATATTGCTTCACTGGCGTATCTAAAATACAAACTGCCTTTTCTCGGCACTAAAAACATCCAGATTATGCAACATACTACACAGCAGAACGAACCATACTGAAAGTACAATAGGACTCGACAGATATATTTCTTCAAAGTTTATGGAATTTGTCTTGGGTGGAAGAAGTTGTATTTACAGAAATGGAAACGTATAGCGTTTTGCATACAAACTATATTCCAAAACATGTTACTTAATTAGACACAGGACAGCAGAGAGCATAAAACCTAAGTTACAAGAAACAGAATGGTGAATAAATCAAAGCAATCAATCCGCAGACAAGACAACCACCAGCATAGAGGAAAAAAGGTTAAGAGACTTAGGCATGAGAGAAGAGATGTGTTCAAGATGAGAACACAGAATGAGAGACAGACCACAGAAAATTCTGTTCCGATGGCAGGAACTGAAGAGAAGGTCTCTGCACCACCAGTGGTGAGACTGTGGAAAGAGACAAAGGAGGCAGGTGCTCTTTGAGCAAAAAGAGAAGGAGACAGAGAGATGAAGGATGGAGAAATAGGATTAAAGCTTTTTAGAAATAAAGACATTCTGAATTACATCTTGAGGAGAACAGAGAGCCAGTAAAGTGTGCAAATTCCAGAACACTTTTCACAAAACTTAATTATAAAATGAAAGGAACTTCTATTTTAAGAAGGGAAAATAATTAGTCTTGTTTATACCCTTGTTTAATATATTAAATCATAAAAAGAAAAGACAATTCACTCAGGAATCTGCTAATTATTTGAAAAGTCAAAAATCTCACATTCAACACCGAACATTGAGAGCAAATATGCAGAATGAAGTAAGCTTTGGGATATCCTTTTTGTTTTTTTTTGTTTTTAATCAACATTTGAATTATGTGCTGAGAACCCTCAAATATCCACAGTAAGGGAAGCATTCAGAACATGTTAAGGTTTACCTTTAACTTTTTGGGTCCAAAATTCAGACTGACTGCCAGATTCTGCTTTGTACAACCTTAAAGCATACACGCTGCTTAAAAAATTAAACCATTTTAAAGAAGGTAGATGCATAAGTGACTTGCATAAGAACACACAGAAGTCTGTGATACAGCCAGGAATAGAACCTAGACCCCCTGTATCCAGGTGTGCATTGGCCACAAAAATACTCCTCTCTCTATACCAGGGATGGGCAACTTTAAGAAGAGGGCCATAAAATTTATTAAAACCCTTTGTGGGCCAAACATTTTTTTAAAGAGCTTATATAGTGCATAACTCAGAAATGTTCACTACAACATAACATGTTAACATACAGTTAACCATGTATTAACAGTGTAAAACCAAAGTATTATTCAAAACAAAAGTCCCTTATAGCATAGCCTTGAAATAATGTTTTTTAAAGTTTAAATCTAAATCTTTCACTAACTTTTTTCAGTGTCTAGAAGAGTGAAGGATTAATAAATGAAAACTAAAAATAAAAAAAATCTGTTTTTTCCTCTGCTGCTTACAGTATCTTGCCTGTCAGAGTGAAACTTGAGCCTAAGCCTGCCTGTGCACTAAGAAGAGCAAATCTACATCATAAGATGGAAGAGTTTCATCAGTCAATTGGTTCCCTTTCCTTCGACTTCGAACGATTCAGTGTAGAGAGGAACTTTCACAAACAAGTGGTCTCGAACACAATTTTAGCAACCACTTTCTCAGATATGGGATTCAGGAAGCAGTTTCCAAAACTGAATGCCCCTTTCATCCAAGGAAGAAAGGATCAGCCTGCCATCTGCTCAGTTCTAGCTGCAATAAAGAAGGCTGTTCATTGACAAATACAAATGAATCATTAAAAAGGATGAGATGAGGTCAAAAACTTTCAAAGTCCTTAAAACGCTGGTGGAAATTAAGCAGCAGCATTTCAATGTCAATAGCATACCTGCTAAACACTGACTTGCATGCTTGCACTTCCAATGCAAGTGCAGCACATATTGCAAAGTGGGCAAAAGCCGAAAGCAATGAGGTCCACCACAGTCTGGTCCATGCCATGCAATTGCAGATTTAAATGTCCAGTTATATCAGCCAAAAAGGCCATATTACAGAAAAACAGAATCTTTTGTTTTTTCCTGAAACTCCCTACTATTAGAATTTGCAGTATTTTTCAGAAAGGAGACAATCTCAGCTCAAAGTGCAAATAATCTCTCAAGAGAGACAAAATGGGGGAGGTAATATCTTTTATTGGACCATCTTTTATTGGTGAGAGACACAAGCTGTTGAGCTTACACAGAGGTCTTTGGGTCTGAAGCAGTGCTCTGTGTAAGCTCAAAAGCTTCTTTCTCTCACCATCAGAAATTTGTCCAATAGATATTAGCTGACCCACCTTCTCTCTCTAATATCCTGGGACCAAGATGGCTACACCACCACATGCTATAATTTCTCAAAGCATTTATCATGTGATCCATTGAACTTCAGTATATGGCTTCAAATTGCCATACTCTACATCCGATTCACTGAGAAAAGCCACAAATTTACTATTGTTGCTACCTCAGATTATGTTTGTAATTTTCATGATCACATTCATGACATGATCAAAGTTCAGTGATTTTCCATGTAACAACTCTTGATGAACAATGCAGTGAAGTGTTGGGCAGTTCACCTCACTGGGGTTTCAACAAATGTGCAAACCCGACCCTTGATTTACATATAATAAGTGCTTCATTTGTAACAGCAGCAGACAACTTTGAAAATTTGCAACAGCGTCCTGCACCAAAAATATCCGGACCCTTTCTTGTTCTGTGTAATGAGGCTAACTTCATTAAGTTGTTCATGCACATTAAAACTAATGTCAATCATCTGGATATATATCAGTAGCTCACTTGCATCTGACATATCAGTATTCAAGCCTATTACCAAAAGAAAATCAGAACAATCGTGCATAATTTTTGTTAACTTTTCTTCCACATGTTCATGTATATCTGAACCTCTTTGCAAAAATATACAATGGGAAAGAGATAGTTTCCATTTTTTTTAAACCGTTTCCTCATCAAATGGAAATGCATTTTCCACTTGCATTGCACATCATTTTACTGTTTTGCCATCACTCTGAATCTCGAGCTGGCCACGGCTAAAAAGCAACAAGGCATGGGACACAGTAAGGCTTGAAGTTTATACTGTGGCAGCTTTGGCAGAACAACTCTGGTGACTGAAAGCTTTGCCTTTTAGATCAGCAACAATGGCATCGCAAACATCAGCAATGTGTGTGTCATACTTTGCTTTGTGCTTGGTGTTGGAGCAACGGTTCAAGTTATATTCTTTTGTCACTGCCATGACTTGCAAACATATGAAGCACATGGGGCTTATATCCTTTTCAGTAAAAAGATATTCATTCTCCCAATGTCATGGGAGACTTTTTTAAAATTTTATCATGGGTGAAAAAAAAAATTAAGACAAAAGCAGCCGCCACAGGTTTGTCAATGCAACACTTCCCACCATAACTGCAGTACAACTGATACAGTCGTGATGTCTTAGGGTATTGAATTTCCTTGCATTCAGCATACATGCAACCCAAGGAAGTCCCCCTCGTGATCAGTCTTTCACACTAAAACAAGCACTTTATACTCTCAGAATGTTTATCACAGCAAAAAACAAACTTTAAAAAAGTTGAGAAATAAAAATAAGAAATGTGACAGCAGGATAAATCATCTGTTAACTGTTGGCAGGCCAAATAAAATGATCTGGTAGGCTGGATGCAGTCCCTGGGCCACCAGTTGTGCATTGTTACTCTACATCATTTAATTACAGTTGTGCTCTACAGCAGCTCCAAAACCTGATCTTCAAAAATGCAAGGCTGCTACAAGTTTCATATCTGTTACCTGGTGACGTTTGACAATGTCCTTTAGTTTATTAGCCAACTTCAGTTCGATGTCTGGAATGAGGTAGATTATTGGTCTGCTCAGACAATTGTTCTGAGGAGAAAAGACAAAACTTTAAATCAGAAATTAGTGGATCAAAGGCATGAACCCATCAGGGATTACTGCACTAAACATTACTGCTTGACAAATGCTCATGCAAGGGTTCAGTGCTTTGGATCAAGTCCTGAGCGTGCTACTGTAAATGGAAAGCCAAACACCTGTTTGATACATCCTGAACTAGGATCTCACCACACAGCACTAGTGTCTACAAATTCCTACACTACCTAGAAGAATGGTTTTGGTCATATTAAATGTTTATTGTAAAGTAAGGTAAACATCCAGTTATCTTTATCAAATCACAGCAAAACTATTTATTCCCAAAAGTCAATGAAGATGCTCACTGTTCTGGTTCTCCTCCTCCCATTTCTGATTTTGCTAAGTACTTGAAAAGTATATCTTGAAACAAGTATAAGCAAGAGCACTGGGGTAGGCCCTACAGATTATCATGGAAAACTATCACAGACACAGACAGCAGTAATAAACTTAATTTTAAATTGACCTCCTCTGGTGGGCAAGTGAGAAGATCAGCGTGATGGTACAAGAGGTGAGTAATGGGACACAGGTTTTCCACTTCTAGGTCAGCGATTCAAATTTGACGCTGGACAGGAATAAGCTTTATGGTAGCTCTTCTGTGGCTCAGATAAAATGAGTTGGAGTTTTAGCCCATTTATTAGTGGAGATGTATTCTCATCAAAAACAAAACGAGCACTTCCACCCTTGCTGGCAGTCTCAACAGAGAAACCAAGGATTAAGTGGACTTTGAGGAACAAAATTAACTATCTGCTCACTCCTAGAGATGGTCCTTCCAAGTCTGGATTGAGGCATTTGGGTGGGATGCTGAAGCTTCTATTGCTGCTTCCAGGACTGTATTTCCACACCTGCCCTGATAACCCAGCACCTTTCAATAGCAATAAATTCCCTTTTTGCCTTAACCGAAATGTCCAATCCAGCCTTTTGTGAGAATAGTTGTTTCACAAATTTTGATAATTTTGTTTCCTAAATTCTAAAGCACAACATTTCAAACGGTTAAAGATGCTGCACTTTACAGAGCCTCAATTTTATTTTAAAGTTAAAAACTACTTGTCTAATAATTTTAAAGCTCAAAATCATTTTCCCACCCTAAGTCACAGGGTTTTTTGTACTATGCGTACCCCCTCGTCATCCGTAATAACTAGTTTCAGAGATTCTCAATGATAGGAAAGGAAAGACTGAAAAAGAAAATAATTACATTCAAGCAGAAATTCAAAAAAGATCCAAAATTTGGAATTCTTATGCAGGTCACACCTGTGAGGTGCTTAAAAGCTAGAGTACCATTTTCCTGAAGAATGTGGAAAATACATTGACACACAAAACAGAAAATGTTTATGGTTATAAAATTTCTTGCCTGCACAAGTGTTTTTTCGATGTTCATGAACATCTCCACATTTCGATCCATTCGGGATGGATTCTGCAGGTCAAACCTCCGCCTGTAAATGAGGAAAAGGATTAAAGATATTAAAGACTTCAACGAGCCTACTTTCAACAGCAAAGAATCTTTAGACTTTTTTATATTTGGTTTTGATCAAGAACTGATATTTAAAACTATGCACATTACAGCAAATTATATTGGTACACTTAATATTAACAGAGAACAGACTCTTATAGCATCTGCATGCATGAACACACATTGCCAACAGAGTTTTAGAGCACAATAGTAATGATTCAACTGTGTTACTCTTGCTCCACTTAGGAGTCTTCGTGGAAAAGAAACAGTCAGTCCCAATCAACAAAATGCAGTTGATTTTTAAACTCTTAGTAGCAGAACGGGATTCAAGACTGAAGACATATAATACATGACTAGCAATAAAATTTTGGAGCAAGACAGGTAGCCAATTAAGTACATTACCATACTCTCTAGTGTGATCAGACAACAGCAATTAATTAAGAGCATCTGAGAATGTCATTTGCTTTTTTGAGACGCAGCCCACAATGGCATCAGCAGCTGACAAGAGACAGCAGCATAGGGAGTTCAGGCAAATCAATTTTCACATCTCTAAACAATGATTTCTATTTATATTTCTGTTGAAATCACTAGTCTCTTGGTTATGTTGAGCAATTAGTTGTAGGCCCATGTTCTAATCTCAGAAGCACATAGCACATCTTAATAAATCCACTACTGTGCTTTTTTGAACTAGACACATCTGGGAAAAAACCTCACTATTCCACGCATGGCATACATGTTGAGGATGTAGCTGAAACAACACATTACATCCATCCTCACACTGGAATCTTGTCCTTGGCCTATTGTTAAGTGGGAAATCATTCACATTAACCCAAGTTATTGATCTGATGATGCAGAGACATAGTAATGTGACTTCTTTCAAAAGTCATGGGATGGATACATTCAAATTATTTACTTCCCCATCTCAGTACTAAGAATTTGGGTTACATCTGTAAAGAATTTTAAAGATTAGTATATATATTTAGATAAAACAAGAGTCTGCACATTGACAGGCTCAAGGATTTTCTGATCTCCAGTAATTGAGCCTGCATTATTAATTTGTTAAACGCCAGCAGTGTGGTTATCTAAAGTAAGTGGTTGTCAGCTTCACTTTGGCATTCAGAAGGATTAGAAAAAAAAAGCTGCTGATAAAGAATTCAATATCAGGTTCTTAGTTAAGGTGCATGATTTTCTGTCCAAGCATAGTACTATACACAATAAAATAGAACAAGTAGTTGTTGGTGTACAAGTGTTGTACGTGACAGTGTACTTTAAATACACAAAGCACCATTTATTTTCAGTAGAACACCTAAGAGATTGTCACAGCTTGTCAATATGTAATGATGTTAAATTCAGTTTTACACATCTTGAAGTGCAAGTTTGACTTTTACAACTTCAAAAGCCAACATTAACCTACAAAATTATAAATTCACAATCTTACATAATTTTATGATAATTTACTAAACTAAGGAAGGGCATTACAGCTACCACTTTACCTTTATCTGAGGCCCTTAAGTATTGAAACATATATGGTCCTCCCCATGGCACCTGAGAAGTGCACATCACTACACAGTCACATTTGTGAAAGACTGTTTCTTTCCCAAGGGATTTCTATTTTCAACCAGTGTGATGGAATTTTTTCTACAGAGGACTGAGTTTGTTGTAATGCCCAACATAACAGAAAGGAGTTAAGTGTAATAATTTATTTTTCTATGCTTATCTTTCAACTTTAAAGTAAGGTTAAGTTCTCTATATTAAACTGACAATATTACATGTTGACAAATTTAATCTCAAAGTCTTAAAGTGACTGTCAGAACAAGACATCTTAAATGTTGTGTAAGGAATACTTCTGGACTGGTAGAGGGCAAGCTTGATGTTTTAAGATATTTTCGATCTATATCTTATTATTCTAACTGCCTTGATCAAAAAATCTTGCCCCAATATATGCATATTGACATCATTTCAAATCTTTTGGTAAAAATATGATCTTCACATAGCTGTTCTTACTGAGATTAATGGGACAAAGGTATGCATCAGGAAAACGGACACAAACACAGAAAATTAAAATGCGGATCATTCTCATGAGAAAGTTTTCAAACTCAGACTTTACTATTTCAATCATGTTCAAAACACAAAGTGTTACGTCTTAAAATCAGGTCTTTTATTTAGGTGCTTAGCTTTAACCAACCATATTTGAAAATTTTGGTTTAAGTCAACATTAGGGATTCATTTCACTTTGTTCATACATTCACATTTTTACCATTATTTTATTTAATCTTCCACATAAAAGCACGAATCATGCCATTTCTTAACATATTAACAGCTGTGTATACTATACTGGGCAATTTTTTTTTTAAATCACTTTTTAAAAGATCACTAGGAGGTCCTCCTGTCTTCTTGTTTAACTAATTATTTCTTGAAACGAAGTCTAGAGCAACAGGTTTTAGAGACCATCTGCTTGAATTACAAAGATAAGGTACGTCCAGCTGCACTGGATAAGTGCATTTTTCAGACATACCTATTGTGACCAGGAAAGGTACTTCTCCTATAAGACAGATCAGTCACAAACAGGTTAACCAAGAGCGACAATGCATACCATTGAAAAACAAAGAATCATGCGTCAGGCACATCATATTATTATTTGGCCTAGTCAGTGAAGGAAACATTCCAGGCTCTAAATCTGATTTTCAAAGTTAAATTCTCAAGTATCATTTCCCTCCCCGCTTCACATGCACACACACAAGACACTACCAGCTAGTTTTGAGGGATCAGAGAGAGAGAGAGAGGAGAGAAGACGCAGCCAAATGTCAGTTTTATTCTCATTCAGATTTCTGTAACTGGGAAGTTTGTCTGAAGAGAAAATATTTACTACGTGGGAGCTAGCTGAGGTGCTTTCCATTAAAGCTCAGAGGAAACACAAAACCCCTGAAAGACATACTCAGAATATCCTAGGCAACAGTTATCTATGGCTGGGTATTAGCATTGTATGAATGGGAGAAGACTTCAGATAGTTAACTCATGGCAGCTTCTTACCCTTTCATGCCTTGCAAATGCAGTTAGGGGGCAGAGCACCATCTACCCTACAAAAATAATACTAAAACATGGTTATGTTCAAACCATAACATGGTTTATTCTTGCCTTTTGATTTGCTCTTGAGGAGGTATCTAAATCCAGGTACAATCACAGATAGCAGCAGAGGAAGAACTACATAAATGAAGAGAAAATTTCTGCCTTATTTTTAAATGAATCATCACTCTTTTATATTTACTATTTTTAATTCCCAATTGGAGATTTTGCAATTTTCTCAATGATAATAATTCAGCTATTACGTAACTCCCCTCTTGGGAAGAGACTTATGAATTATAATGTACAAACAAACACTACTTGGGACTTCAAATGGACAGTTTTGAACACCTCAATATTTATATAGGCAGGGTTTTATAGAACTTGCATTCTCCATTTATAAACACAGAGGAGGAGTTACAAAGCATTTTCTATTTATTAGGATCTATGTAGTGTTTCATATTTGTAGACATTAATTAATCCTTACAATACCCTATGAGATTAGTAAAAATAATCCACATTTTATAGTCAGGGAAACTAAGGAGTAGATTCAGCAATTTGGTCAATATTACACAGCAAAAAAATGGCAAAAAAGGGATTATAAACTCAGGAGAGTCTAACTCCTAGCCTGGAGCTCCATCCACCAGCTCTCAATGCTTTTCATCTTTAGGTAATTTTAAATAGAGCATCAACTAGAAAACAAATTTACTCTTCTTCTCAACTCCCTTTCTCACTCACCTCTTCAAGGAAGTGTGTTAAATTGCAAGTAGTTTGAACAGGCATTTCATGTGTTTAGTTTCATGCAAAATGTGTTTAAATTCATGTAAAAACTTACCAGCCCTGTTCATTCTTATACTTGTAAGCAGCACCAAGAATATGACATAATGTACCTCCAGCTTTGAAATCCATGAAGCACTTGGCCTAGAATCAGAAGACAGAAGTGTGAACGCTGACCAGAAGTGACATACACTTCAATGCTATGATAGCCAAAATACACTTTGTATCATTAAATGCACACAACTCTGTACAGAACACAAATCCAAAGAAATCACAAATGTACCAGTCCATTTTCATCGGGGGCTTACTTCATAAAGCTTTACACTTCACTCATTTAAAAACATTCAAGTAGTTAAAAAAAAAACATTTACAATTAAACTGCTTAATTTTAAACACATGAAGAGATCAAATGTATCCTAAATTTCATCTTAACCCATTCCACTCCTTTGTGTTTCTATTTCTCACATATCAGGGCTCAAAGGCCAACTCTGATATGTATATTCATAGTTATGTGAATGTATGTTCCATAGAATCACAGAAATGTAGGGGCAGTCACCAACGCCAGTCTGCTGTGCTATGGTAGGACCAAGTAAACCCAGACCATCCCTGACACGTGTTTGTCCATCTGGGTTTTTTTTTAAAAAACCTCCAGTGATCGGAATTCCACGCCTTCACTTGGAAACCTATTCCAGAGTTTATCTACCCTTGTAGTTGGAAAGATTTTCCTATTATCGAACTTAGCATTCCCTTGCAGCAGATTAAACCCGTTACTTCTTGTCCTACCTTCAATGGACATGGAGAACAATCCATTGCCATTTTCTTTACAACGACCCTTAACCTATTTGAAGACTTCTCAGGACCTCCCTTAGTTGTCTTTTTTCAAGACTGAACATGCTGAGTTTTTTTAATCTGTCCTCACAGGTCAGGTTTTCTAAACCTTTTATCATTTTTGCTGCTCTCCTCGGGACTCCCTCCAATTTGTCCACATCTTTCCTAAAATGTGGCACAAAATTGGATACAGTACTCCAGCTGAGGCCTCACCCATGCCAGGCAGAGTGGGACAATTATTTTTTGTGTCTTATATATTACACTGCTGTTAATACACCCCACAATGACATTAGCCTTTTTCACAACAACATCACTATGTTGACTCATTCAATTTGTGATTCACTCTAACCCCCCAGATCCTTTACAGCAGTACTACAATGTAACCAATTATTCCCATTTTGTAGTTGTGCATTTCATTTTTCCTTCCTAAATGAAGTACTTTGCACTTGTCTTTATTAAATTTCATCTTACTGAATTCACACCAATTCTCCAATTTGTCAAAATCCAACCCTGTCCTCCAAAGTGCTTGCAACCCCCTTCCAGACTGGTGTCATCTGCAAATTTTATAAGCATACTCTCCACTTCATTACCCAAGTAATTAATTAAAATGTTGACTAATAATGGACACGACAAGATACTCCCTCCCAGTTTGACAGCAAACTATTGATAAATATTCTGAGTATGATCTTTCAACCAGTTGTGCACCCACCTTATAGCAATTTCATCTAGACAACATTTACAGAGTTTGCTTATGAGAATGTCATCTTGGACTGTCAAAAGCCTTACTAAAACCAAGATATATCATACCTACTGCTTCCCCCTATCCAATAGGGCCACAAAGACCAATAACTCCATCAAAGAAGGAAATTAGGTTGGTTTGACATTATTTGTTCTTGACAAATTCATGCTGCCAAATCCTTATATCCCTATTATCTTTCAGATGCTTACAAACTGATTGTTTAATAATTTGTTCCAGTATTTTCTAACTGCTGAAGTTGGCTGACTGGTCTATAATATCCCAGGTCCTTTTTGTTCCCCTTTTAAAAGTTAGGTACTATTGCTATTCTCTAGTCTTCTGGGACCTCAGAGATAACTGCTAATGGTTCCAAAATTGCTTCAGCCAGTTCCTCAAGTGCCCCAGGATGAATTTCATCAGGA
The DNA here is from genome assembly GCA_007922155.1 of Mesoclemmys tuberculata. Taxonomy (NCBI): domain Eukaryota; kingdom Metazoa; phylum Chordata; order Testudines; family Chelidae; genus Mesoclemmys; species Mesoclemmys tuberculata. The sequence goes on along the minus strand of ML675603.1, from coordinate 1,594,903 downwards.
CCTGACAAACTTGAACACAACTAACTTATCTAAACATTCTTTAACCTGTTCTTTTCCTATTTTGGCTTGTATTCCTTTCTCTTCGTTGTTAACACTGTGGTGATGAGTATCTGATCACTATTAACCTTTTCAGTGATGACTAAAACAAAAAAAGTATTAAACACCTCAGCTTTATTGATATCATGTTATTAGATCTCCTTCCCTGCTAAGTAGAGGTCCTATACTTTCCTTCATTTTTCTCTTGCTCCCTCATGTATTTAAAAAACCTATTCTTACTGCCTTTTATGACTCTGACAAGGTATAACTCATTTTGTGCCTTAGTGTTTCTGATTTTGTTCCTAAATGCGTGTGCTGTTCTTTTGTACTCTGAGCACTGGGTCCATGGTTCCATTTTTTGTAAGATTCCTTTTTGATTTTCAGATAATTAAATTCTCCTGATGGAGCCATAATGGCCTGTTACTATTATTCATCTCAGGATAGTATTAAAGGCACAACTGCAATCTCTCTCCTTGAGAAACTGCCAGATCTCCCGAACTCCTTTTTCCCTTAGATTTTCTTCTCACAGGCCTTACCTACCAGTTCTCAGTTTCTTAACATCTGATTTTTTTGAAGTCCATTGTCCTTATTCTGCTGCACTCACTTCTTCCTTTCCTTAGGATCATGAAATCTATCATTTCATGACCACTTTCTCCCAAATTGCCTGCCACCTTCAGATTCGCTACCAATTCCTCTGTGTTGGTCAAAATCAACCCCCTGATTACTTTCTCCAGTTTCTGTAACAAAACATTGTTCCCAATACATTTCAAGAACTTACTGGAAATGTTATGTTCGGCTGTATTGTTTTTCAACAACTGTCTGGGTAGTTAAAGTATTCCATTCCTACCAGGTCTTGGGGTTTGGATATCTCTGTTCTTTGTTCTAAAAATGCCCCTTCCACCTCCTATTCTTGATTTGATGGTATACACTAGACCCCTACCATGACATCACCCCTATTTTTAATTATTTAACCTTTACCCAGAGACCCTCAACTCGTCTGCCTCCCACTTCCTTCTGGATCTCAGAACAAGCGTATATATATTCTTGATGTATAATGCAGCAGCACGCACTTCCCTAAGACGCCTGACACAGGATTCTTACATATTTGTAAGAACATAATATATCAGAGTTGACCATTGAGCATCTGATTTATGACAAACAGAAACAAAGGAGTGGAATGGATAAAAGAGATAAAGGTGAATCTCAGTATTCATTTTAAAAAGGAAGTTTTCCAGCTATTTTCCTAATGAACATATCCTTGAAAAAAGAGATGTAAATCAATCACAAAAGTTGAAAGGAACAATCAGCTAGGCTCCGCTTCTGCAGCAGGAAGACTGCACAGGGCAGGTCCTGAAAATCGCTTTCAATTTACCTTTTTTGTAATAAAAACCAAAAAATGTTTAATTTGTGAGGACCAGCAAAAACACTGTTCTGCAGATTTACTGCTAAATCCATGCTACTGATTTTATTAGTTTATTAAATGTATTACAGTGCCCCAAGTATACAGGCACTATTTCAATTCAGCCAATCAGCTGGGTACACCATACTACACATTCTAAAAAAAGGACATTTTAGATAAAAATCTAGAATTGAAAACTAGAACAGCATCAGTTGGAGATTAAAAAGGACCATTAGATCCTATTTAGTCTCTCTCTAAGGGGTCAATATAAGATTGCTTTCTACAGTATGGACAAAATAGTGGAGAGGACTCTAGTTTTAAACTGCAAAGCTTGCTTCAGAGTTTAATATTCTTTGCCACGCTCACTTGTCAGGATATTTGTAAGTTTAGAACTATAGAAAAAATATGACAATAGTTCAACTGAAAATAGCATTTTCAACAAGATTTGGCAGGAAGTTTCTCAGGTAAAGGATGAAATTATTGGAGAAATAGAGGGAGAAAGAGAGAGAGAGAGAACCCCAGATCCAGAATAGCCAATAGGCTTGTGATTACAGCACTGTGGGATTCAACTCCCTACTCTGTCTGATTTGGAACAAGGACATGAATCTGGGTCTCTCACATCCCAGATGAGCACCCTAACACCAGGCTGTTGGCGATATGGGGTCAGTCAGTTTTGTTTTTTCAAGAAGGATTTTCAAAGGTTTCATTTTCTTTCCACATCAGGATGAAAGGTCCTCCCTACCCCCCAAAACGTCAACATGTTTTTTTTAATGAAACACTGTTTTCTAGCCAACCCTAGCTAAATTGGCTTTTTATGAGCTGTCTACTACTGGCAGCCACTTATTAGAAGCATGAAATTGAAAATAACATATTGGTAGACTGGCTATCAGCTCACAGTTTGTTTATATTAGGAGTACATCTGACCTTTTACACTGTGAGCCTATTGACGTTAGGAGGATTTAGCAGAGCAGGCCTGATGCCACACTACAAGTAGGATGTATTAGCTTCAGTGACTAAAACTTCTTGAATTTATTTCTCAGTCAGGTGCACAAATGTTAGTGTGGGACTTAAAAGGAAACGTTTCCTACATTGGGCATAGAATTAGTCAAAATGAAGAGCAATTCAGAGAGATCAAATTCAGAGTCCAAGAATAATCTAAAAAAGGATTCTTCACAAGCATTTATCAAGGAAAAAAAGATGGCTCCCTCTAACAGATGGCACACTGAATCATACTGTACACAAGAAATAAATGGTAAGGAACAGATTTCAAAGCAGCTACATGTATACCTGCCAACTCATCTGTTCAGCCCTCACATATGAAGAGTATTCCAATCCTGCTCTTATTTGGCAAAAATAAGGAGCTTTGTTGTATCATGGTTTGAGCAAGAACAAAGAAGTCAGGACTCCTGGGTTTTATTCCTGTCTCTGCTGCTTACTGGAGGCACAATTCTGGACAAGGCATGTGACCTCACTGCCGATAGGCAGACTGATGCAAAATGGGGCTTTCATTACTTGCCTCCCAGCTCCCTAGGTACAGGTGCTGGTCTTGGCACAAAAAATACTTTGACTGTCCCAAGAACACAGACTGTTCCCAAAACAAGGCACAAGGAATCCCCTTATGGACAGTACTGAAAGCTTTGTGGCACCCTCACGGAGGGCTAGTAGTGATTTGACAAGGTTGCCAAATATATACTGGTACCCAGAATCAAGGTCTTCAAAGGACATGAAGAGAAGAAATTCCTGAATTGCCTATATGTCAATGCTAGGAGACTATGGAACAAACAAGAATTGGAATTGCTCATTTATGAGCATAAATTCAATCTAGTTGGTATTATTGAAACCTGGTAGGATGATTCGCATGATTGGAATGTGTAATAACCCATTTAGGAAAGACCCAGTGAGCAAAAGGGGAGGTGGAGTGGCACTCTGTCAGAAATGGTATTACCTATTTCCAAGTCACAGATAACTTAAAAGAAAATGATCTTGAATGCTTATGGATCAATGTCCTAACAGATGAAGCACAACATGGTATCTGCTACAGACCATCAAATCACAATTGGGAACAGGATTACCACCTACTTACACACAACTACAATGTGTAGGAAAAAGGCTGCGAGGTCATGGGGGAATACAATTTGAGTAATGCATGCTGGAAGTTTCATGCTCTCAGTACTGAAACATCTTTGGAATTTCTAAATATTAGAGATGATAATTTCCTACCTCAAAGAGTACTGCAGCCAACACAAGGGAATTCTATATTAGACTTTATCCTAACAAATAAAGAAGAACTGATCACGGAACTAGAAATTAACGGTAACTTAGGTAGAAGTCAAATGGGATGAAGTCCAGACTACTCACCAACCCACCCACACAGTGCTTTAACAGGGCTAATTTCACAAAGCGGAATACAATTTGAGCCAAATCTTCTGAGAGAAAGAATTTAATCAGAAAAATGTGAATGATAATTGGGAATCATTTAAGAATACCTTCCTAGATACCCAAAAAGCCACAATCCCATAATCGAGGAAAGTGAACAAGGCGCGGGGAAGCGATGGCAGCTGTAAAAATGTAATGTACAACGAATGGAAGAAAAGGGATGATGAGAGTAATGAATATAAATCAAAAGTTAGGAATTGTAGAAAATGGATAAGGGAAGCCAAAGGACACAAAAATCTATGGCCCGCAAAGTTAAAGACAATAAGGAGTTTTTTAAATGTATTAGGAACAAAAAGAACCCTGACAATTTATTTAGAAAGATTGGACATACACAAGTCCATGGGGCCAGATGCAATACACCCGAGTGTGCTGACGGAGTTAGCAGATGTGATTTCAGAGCCATTGGCTATTATCTCAAAGCTCGTGGCAACTGGGGGAGGTCCCTGATGACTAGAAAAAGGCAAATATAGTGCCCATCTTCAAGAAGAGGGAAGAAAGAGGATCCGGGGAACTACAGACCAGGCAGCCTCACCTCAATCCCTGGAAAAATCATGGAGCAGGTCCTCAAAGAATCCATTTTAAGGCACTTAGAAGAAAGGAAGGTGATCAGGAACTGTCAATATGGATTCACCAAAGGCAAGTTGTGGCTGACCAACCTGATTGCTTTCTATGAAGATGTGACTGGCTCTGTGGAGGTGGGGAAAGCAGTTGACTTGGTATACCTTAATTTTAGCAAAGCTTTTGATACAGTCTCCCACAGTATTCTTATCAGCAAGTTAAAGAAGCATGGGTTGGATGAATGGACTATAAAATGGATAGAGAACTGGCTAGATCATAGGGCTCAACAAGTAGTGATCAATGGCTCCATGTCTAGCTGGCGGCCGGTTACAAGCGGAGTGCCCCAGGGCTCGGTCTTGGGGCCTTTTTTGTTCAACATCTTCATTAATGTTCTGGAGGATGGGGTAGATTGCACCCTCAGCAAGTTGGCAGATGACACTAAGCTAGGGGGAGTGGCTTCCCTCCTGGAAGGGAGGGATAGGATACAGCAGGACCTAAACAAATTGGAGGATTGGGCCAAAAGAAATCTGATGAGGTTCAACAAGGACAAGTGCAGAGTCCTGCACTTAGGACCGAAAAAGCCCATGCACAGCTACAAACTGGGGACCAAAGAGCTAGGCAGCAGTTCTGCAGAAAAGGACCTGGGGGTTACAGTGGATAAGAAGCTGGATATGAGTCAGCAGTGTGCTCTGGTTGCCAAGAAGGCTAATAGCATATTGGGCTACATTAGTAGGAGCATTGCCAGCAGATCATGGGAAATGATTATTCCTCTCTATTCGGTATTGGGGAGGCCTCATTTGGAGTATTGTGTCTACTTTTGGGCCCACCACTACAAAAAGGATGTGGAGAATTTGGAGAGTCCAGTGGAGGGTAACAAAAATGATTAAGGGGCTGGAGCACAAGACTTATGAGGAGAGGCTGAGGAAACTAAGCTTGTTTAGTATGCAGAAAAGAGGAATGAGGGGGATTTGATATCAGCCTTTAACTACCTGAAAGGGGGTTCCAGGGAAGATGGAGCTAGGCTGTTCTCAGTGGGAGCAGATGACAGAACAAGGAGCAACAGTCTCAAGTTGCAGTGGGGGAGGCCTAGGTTGGACATTAGGAAAAAGTTTTTCACTAGGAGGGTGATAAGGTACTGGAATGGGTTACCGAGGGAGGTGGTGGAATCTCCATCTTTAGAGGTTTTTAAGCTGTGGCTTGACAAAACCCTTGCTGGGATTATTTAGCTGAGGTTAGTCCTGCTTTGAGCAGAAGGTTGGACTAGATGACCTCCTGAGGTGCCTTCCAACTTTAATATTCTATGATTCCATAATGGGACTGGTCCATTACTAAATGGAAATGGTAGGATTATCAATAATAATACAAAACAGGCAGTATGTCCGGAGGATGTTAGACAGAAGCTATTAATGACAATTTTAAATCAGCAGGTCCAGATAACTTGCATCCAAGAGTTCTAAAAGAGCTGGCTGAGGAGCTCACTGTATCATCAATGCAGATTTTCAATAAGTCTTGGAGCACTAGAGAAGTTCCAAAAGACTGGAAGAAAGCTAATGTTGTGCCTATTTTTTTAAATTTTGTTTTAAAAAGATAATTAGGATGACCTGAGTAATTATAGGACTGTCAGCCTGACATTGATCTCAGGCAAGATAATGGAGCAGATGATACAGTTCTCGATTAAAAAAAAAAAAAGAGTTAAAGCAGGGTAATGAAATTAATACAATCAAAATGGATTTACAGAAAATAGATCCTGTCAAACTATTTAAAACTGGCTAACTGAATAGTCTCAATATGTAACTGTAAAAAGGAAATTGTCACTAGGCAGATGTGCTTCCAGTGAGGTCTTTCTGGAATCGGTTATTGGCCCTCCACTATTTAACATTTTTATCAGTGACCTAGAAGAAAACATGGTATCGCTGATACAGTTCGCAGAGGACGTAAAAATTGGGGGAAATGACAAATAATGACGAGGCCAGGCCACTGATTTAGACAGATCTGGATAGCTTGGTAAACTGAGCACGAGCAAATATGTGTTTTAATACATGTATACATTTAGGAACAAAGAATGTGGGCCATACTTACAGAATCAAGTACTCTACCTTAGTAAACAGACTAAAAAAAGATATGGGGATGATGGTGAATCATCAGTAGAACATGAGCTGCCAGTGTGATGCTGTGGCCAAAAGGGCTAATACAACCCTTTGATGTGTAAAAAGGACAATTTCAAGTAGGAGCAAAGAGGTTGTTTTACCTCTGTATTTGGCACTGATGCAACTGCTGCTGGAAGACTGTGTCCAGCTCTGCTATCCACAGTTCAGGGAAGATGTTGACAGATTAGAGAGAGTTCAGAGAGGAACCATGAGAATAATTAAAGGATTAAAAATACTGCTCGAGCACGTGGGGATGAAATCAGGAGGCCAAAGCACAACTGGAACTGCAGCTGGCAAGGGACGTAAAGGGTAACAAAAAGGGTTTCTACAGCTCTGTTAGCAACAAGGAGGTGTTCAGGGAAAGTGCGAGCCACTTACTGAATGGGGAAGGCAACTTAGTGACAGAAGATGTGGAAAAAGCTGAAGTACTCAATGCTTTTTTTGCCTCTATCTTCACAGACAAAGGTCAGCTCCCAAACTACTGCACTGGGCAGTACAGTATGGGAAGGAGGTGAGCAGCCCTCAGAGGTTAAACAGTAGGTTCAGAATGATTTAGAAAAGCTGGACATGCACAAGTCCATGGGGCGGGATGCAATGAATCTGTGGGTGCTGAGTGCTGAGGTTGATGTGATTGCAGAGCCATTGGCCATTATCTCTGAAAACTCATGGTGATCAGGGGACGTCCCAGATGATTGGAAAAAAAGGCACCTTTAGTGCCCAACTTTAAAAAAGGGAAGATGGAGGATCTGGGTACCTACAGACCAGTCAACCTCACCTCAGTCCCCAGAAAAATCATGGAGCAAGTCCTGAAGGAATCCAATTTGAAGCACTTGGAGGATAGGAAGATGATCAAGAACAGTCAGCATGGATTCACCAACGGCAAGTCATGCCTGACCAATCTAATTGCCTTCTATGATGAGACGACTGGCTCTATAGATGTGAGGAAAGTGGTGGATGTTATATACCTTGACTTTAGCAAAGCTTTTGATACAGTCTCCCACAGTATTCTGGCTAGCAAGCTAAACAAGCATGTGTTGGATGAATGGATTATAAAGTGGATAGGAAGCTGGTTGGATCATCAGACTCAATGGGTAGTGATCAACGGTTTGATGTCTGGTTGGCAGCTGGTATCAAGCGGAGTGTCTATGGGGTCAGTCTTGGGCTCGGTGTTGTTCAACGTCTTTATTAATGATCTGGAGGGTGGGCTGTACTGCACCCTCAGCAAGTGTGCAGATGACACTAAGCTGGGGGAAGTGGTAGATATGCTGGAGGACAGGGGCAGGATACAGAGTGACCTAGACAAACTGGAGGATTGGTCCAAAAGAAATCCAATGAGGGTCAAACAAGGACAAGTGCAGAGTCCTGCACTTATGACAAAAGAATCCCATGCACAGCTACAGACTGGGGACTGACTAGGTAAGCAGCAGTTCTGCAGAAAAGGACCTGGGGGTTACAGTGGACAAGAAACTGGATATGAGTCAACAGTGTGCCCCTGGACTACAAAGCAGCTACTCGAGGTTTACCAGATGAAAACTGAGTTTGAGAGAGTGCAACTTGTGTCAGTGGAACAGACTCCTGTCACTCAGCCATCTCAGCAGAATGACTCCTGCTTTGAGAGTTTATCTTTGAGTCATTCTGGGCAGCCTTACAGCTGTCTCCCTGGTTGCCTCAAAGAGAGCTTAGAAGCATCCCCCCTTGTTTCCTCAGTGCTCAGAGTGACATCTGAAAGCATATTTGGCTAGTGACACCATAGCTAATTACAGGGCTGACAAAACAATGTGGCTGTCTGCTATCGACACAAGTCTACTTTTCTGGCACCCTTTGAAACTGCTGAGTAATCTTGCTTGCTCTTTAGGTGATGACATGGGGGACATTTTGTAACAAAAATCATGCAAGAAAGAATATAAACACAGGCTGAGATGTGCCAAAGCAGAGATTTAAAGCACTGGAGCACCATGGACACAGGACTAGGTACCAGCCTCCACCTGCATCAGTGCTGGAGCACAGAGGTGCTACATGACTAACACCAATGCATTGAAACAAGTGTCAGAAACCAATCCACACCAATGTATTAGCAAAACCTGGTGTCAAAGCACAGAAGAAATAAAAATGGCCATACTACATCAGACCAATAGCCCATCTAGCCCAATATCCTGTCTTCCGGCAGTGGCCAGAGGGAATGAACAGAACAGGGCAATTATCAAGTGATCTATCCCTGTCATTCAATCACAGCTTCTGGCAGTCAGAGGTTTAGGCTCATCCAGGGCATGGGACTGCATCTCTGACCATCTTGGCTAACGGCCATTGATGGACCTATCCTCCATGAACTTAACTAATTTATTTTTTAAACATACTTATAATTTTGACCTTCACAGCATTCCCTGGCAATGAGTTCCACGGGAAGACTGCGTATTGTGAGAAATACTTCCTTACATTTGTTTTAAACCTGGTACCTATTAATTTAATTGGTGACCCTGGTTCTTGTGTTATATGAAGGGCTAAATAAGACTTCTCTATTCACTTTTGCCACACAATTCATGATTTGAGAGACCTCTATCATATCCCTTCTTACTCATTTCTTTTGCAAGCTGAACTGTCCCAGTCCTTTTATTCTCTCCTCGCATAGAAGCTGTTCCATACCTTTAATCATTTTTGTTGCCTCTCTCTCTTTTCCAAATCTAACATATCTTTTCTGAGATGAGGCAACCAGAATTGCACACAATATTCAAGATGTGGGCGTACCATGGATTACAATTACATCTCATCCAAAACATGCTAAACCTAGACTTAAAGTCTCATAAAAATGAATTAATGGCTCTAGTCTATCCAGTCTAGCTACCAGCTCTTGCTTCTTGAAGGTTCTGGGCTTTCAGTTTCTATTTCTCAGCAGACTGAAGTCACATATGCAAAGAAAGACACGGGCTGGATAGGATTGTTGTTGTCCTGTGCTTATGTGGTGGTGGAGCTGGGCCAAGCAAAGCAGAGGAGTTAGTTAAGACATTGTCTTCGAGACAGAGAGACAAAGGACGGAGGCAGAGTAGAAAGGAACAGTAGAGTGGACTGGAAAGAAAAAGGGAAGATATTATTCAGTACACACAGCTTCTTATGTTCCTCCACACTTTTGCCAGAGAAAAACTGTCATGGCTGGTTTCTGGGCATAACAGAGACCCTATCTGAGAATATTTTGAAGAAATTCCTTCCCTGGGTAAAGAAGGAAAACATGTCATGTGTAAGCACTGCAAGGAGGAGATGCAGGGCCTAGCTGCAAGAATGAACCAATGAAAACTGCTTATTGGGAGAAAATGATGTGAATGAAGATTTGAATATGTCTGAAGAACAATGTGGATCAACTGGTTAGTAACTTAAATAATTCACTTTGCAATTCATCCTTCTTCAAGGCTCTCTCTATGCTTTTTAGTTTAAGTGTGATTTAACAAGTAAATTCCCAAACTGTTTGCTAATTTGGCTTGTTTAATTAGTTAACTAGGTTTAGAATCTACCACCCAAATAGATGGTACAGAAAGCTGCAGGAAGAGAAATCTGAAGTTGCCAGTTGCCACTTGGTGTCATTTTCTTATTTTATATTACATAATACATACCCCTTATTTTGGAACATCATGCCCACAGCCCATAGTGGTGATGCCATAAATCTATTCCCTATTTTACTTCACCATAACTCAGCTTTCCCTAGGAAACCCCATCCTATATTTGTTTTCTCAAAAAACAGACGTGCCAGTGAGTTCTATGGGGCTTACTCCAGAATTAAGTGCACTCTAAGTGCAGTCAGTCTTAGCTTTTTTGGTAATTTGGAATGAGATCTGCATCCTTGCTGCAAAAATGTAAATGATTAGTTGAATAATTGAGTGAGAAGAACAACTATTCAAAATCGGTTTTGAATTTTGTTTCAGGACCCATTTAAGCGTAAGAGACTGACTACGACTGTCTACCTGCAACACTTTCAGAGTCACCCGCTGGTACTTTTAGCAGCAGTGCTGCAACTCAACGTATTTCAGACAAAGTATCATCAGCAAGCAGAAGATTTAAGTCATCCTGTAAAACCACCACCATGGACGGGTTTGTTGGTATTTGCAAATACCAACGAGACACCACAGATGAAAAGATTGCTCGGTTCATTTATGCCACAAATTCTCCTTTTCACATTGTTAACAATAAACATGAGTCCTTACGACCAGGCTACAACTCCTCCTGGCAGAGCAGACATTGGTGGAAGGTTGCTAGATACAGTGTGTGAGAAGGACCTTGAACAGAGTGCAAGAAATACTGAGGGGAAATTTGCCAGTTTAAGCCTTGATGAGTGAACCAATGTACACAATGATCCAGTAATACGTGCCTGTGTGACAACAGAAGATGAGGTTGCATATCTTTCAGAAACAATAGATACATCAGGAAATACCCACACAATAGAATATTTACAAAAAAGTGACAGTGAAAGATGTAATCAACTGAACAAAAATTCAACTGTCACATGCGCAGTTTTGTCACAGACAATGCTACAAACATGGCAAAGATGAGAAGATAATTAGAAGAAATGGAAGGATGATCCTTAATAATATATGGCTGCAGTGCCCATTTAACACATCTTTCAGCCAAAGACTTAAGTATGTCTTGTCCAGGAATAAAATAAAATTGTATTGAAGTCACAAAATACTTCCATAACAACCATTCTGCTTCAGCTTCACTGAAGAGAGCAGGAGGATCCAAACTAATTTGTCCTCAAGATGTTCAATGAAATTCTGTGGTTGATTGTTTTGAACAATATATTAAGAACTGGCCTATTCTCATAAAACTTTGTGAAGAAAACCGTGATAAAATAGATGGAAGTATCTCATCTAAAGTATGTAACATTGGATTAGAGAGAAATGTAGGCGATATGCTCAGTATGTTGAAGCCTATATCCATAGCCTTAAACAAACTTCAGAGAAATTGTTGCTGCATTGCTGGTGCTGTTGAAATCTGGAAGGCACATCAAGAGCCATTGAAAAAAGAAATACCTCACCAGAAAGTTAAACTGCAGGCAATAAAGAAGCGAATGGATCAAGCACTAATGCCATCTCTTTTCTTGCAAACATTCTCAACCACAGATATAAGGGTAGATGCCTAACTTCTGAAGATGTTGCTGCTGCCATGGCATGGGCATCGCAAAATCATAATAAATTTCAGGGCTGGAGCGGAACCATTGAAACAGTACATGTATACTGATGATGTTTTGAACAAAGTCACTTCCCTGAATTGGTGGAAATCATTAGCCAGGCACCTGAAACAGAGTTCCTTCAGTTGCTAAGCCAACTTTTCACAACAGTAGCTTCCTCTGCAAACACCGAGATAAAATTTTCATTGCTTGGTATTATTTATTCAAAGCTAAGAAATCAACTGGGAGTTGAAAAAGCAAGAAAACTAACATTTCTGTTTCAGTCTATGAAGAATAATGACAGTGGGAGTGGGGAAGATTAGAGCTAGTTGTAGAAGTTTTAAGGGCAGCGTACGTTTAGTGTTGTGATGACTTCTCTGTTAGAGTTAATAAAATTTGAAAATTAAAACAAAAAAAAGTTTAAGGATAGCTGCCAGCTGGCAACTCAGGACAATGCTGCAATTGCAAATGTGAAACATTTATGTAACATTTAAGATTTAGTTAATAAAATGTGTGCCATTGTGTTTGTGTGTGATTTAATTCTTACCATTCCTAATGTACTGCTGCTGCATCTGCAGCTTGACACAGGTAATGACTATTACGTACTATTTCCTAGATTAATAAAAATCAAGTTATCTAAAAAATTACAAAGCATACCCTCCTAGATGTTGTAAAATGCTGTACTGAGTCGTAAATTAACATGTTTTAGTGATTGGATTTGCACCATTGTTTAAGAAATATGTGAAGAAGTATCAGTGGGAAATTTGATATAAATCAATTTTCTCCTGGTGATTTAAATCGCCTTGATTTAAATCAATCCACATTGTCCTAGAGGAGGCCTGCTTTGATCTACAGGTGCACATGCTCAACTGGAGGGGGCATCTGAAGTACTCTTTTCTACATATAAGCATGACCTTTTCCTTTCTGGTATTCAATTTCAGTCTGTTTTCTCTCACCTGTGTGCTGATCCTGAGCAACCACTGGGATAATACTATGGTCATCCAGGTAAATCCCACTTGGACTGAAACCCTCTCAACCTACAATCATAGTTTTGCAACATGCTAAGGGATCAATAAGTTGTGGCTCTGCTGGACCAAGTGGAAAGCAAACTCCAGAGTCTGCTTCAAAATGTCCAAAAATGTCTTGCTACCCAACACCTGGAGATTGTAAGATGAAGCACTCCCGTTGATCTTCATTTCTGTGCTAAAACACAAGGAGGAAGATCAAGATCATGGTTTGCAGGACCCAAGCCAAAGCTCTTTAGAAGTTAAAATCAACATTTTGAATTACATGCAGAAATAAAGTGGAAGCTAATTCAGTCTTAGGAGCACACACCTATCAGATCCCTCATGAGATGTGCTACTGATTAAGTATGCAGTCTGCACTAGCTGAAGTTTTCAAGTAATCTTTAGGTGTAGCCCCAAGTAAAGAGCATTTCAGCAATCCAACCTATAGTATGTTATCTACCTGTCGGGGTTGTTTTATTACCATTTACACTTTTTATCTAGCCTTCAGTGTAAAGGATAATGGGTTAAGGTAGTTTAGCGCTCAGATGTATAACTAGGCCACTGGTCAGAGTGATTGTATAAAAAACTTTATTTTAATGTAGTAAGTACTCAAGGAACTTTTCAGCAAAGGGGTGCTTTATTGAACTTTAAACTGTATTTCCCAATAGCCTTAATCTCCAGTTCACTTTCTTTTATATGGGTTTCTCAGTACAGGAAGTGTTTTAAACAAAAAGAAGCTTTGCCCTTCAAGTTTTTGTTTCAAGCAATTCACACAATAGCCCTGCAGTTTTTGGAGGAGCCAACTTGCAAGTTTCTTTTGTGAAAAAGTAAATACTTGAAAAGCAAAAATGGGAATATCAAAACTAAATATTCATTATAGCAGAACACAGTTGATTCAGCTGAATCAACAGAAGAAAGAAAAGAGTAAATCAAGAGCTATATGTAGGGTAACCATATTTCCCTAAAGAGAAAATGGGTCAGAAGGTAAGCATCAACGCTGTGCAGGGCTGCTGGCACAAGCCAACATCATTACTTTTTTGGCAAAAGTGGGCATTTGTCCTATTTGCTCTTACCCAAACATTCCTCCACACCCCTCTAGGGCAAATGCAAACTTGGCAAGTGCCCAGTTTTGACAAAAAAGTCGTGACATCTGGGACAGAGACAAAGGTGACTGTCTGTCAAAATGGGATGTATGGTCACCCTCGTTACATATGTAATCCCAATAGTTATGAGGTCTGATGATGTCCAGGAAGGGAGCCAATATTAGTTATATTCATTCATAATGTGAATATTGTCTTATTTTTGTACAGCAGAATCTCCTAAATGCGGTTATTTCCTATGTGTTCTTGAGGTACCGTGAAAGTGCTGAAGCAGAGATTCAGAACTGTAGTTAAATGACCACTAAATTGGTGAAGTACTTGTTTGCCATCTGTGGAGACCTGGTTGGTTACATGGTGCTGCTCTCCTTGTTCCAAGCAGCTAAACTGCATCAAAAGACAATTACAAAACCCATTTTCCCGAGTGGTTTCCAAGAGAAGGCTAAGAAATGACTTATCACAGGCTACAAATACCTATCTATGGGAAAGATTTCTAATAGTAGTCAATATAATATATAATAGAAAAAGGCATAATGAGATCCAATGGTTAAGGAGAGATTAACAAGTCTGGGACTTTTCAGCTTGGAAAAGAGACGATTAAGGGGGGATATAATAGAGGTCTATAAAATTATAAATGGTGTGGAGAAAGTAAATAATGAAGAAATGAATTTATTCCTTCTCATAACACAAAAACGAGGAGGTCACCAAGTAAAATTACTAGTCAGCAGGTTTAAAACGAACAGAAAGTAGTATTTCTTCACACAATACACAGTTAACCTGTGGAACTCCTTGCCAGAGGATGTTATAAAGGCCAAAACTATAACTAGGTTCAAAAGAGAACTAGGTAACTTCATGGAGTATGGGTCCATCAATGACTATTAGCCAGGATAGGCAGGGATTGTTGTTTGCCAGAGGTTGGGAATGGCTGATGGGATGGATCACTTGATGACTTCCTGTTCTATTCATTCCCTCTGACGCACCTGGCACTGGCCACTGTCGAGAGACAGGATAGTGGCTTAGATGGACCAATGGTCTGACCCAATATGGCCTTTCTTATGTTCTTATAAAACTGAAGCTAGTCAAATTCAGACTAGATAAAAGGAGCAACTTTTAAAAGTGAGCATAATTAACCACTGAAACCATATGTATATGTTGAATCTTGCATCTCTTGACATCTTTAAATCAAGGCTGGATATCTTTCTTTAAAAGAAGAATGACATACTCAAACAGAAGTTGAAGTTGATGCAGAAATCAGGAAGGAATCATGAAGTCAAGACTAGATCATCATAATTATCCTTCTGGCCATAAATACATCTGAACCTCATATTACTGTAGCTGCATCTGGGATGTTATGTGATTATAAATGAGGATTGAGCAGTCTATGAATGTGAGGGAGAGGTCCTCAAGACCCTGTCAGTGAGTTTGAAAACTCCTCTTGTGAAGAAAGCAGACATTTCCAAGCTAGCCTAAGTCTACATTGTGCCAGAAGCAGAGTTGTGTGGGTAAAACAAATATGGAAAATATTTAACTGAGGTAAGAAAACAGTATAATACACATACCATGCCACAGAATCTAAAGATAATAAGTATTATGGAAATTATTCATTAACAGGAATTTATTTTCTGACTCAAGCCATGTACAAGAGGTTCCCAATTTGACCTGTACCTCCATGGCATTTAGATTCCATCTTAACAAACTGGTTAGTCAAGATAGAAATTTTAAGAGATGAACAAAAAAAATAAGGAATTGTTCAAATGTCATTACAGGCTCAATTTGAACCCATATAATTCTATATATTTTGTATATTTTAATTATATGAAATACTGAAAATTGCACGTGTTTAATAGTTGCCATTTTGGTATGTTTGCATAGATAAGTGTTCTTGTTTATCAAATTATTTGTTTAATAATAGGTGCATATAGCTGTGTTTTGTCCTGAGTAAACAGCTAAAATCCTTGAGGAAAAAACTCTCTCTATATAGTTGTGTGTGATACTTTAAAGTTATGTAAGAAAATGTCCCTGGCCCTGAAGATCTTAGTCTAAATTATCATAGTCTAAATAAGAGATTAGTCTAAATGAATGCTTGAGGCAAGGGTCTTCTGTGACTGCTCTTATTACAACAATTGTCTCACGATTACCTATCCTCCCCATTTGTTGTATGCACTTCTTGTCTCTCTTCATATGCCTAGATTGTAAACTCTTTTGGACAGGGACTATTATTCTATTACATGTGTGTAGAGTTCCTAGCATAATGCAGACTTGGTCTTTTACTGGAACCTCTAAGCATATTATTGCCAAACTGGCATTAAGATTGAATAATGACAATTCTTTACAGCCCTCAAAACGTTATTCCATATTGGTTCTGTATATTTAATAATACGCCATTCCTTTGAAAGAGATTTTTAGGTGGTCTGTGGTACGTGGCAAAGTTGCAAGCAAGTCATTTCCCCAGAGTATTGTGGGCTAATTATGCAGCGAGGTGACAGTGTTATAGTGTTCATTATTTTTAAAATTCCCTCTCAGCCTCAGCTTATGCACGCCCTATTTCAACAGAAAGAGTAGTCACCCTGAAATTCTAATATCCTAAAAGCCCTTGGCTTAATGAAAGAAACCACCAGCCTCTTCAACCTTAATGTTGCTTTTAAAATCACTTTACTTGAATCCTGTTTGAAAAAAAATCCTATAAAACTCCAGAGCAACAATTTGCGACACCATCCAGCTTGAACCTAAAAACCTGCTTTATTTATAAATCTGAGTTATGCAGCAGCACTGCTTCATTGCGGGGAGGGGAGAGCGGGAAAGAGGGATGAGAGGGAGAAGGGGGGAATTCAAGGCTTGGATTATTCAGGCCTCAAGAGTGCCTGTTTGGAAAGGTGCCTGTTTACAAGACATGTGATGGTAAATCTGCTGCAGTTTCTTAGATGAAACACACTACCAAATCCAAAGTAGAATTAGCTTTGGGTATTACACTTCCCCATTATGTTCCCCCAGAGGATTTTGATTTTGCAATTTAGTTTTCCTATTTTTAAAAATTATATTTCCTCTCCCATTTCAATGCAAAAGGAGAAACTGATTATATTAAAGTAACAGTGAAACTGTCCATTCAAGAAGTGCTATCAGGTGCACTTTGTAATCCAACTGGAAAAAATAAAGGTTTTCCTTATAATCTTTTAGTCACAGTAATATTAAAGTGCTATTTGCAATACTAGCAGGGAAAACAATTTCTGGGCAGATGAGTGATTTCTAAATTGATTGTATCCATGAAATAGTGTCTAATTAAAACGTAGGAGCAATTCTGAAGAATAAACTGTGCAATATGGTGAAAAAATTTTGATCAAAGTTGAAAGTTATACAATGATGCTACCAGTATTGCTAGAACTCTCTGATAAAGATCAAATCCAAGCTACAGTAAAATATTTCCAAATGTGACTCTACAAAAATTATGTCATCTGAAAATTAAAACCGTTTCACACTTTTAAATGAACTATTGAATGCACTACTGACATGGCAGGATGTTTTATGCTTAAAAGCTTTTTTCACGAGACAGAAAGACCAAGTTGTTAGCCCATCTGCATTAAACACTGGCAGCAACTCTAGAACAGCTACAGATCTACTTTCTCAGCTGAAAGTGTTCCATTGTGTCATTTGGCAACAAAAAAATTGGATGAACAAGAATGAAGTATGCTACTATAATGGCAGCTTGCTCATGGCATTCAAATACTCACAGGAAGTTTGGTGAAGGCAGGATTGGTGACGTGTTTCCCAAAGGCATCTTCCTGGAACTGCAGCAGCTGCACCACCAGCCCAGCCAATGTTTTATTGGTAGGAGCATCTGCTTGAACATACTGAAAGACAAAAAAAAAAACACACATACTTACTGGAGATAGTGGAGAAAGGCAGTGTGATTCCTTTGGCAATTAAAAGACCAATTCCAGCAAGCTTCAGGGCATATTTTGCTAGCTTTTAGAATCATATAATCTTTAAAATACATAAACAAAACTCAGTTTTAGTTCTCACGGACAATGCTTTCAATCCCAACTAAACCACACTGCCATAATCCACTAGATGGGATGAGGTATATATTTCTGTAATATAGCTCATCAGCAGCAAGGAGTGCACATTTGTCTATTTTTGGCTTTTTATTATTATTTAGATTTTACAATAATGGAATTTATGATCTTTAACAATCATTTAATTGTATGAAGAGCAGCTATGTTAGAATAGTAATTATAAAGAATCAGTCACATTTAGACCATCTATTTTTTCTGCTTATTTAAATTTATTGGTTTAAACCCTAAAGCACAATTGTCTGTACTGTGAGATTTGGCAAGTATCTGCGTATCATCATCAGTTCACTGGATTCAATATTCTTCAGAAAAGGATTAAATATTTCATTAGAGACAAATCAGATTGAGTTCTAAGGCTAATTCTAGCCCTCAGATAGACAAAACTCAGTAAGGAATCACTGTCTACTCCTCTAGCAAAAGAATTACCCTGTGAATTCCACATTAATTCCTCCAATATCATCTATTCACTAACCTTTAGTGTGTTCATGCACAATCAGGAAAAATATACCCAGAAGACCAAATTTCTGTAATTTTGCAACAGTCAGGTACTTTCCTGACAGTCAGGTACTTTCTCCAGCATATATTTATTTTCCCAGCCATAGCACTTCAGTGTGTGACCTGTTCATATATAATCTGGAAGGCTAAGGTTAGCTGGTCAGAAAACAGACTAATCATGCAGCCATTTACCTGGTAAACAATTGATGTAATAACCAATCAGAATGTCTTATTCTGCCAGACTCTTGTATAGAGTACCTTGAGTAGTTTATGAAGCCAGAATAGTTACACTGCAGTCAGAATTCCTACAAATGTTTCTATTCCTGTTAAACCATTCTGTTACATACACATCAGGAGATGATAGTCTCAATTTAGCCAGTTAAACAAACAAATAAAACCCCTCAAGCCATCTACCAAAGTGGCATATAAGCAGTGAAGGGTACTTTAAAGGGCATGGGTTTCACTATGAGGTTTCAATAACTAAATACTTAAATTTGTAAGTGACTTAGTACTAGCTGTAGAGGTCATGCTGATATCTGGAGAATGAAGTTTTAATGATTCAAAGAATATGATCATATGGCAACATAAGATTCCCAAGTTGCCTTACCAGTGTATGTGTCTCAAACATGATATAGAAAGAGTAGATCGTTTCCCTTCCTGTTCAATTATTCAACCCTCTGCCAAAAGGGGAGACAATTGTGTTAATTTTGTAATGTGGATAGCTTTCCACTATGAACTAGAAAGATCATCAAATCATTTCACACAGGCCACCACAGAGGTTGCTCTACTAATTTTGGCTGGATTTACCAGGTGATCTAGAAGGCGGCGGCAGCTTTGTCTATCGTTACCTACCATGAACCATTATGCCTTCTGATAATTCTTAAAACTTCATGAAAACTGAAATGATTTAATCAAGAAGGAAAGCACTTCATAATATTTATAGTGTTGTAATGTATGTAGCTATAAAAAAGTGAAGGTAACAAATTACTGCTCCAGTAGTTTATAGGTTTAAGAAAACTTGATTAGTGTAGCTCAATCTCTTCATTTTTAGATGAAGTTTTTAGATGAACAAACAGGGTTATGTTGAATCACCAACAGCCCTACCATCCCCAGAAAATTGAGCCAACTATGCACAGTCATCACTCTACCTTGTCTGATTTTGCATAACATTTTGAACTTTCAGTTTAAAGTTCAACATCTATCAATCAAGTTGCATATGAAAAATTGTAGTTAAAATATGCATTACTAAGCTACATAGTTAACCGTGTGAAACTGGCAGCACAGGAAGTCAAGCGTCAGATGTTATAATCCTGTTTCCATTCTATTTTACAACCAGTTTATGAAGACAGCTTTGATCTTTATTCCACAAGAACAGCATGTGTATACATGCTCCAAGAACAAAGCTGGTAGGGCTAATTTTAGGCATACCAGCCTGAACAGCACTTAACTGTAGCAGCTTGCGTGTATATGTCACTACATCAGTTAGAACTCATCTTCTCATCCTCAAACACAGTAAGTAATACTGTGCATGCCAAGAAGGAAACACCATCATTGCCAAAAAGATCTGTGTGTGATCTTCATCCTCTCGAGTTGTACAAAGGAAGTTAATTTTTATAAGTGTTATTGAATAACAGAACAGGCTCAGTGACCAAGAAAACCCATTTCACAAGGGGGATTGATCCATTCTGCCATCACTGGCTCTTGCTTTGTTACATTTTGACAGCATGTGAAATCAGTTTTATTACAATTTATTTGCCTGAAATATATAATTTTAAATAATTTGAGTACTTTTTTCACTTTATACAGCACATCAATTTCAAAGCACTGTAAAAAAGTGAACCAACCCTTAACATTTCTATAAGTTAGGTAAGTATGAATTATTCCTTGTACAGACTGACATTCTCTTCTGTGTCCAAGGCCACATTAAGTATCAGTGACCAAACTAGAACTTGACATAGCTGTTCTTCAAATCATATTGTTTCTGCACAGCACTCAAAAGAAGTTGCTTTTTTTGTTTCTGAAGCTCTCCTCGGCCTACAGCAGGGGTCAGCAACGTTTGGGAAGGGGCATGCTATGTCTCCTCCCCCCCAAATGTGCTGTGGGCCCAGCGCCCTGGCCAGTAACTTACTGGGTAGTGGACGGGGGAGGGAGTATCTGCCAGAGGCCTGCTCTCTCTCTTCCCCTCCTGCTGCAGGGGTGGCAGGAAGTGGGAGTGAGAGGGGGGAAGGCTACCTGGCCCCTGAGTGCCCAGGGTTCCTGGAAGGGGGGAGTGGTTGCCATGCAGCCCTGCTTGGGGCCGGGAGTGGCGCAACTCCAGCCAACAACGGACCAACAGGGCACCGTTGGGCCCCAACCCACTTGGGAGAGGGGTGGGGCTGGAAAGGGGGGAGGGACACTGCGTGGCCCTGCTTGGGGCCAGGAGCAGTGTGACATGCCGCTCAAAATCATCACGTGTGCCACTTTTGGTGTGCGCCACAGGTTGCCGATCCCTGTCCTACAGAAACAAAGTTAGCAACTTAGAGCACAAAATATAACATCACTCCAAAACATCAATATTTAGAAAAAGTAAAATATGCTTAACCTGGCTTATGATATATTCTTAGCTGCTACTTTTGTTAGAATACCTGTGTTTCCCCTCCCCTGGAAAATGCATCTGGGAGTTTGCATATATTTGGAAGAGTACCTTTTTGTTTGTTTGTTTGTTTTAAAAAGTCATTATTCCTTCATGGAGACTTGTGAATCCTACTCCCACCTCACAAACAGTTAAATTAAACTTGAAGGCTGACAAATTGTTGGAAAAGGGAATAGCATCAGGGCTCCTACATTCTATTTCTGACTGTCACAGACTTGCTGTGTTACCTTGTCATTTAACCTCTGTGCCTCAATGTTCCCTTCTACAATATAGATAGAACACTTCAACACAAAGGAAAAACTCTCATTCACTAGTTGCAAGTTTGAAAGCTATACAGGAGGGCCTTGCTATGGGCTTTTGCCAGCTACATTAATCCAACCAGATTCTTATTTTCTCCATGATGAACCAGCTGGGTTTTTGGGGAAGGAGATAGCAGTGGAGCTCACAAGAATTATGCATATTCGTATTACTTTTCCCCATAACGAGCAGAGGCAGAGTGTGAGCATGCAGAGAAGGATACACAATAAAGGAAATTTTACAGTAAGCTTCCCAGGGCAAGAACTATGCCTTCTTTTGTGTTTGTAGACTCACCTAGCAGACAGCTGGCACTACAGGAAACAAAATAAGACATATGTAAAAATAACACCAAAATGTCTCACGGATACAAAAGCAAGTAAACCCAACTTTAAGCCATCACTATCCTTAAATAACTCAATTGTGGTTATATGTTGTAGCACTTTCACACAAAAGATCACCACTTTCCTGACAATTAGCAATAAAGACTCAATGATTTGAGCTAAACGTAGAACAGCAACAATACTAGATTTGCCACTTAGTGCCTTAAAAAAAAAATCTATTTTCAGATTAGCTCAAAGGAAAGCAGCACAGACACACTAGTTAATTTAATGTCCCAATGGTATTGATAAGAGACTATGGAACAAGTATGGAAATGACGACTAACGTGAAACAAGTTGGTGGTCCCAGTCCACATGCCCACATCACATAAACCATTAAAATTAACATTTTAAGAGAACTGCCAAGGACTTAAGCAACATGGGACATCCCTCCTAGTCAGATTTGAGGCATGTTAACGGAACTGCACGGGGGAAGCTGGCACTCCTCAAGTCGGTTGTAACTGTTTTGTGGCTAAATAGCAGATTTTGAGCTCCACTGTTATCAATCCAACCTTTCAAGCAGCACAGAGGCCCCTTATTAAAATTTAAAGGGAAAACAGAAACCTCATTTTATTAAACAAAATTAGTCTATTGCAGTAGTAAAGTTAGAGCAATCTGATACAGGTTTGTGGCTTAGGTCACTTGGCATTCAGTTAGAATACCAAATTATACCAGTAAACATATGCACTAGATAGTAATATAGTACAGGCAGCCCTCACATATTAACCACCTTTGCACTGAGAAAGCACACCAGCTGTTTACCCATTTGCTTTTTTTGCAGATCTCCATCATACCATCTGTCAGTGCTTTTTGTAGATATGAACCTGATTTTCAGAAATGTTGAGCACTTGCAGACTGCTGCTAGACTTGGATGTGCTTTAAACGTTTGAAAATCATGCCCCTGTACTACATCTTTGATTTGAAATCAACAGAAATTTGATTAAGACAACCACTTCACTCTGGGAGAAAAAAAAACAAATACACAACTACAAAATGGAGAATAATTATCTAGTCATTAGTACTTCTGAGAAGGGTCTGGGGTTATAGTGGATCACAAATTGAATGAGAGCCAATAATGTGATGCAGCTATGAAAAAGGCTAATATTGTGGAGTGTATTAACAGGAATCTCACACATAAGACACGGGAGGTAAATGTCTTGCTGTCACTTGTGAGGCCTTAGCTGGAGTACTGTGTCAGTTCTGGGAACTACACTTTAGGAAAGATACGGACAAACTGGACAGTCCAGAGGAGAGCTACAAAAATTAGGTCAGGGTTTCTAAACATTTTATATAAGGAAAGGTTAGGAAACAGGACATAGTCAGTCTTGAGAAAAGATGACTGATGGGAGGACCGGATAGTCTTCAAAGTATTAAGAGCTAATCACAGAAGATATGGGATGGAAAGAACCTCAGGAGGTCATCTAGTCCAACCCTCTACTCAAAGAAGGATCAGCTATCTATTATAAAGAAGATAGTGAAATATTGTTGTCCATTGACAGGCATAAAGAAGTGACAGGCTTAATCAGCTGCAAGGGAGATTTAGGTGAGATATTAGGAAAAAGTTTTCAACTAAGTGTACTTAAACTCTGGAATAGGCTTCAAAGAGAAGGTGTGGAATACCTCATCACTGGAGGTTATTAAGAACAGGTTAGACAAATACTTGTGCAAGGACAGTCTAAGTACATTTGGCTCGGTCTCAGCACAGGGAGATGGACTAGATGACCTCTTTAGGCCCCTTCTAGACCTACATTATTTGATTCTATAACCTTTAATGCGAAAGCTATTTGCTGATCTCTTTAGCACAAAAAGTGGCGGTTGTTAAATGAAGAAAATGCTCCAAACACAATGAATAGATTGGGAATGTGACTAGGCCTTCAAAGAACCCCACAACATAAATCATGGGTATCAAAATCATTCAGAGGACAGGTCTGAATTCCATTTTTTTTTATTAAGGTCAACAGGCAGTAGAACAAATGTAGGACTCCCTACTATTTTCAACTGACAGCATAATTCCCAGTTAATAGGAGGTTTGCACACAGATCATGAATAAAATTACTTTTTGTAGTTACTAAACTTTTAGTTATTGAGTACCTTGCCACCAATTCAGTATCACTAGGAGCATCAGTTTTAGCTAGCAATTTTACTTGAGCAATTTCACATTAAGTCATCTACCCAACCTTGGTCAATTTAAAAAATAAGGCGACCACTATGTCGGCTTTTTGTTTCTCTTCCTTCCCCATCCTTCTTTTTTGGTTTTTCCTTCTGCTTTCCTGTGTTTGTGTGCATCCTCTATTCTTCTCTCTGGATTTCCTTCACTACAGCAATTCCTAATTCCCACCCTGCTCCTGTGAACTTCACTCCCAAGCCCTTCTTCAAGGTATCCCACTGTAATGATCAAGAATGAAAGAAAGTTATTTCTGATGTTAGTGCAATCATTGATCTTTAGAGTAGATACCCTAATGAGATTAACAATGGGTGAGGGAATTCACACCACTAAGTCAGATTCAGGTTGTCTGCAGACTCTGGAAGACAGAGCTGCATTGATTTACTTTTGATTCACAATTAGAAGATTCCCCGTTTAATCAAGAGCTAAAAACTTATTTTTTCTTTTAAAAAGTTTGTTTTTTATAGTATGCATCACGTGGGCCACAAGTTTTTCAACCAGACACAAACTGTTCAATTTATTAAGGACACTATCCTGCACCAGTTGAAGTTAATGGAAGTTTTAGCATTGGTAAGACCAAGATAGTACACTATTTTTAATAGTGTAACCTGTGAAAACTGGTATTAGTCTTAATAGAAAGAAGGTAAGCACTGACATCCAATGTTCTAGTTTTACTAACATTGAGATATTTGACTATATAAATTCCCTTGCTTGCCAAAATGGAGAAGCAATTTAAAATTTTTCTTCCAATATTTATGCAGTCTATTTACCTCTCTTTTATAGAGGGCTTAAAAAAGGCACTTAGCCAAGGACAATTAAGAATCTTTTCCATGCTAATCCCATCAACTTCGCAGAATCTAAGTTTTCCTAAGAAAAATATTAAGTGTCTCATCATCATTGTTGAAATTACCTTTGCATTTAACCCATGAATTGCTGTCTTTAACCTACACAGTGGTGGATCCAATACCTCTCTTGATGTTAAGAGCTTTGACAAACTACAGCAGAGTGAAAAAGCAATAGTTTTGTCAGTTTTCACAGCTACAATCTAGAATCCTATGTGCAGCCATGAAATTAACAAGAATTGAGTTAACATCACTTTGATGCAGTTGCATGGGGAAAGCTCTGACCAGCAACAGGGCAGGCATTGATTCTATTTGTGGGAAGACAGACTCAAACGGAAGTGTGTAGAGTGGTAAAGTTGGAGATAAACAATCACCTCCCACATTAGCCAGGGACTCTAGGATGAAAATCTTGGGGAATGGAGTAAGAGAACGCTCCTCCTTTCTTCCAGGATCCAGAAATATAAGAGGAACGTGAGGCTTACAGAAATCAATTTGGCCTCATATTGATATAAGTGATGGAGCCCCATTATTGTTCAGAAACAGGAGATTTTCCAACCCCCTCTCCCAGCACCATAGGTGAAAGATGGGGAAATATCTGGCTTCTCATCTGGGGTTTGCCTGGGTAGAAGGCCCATGTGTGAATTGTGGCATGGGAAGAGGAAGAAGCTGATGTGACAAAAACTAGAGAAGTAAAATAAAATAAGGTAGAGAACACAATGAATGGAAAAACATGAGGTGAAAGAGAAAAGACATTGAAAAGGATAACACAGGAGGACAAGTGATACCTGTTATAGGAAACACATGGAGTGAGCAAGGAAAGGAAAAGATATAACAAAAGCAAGAGATATATAGTTAAGTTTTTAAAGTTTTATTAATTAGGAATTTGATTAACAACATGTTTCAATTACAGTTTAGCAAACATGAGCAAGTGTTATTTAAATTGCAGGAGTGTGGCTTTAAAAGAGTATTAACTACACAAGAATATAATCAGAAAGCTGCACTGGTGTTACAGAGGAGTTTAAAAACCAATTTAGTTAAACCAGTGCAAAGCCCTGTGCAGACACCCTTATTTTGGTTTAAAAGTGGATTATTTTGGTTTAGCTTAAATCCATTTACCCAAATCAATATGAGCCACTGAAATGGACATAAAACTGTACGTGGGGGGTTTTGCTCTGACTTAACTACACTGACTTAAAAACATTAGTTAAAACAAAGCAAGTTTACATGCAAATGAAGCCACAGTCCTCAGACAGGTGGTGACTAGTAATTTTTTCAATTCTTGTTTTTTTTAATATTTAGATAATAGAGCCCTGAACCAAATAAGGTTATAGAAAGATAGGAGGATCCAGATAGTTAGGGTACTAGCCTAGGACTCAGGAGAGCTGGGTTCAAGTCCCTGCTCTACCACACAGACCGTCTGTCTACATGGTCTTGGGCAAGTCATTCTCCGAGAGAACGGGATGTACAACGGGACACAAGCATTCCGCTCTGGTCTCCCTCGTAAGATGTTTGAAGATAAGCGGGTTGCGCTCTGAGACCACAGGAGCGGCGGGCTGTGCCAGATCCTAAGACCAGCAGCAGCGAAGCCGTTGTAAATAAGAGGCCCCTCAACGCCCCTCCGTCTCTCCCCATCATGTCATAACGGAGCGTGTCAGCATGCCTGGCACCGCCTTCCGCCGGGCCCATACAGGGCAGGGTCCCTAGCGCAGGACCCGCCACCCACACAAACTACGGCTCCGGCCCCGATCCGGAGCGCTCCCGCTCAGGACGGCGCCACCCGTGGAAACGCGGCTCACGCTGGGTGTGGAGACCTCTCCTCAGGCGGCCTGAGTGCGGCTGAAGCGGAGAGGGAGGCGCAGGGCAGGGCTGGCCGGACCCCCTCCCCCCGCCGCTGCTGGGGGGCGGCGCGGGAGGCTCCAGGGCGAGGGACGTTACCCCCCCGCCCGGGCGGGATCTCGCCCCCCCCGGCGCCCGAAGGAACGTGCGGCCTTTTGTTACCGCTCCCGGCCTACCCGGCTAGGCCAGACCCGAGGCCGTCTCCCCCCCGGCCGGGCCGCTCCTTCCTGGAGCGCTTCCCCCTCAGCTCCCCCCGGGCCGGTAGCGCCGCCCCTCCCCGGCCCCTCAGCTCCCCGCGGGCCGGGCCGCGCCGCACCTTCTTGTAGTGCTTCCCCAGCCAGACCCGCACCGCGTCCAGCTGGGACACCGTCTCCGGGCTCTCCCAGAACTTGCCGGTGGGGCCGCCGTCCTTCCGCCGCGAGACGGACAGCGCCGCCAGCCCCGCGGCCGCCCCGGGGCCGGCTCCGCCGCCCGCCGCCACCGCCGCTGCCATTGTTACCCTCGCCGAGCGCCGCCGCCGCCGCGGCCCTGCTGCTGCTCTGGCGCCGCCTCCCGCTCGCCTCCCTCCGCGCATGCGCCGCCGAGCCCTGGGCGCCCCGCCCCTTGGAGCATGCTCGGGAATACCGCGCCCTGCCCCCGCCACCGCCGTGCACGCGCCGGTTCCCCCCCCCAACCCCCACCCGCCGCCTCTGCGTCGGCAGCAGGCACCGCCGTGTGGGCCGCCCTCAACACACGCGCCACGCGCCCGCTCTCTCTGCGCATGCGCTAGTTTCCCACTCTCCCCTCCCCCCTCGCCATGTACGTTCGCTCGTTCCCCGTCTGACCTTTTACGTATGTCCCTCCCCCCACCCCTGCTGTGGAGGACGCATGCATGCGTCAAACCGCAACCGCCCGCACGGGCCACGCAACGCCAGCACGCATGCGCGCGACCGGCGCTAGTCCAAGAAGCCTCTCGGCTTGTCATACAGCGCTTTGCGCCTGCGCCACTTGGGGTGGGGAGGGGTGGAACAACCCCTGTTGCTAGGACTCCTTTCCAGCCTCGTTCCTGCTTCCCGGCTCAGCGTCTCATCCAGACGCGGCGCTACCGTGCCGAGGGACTGCGCCTGCGCTTCCCTCCGCGGCTCCCCTTCCCCCCCGCGCGTCATGCCGCACGCGCCGTGGGCGGGAATTGGTTTGAACGAGGGGAGGGGGGCGGGGTGCCTGCCTTCCGCTTTCCTGAGGTAACCTGAGGCTGGAAGTTAAACCGTCGGGTGGGTCCAGCCTCGCGGGGGTGACCGCGCCCGCCTTCAAGCGGGTTTGCTGGGCGAGCGGCAGCTTAGCCAAGGCGGCGCCGTGTTGTCCGTCCGCTGCCGCTACTTCGGGCTGGTAGCAGTACAAGGCTGTTATCCTGGCCGGGGACGGGCTGGAGGGAGGGAGACGCGCCCTGGCCAGGGGACTCGCAGCTGGGTACTGACGCTGGGGGACCCCGGTGCCAGGCCGGACCCTGAAGAGTGCTCCGGCCCCGTCTGCCTCTCCCTGTCCGTGTCCTGCCCCTTCCACCCCTGCCTCTGCCCCCCAGTCGTTTCCCCCACAGTCCCTCTGCCCAGCCAGCTCTTGTCCTTGCCACCGCTGCTGGGCTCCACGACTGAGTCCTTCTCTGCCCCAGGCAGTCCCCCCAGTCCCCTCTCCTGGCCCTGCTCTGCCTCGCTCTCCTGGTCTCCCTCTCAGGTTGCTGGGAGCTGAGCGCAAGGCTGACCCGTGTTGTCCCCGTTTCCTTGTACTCGTCCCCTCAGCCTCTCGCTGTGTTGGCTTGACTTAAGTTGTAAAGTTCTCTGGGGCTGGGGCTGTCTTTTCGTGCTGTTTGTACAGTACCTAGCACAGTGGGGCTTTATGTGTTACAGTAATATGAATAATAGTTAGGCATCCCATCTCAGGATGCTGCTCATACATGCTTCCCAGCTCCTGGTCCCAGGCTTTCCCCACCCTGGCTCCTTGCCCAGCCAGTCCCAGTCTCCCTCTAGGTCCTTGTTCATGTCCCATCTTAAGTGTTCCCACACCACCAACTGGCTCCCTCTATTTCCCCTACTGGCTTCAAGTCCAAGGCTCCCTCCCCCAATCCTGGTCACAAACTCCACTCCTTGCCTCTCCACTCTCTCTTCCCCACTTCAAGTCGCAGTCTGACCAGACTGCTTGGCCCAATCTACTCTTTTCTCTGTCCCAGCTTTTGCATTCAAATCAGATAGCTGCATGGGTGCTAGTGAGAGATCACATAGTCACAGAGCACAGGATAGATGGACTCTCTGTTCTCATGCCCAGTGCCACCCTCAGTGGAAGCAGCTGCTGCAGGAAGTCTAGCTTCACCTCTGGGCCCAGGAACATGCTTGATCATTC
Organism: Mesoclemmys tuberculata; assembly: GCA_007922155.1. Lineage (NCBI taxonomy): Eukaryota > Metazoa > Chordata > Testudines > Chelidae > Mesoclemmys > Mesoclemmys tuberculata. The sequence continues at coordinate 1,565,994 of ML675603.1, read as the reverse complement.
TGAAGGGATGGCATATGTGCAAGCCTGTCACATTAGCTGCACTCAGTCTCAGGCATGCTCAGCAAGGATGCTCTCTCGCCGTCCTAGTTACCTTTGCTCGTTTAGGTGGTTTAATTATGAACTCTCTCCCACTGACATAAGGCAGCTACACAAGCGCTCTTACAGTGGCACAGCTGTACCACTGTAGGTTTTAAGTGTAGGCTAGCCCTGGCTCCTGTATGTGGACTGTAGCCACGCTGCTCGCTGCATGGCAACGGTGGAGGCCATCACCCTGCTGGCCGTGTCAGCAGCGTCAGAAGCAGTCTGCAGGGCTGCGCTGGCTACAGTTATTCCTTCTTCCAGGGCCGTGGCGAAGTCTGCGGCCTGGTCCTGGGGCAGGGACTCTGTGAACCTTCGCAGCGAGTCCCAAAGGTTCAAGTTATATCTGCCCAAGAGGGCCTGGTGGTTTGCCACCCTGAATTGGAGCGCCCCCGTGTAGTAGACCTTCTGCCGAAGAGGTCTAGTGTCCTGCCCTCCTTGTTCTTAGGGGAGGCGCTCTGAGCCCCCTGCCTGTCTCTCTGGTTGACAGCATCCACAACCAGAGTGCCAGGGGCAGGGTGGGTGTATAAGTACTCATGCCCTTTGGCTAGCACGTAGTACTTCTTCTTGGCACCCTTGGAAATAGGGGCGACCGAGGAGGGGGTCTGCCAGATGGCTTTCGCCAGGCGCAGGACCCTCTCATGAACGGGGAGGGCTACCCTGGACGGTCCTTGTGTCCCCACACGCCCAAAAAGGGGGTCCACGTCTTCTTCCAAAACCTTGACCTCCAGGCCAAGGTTAGAAGCCACCCGTTTCAGGAGCTCCTGGTGTGTCCTGAAATCGATAAGAGGGGCCCCCTGATCCCTGACAGCCGCCTCGTCCGGCGACGAAGAAGAGGACAGGTGGCGGGGTCCAGTAGAGGGGCCCTCCCTGGGGTCCTCCTCCGAGGAGTGGTCTCCATCCCACATCGAAGGTGCCTGCTGAGGGGCTATCTGGGTTACAGAGGCAGGGGCCGACTTTCCCTGCCCCATCTGGGCTGCCCCCGGACTCCAAAATGGCCATTGCCAGGGGGGTTGGGGCCAGCCAGGTGCCGGATCCAGTGCCGGTGTGTATACCTCCTCCTGGCGACGAATCCGGGATCCCGAGCCAGGCGAACGGTGCTGGCGGTGTCACCGGGAAGAGCCGCTCCAGGACCCGCTATCGGATGATCCCAACGAGCGACGTAGTCTGCGGTGCCGACACTTGGGTGACGCGGACGAGGATGAAGACCGGTGCCGAGGGAGGGACGACTTACGACGCCCCTTCCCGGAGACCGGTGAACGGTGCCAAGAGCGACGTCTCAGTGCCAGGCTGGAGCTGGATCGATGCAACGAAGATCGTGAGCAGTGCCGCCTCGATGAACAGGAATGGTGCCGGGACGACTCTCCGATGACGAGGAAGGAGAGGAGCTATCGAGCTCAACTCTCCGGCATTGAGTGGTGGGCAGCTGTTCCTCCGGTGCCGAGCGCGACCACCCTTCGGGGACACCCATTGCAGGCTTGTCCTGGGACACAGGCCCTGACTCTCTCAGCTGAGAGAGGGCCGGAGGCGTGGGCAAGGCCAGCAAGGCTTGAGCTGCTTCCAACACCTCCGGCATAGAAGGGTCCTGGACAGGGAGTCCCCCACTCCCAGGAATCGGGGGAGATTCCCTGAATAGCTGTGCCGGTGCCGGTGCCGGCACGGGCGGCACATCCGATAGGTGAAGCACCTCTGGGCTCGACCCCGGCCGCTCCTGCGGTGCCGGTGGAGCGCTCTGCACCAAGGAAACGCTCGGTGCAGAGGGAGTCCGCGTCGGCTTGGACGTCTGACGCAGGGCGGACTCCATGAGAATGGCCTTAAGCCGGATTTCCCTCTCTTTTTGGGTCCGCGGCTTAAAGGCCTTACAGATGCGGCACCGATCTTTTCGGTGCTGCTCCCCCAGACACTTTAGGCAGCGATTGTGGGGGTCGCTGACGGGAAAGGCCTTCCCGCAGCCAGCACAGGGTTTAAACCCTGGCGAGCCCGACATCGCCGGCTTGCCCAGAGCCCTAAGGCTCTTTCCTACACTAACTAAAAATCCTTATCTAACTGAAAAACTAACTTAGTTCAGGGTGAACTGCTATCTAACTACTTACATAGGGAAAAAAGGCTTGCAAGGAGCAAGAGTTGTTCCCGACGACCGTCATGGGCGGAAAGAAGGAACTCAGGAGCGGAGGGGCCAGCAGCGCCCTATATGCTGCCGCATGAGGGCGGCACTCCAGGGGGTGCCGAGGCCGGCCCTTACAGGGGGCTGCTAGGAAAAAAGTTCTCCGGAGGCCGTGCACGAGGGCGCGCACACACCTAAGTGGAATGCATATGAGCAATCACTCGAAGGAGAACCTTAGATAGCGCCTGTGGGCGGGAAGGGTGGAGACGTGGAAGTACACATCCTTCAGGTCGAGGGCAGAAAACCAATCTCCTGGATTCAATATGGGGATAATGGCCACTAAGGACACCATGTGAAACTTCAGTTTCTTTATGAACCTGTTTAATCTGCGCAGATCCAGTATAGACCTGAGGCCTCCCTTGGCTTTGGGGACGAGGAAGTACCTTGAGTAGAACTCCTTCCCCACCTCGAGCATCGGAACCGCTTCTATGGCCCCCTTGTGCAGGAGGGAGTGGACCTCCTGCAGGAGTAATTTCTCTTGAGATGGGTCTCTGAAGCGGGATGGGGAAGGGGGTCAATTGGGGGGGGGAGCCACAAGATGTAGGGCGTAACCCCTGCGCACAGTGTTCAAGACCCAGTGGTCCAACATGATGCCTTGCCCGAGGCTGAGGTAGGGCTTCAGCCTGTTCCTGAAGGCTAGGGGCGAATCTGGGGGGGGGGGTACCAGTGTCACCCTCGGGCACACTGTCAAAACTGGCACTTTCCCTTGGAGCCCTGGGAGGGTCCTTTTTGGGAAGCGGCGGACGACCTGGAGCGGTTGCATCACCCGAAACCCCTGCTCCTGTCCCTACCCTTTGCGGGGGGGAGAGGCCTAGGCGCTGGCCTAGGTTGCTGCTGCTGCTACTGTGGTGGGCCCTGCTGCTGCTGGTGAGTCTGTAACCTCACCGCCTGAGGGGTATACAGCCCCAGGGAGCAGAGGGTGGCCCTCGAATCTTTGAGGGCATGCAACTTCTCGTCCGTCTTCTCTGAGAACAGACTGGCTCCATCGAACGGCAAGTCCTGAATGGAGTGCTGCACTTCCTGGGACAGTCCTGTGGACTGAAGACACACTGCGCAACGCATGGCGATGGCGGAGGCCATTGCCCTGATAGCTGTGTCCACAGCGTCCGAAGCAGTCTGTAGGGCTGCAGTGGCCACAGTCAATCCTTCCTCCAGGACCGTGGCAAAATCCGCAGCTTGGTCCTATGGCAGTGACTCTGCGAATTTTAGCATAGAGTCCCAAAGGTTCAAATTGTACCTGCCCAGGAGGGCTTGGTGGTTAGCCACCCCGAACTGGAGAGCCCACATGGAGTAGACCTTCCTGCCGAAGAGGTCTAGTCTCCTGCCCTCCTTGTTTTTAGGGGTGGGACCTGGGCCCCTTGTCTCTCCTTCTGGTTGGCGGCATCCACAACCAGAGTCCCCGGGGCCAGGTGGGTAAACAGATACTCGTGCCCTTTGGGTGGCACATAGTATTTCTTCTCGGTGCCCTTAGAGGTTGGGACAACCGAGGAAGGGGTTTGCCATACAGCCTTGGCCAGGCACAACACCATTTCGTGAATGGGGAGGGCTACCCTAGAAGGTCCTTGAGTTCCCACATGCCCAAAGAGGGGGTCCACCTCTTCCTCCAGCACCTTAACCTCCAGGTCAAGGTTGGAGGCCACCCATTTCAGAAGCTCCTGATGAGCCCTGAAATTGATGAGAGGGGCCCCCTGGTCCCTACAGGCCACCTCATCCGGTGACAAAGTAGAGGACAGGTGGCGGGGTCCTGTTGAGGGGCCCTCCCCAGGGTCCGACTCCTCTGAGAAGTGGTCCCGCTCCTGCACCAACGGTGCCTGTGGGGGAGCTTGCTGGGCCACGGAGGCAGGGGCTCACATAGTTCCCTGCCCCAACTGGGCTCCCCAAGGGCCTCAATATGGCCATTGCCAATGGGGCTGTGGCCAACCCAGTGCCGGTACCGGTGCTGGGGGCTGTACCTCTTCCCAGCATTGGGACCTCCAGGGACCTGAGCTGGGGGAACGGTGCCGGCGGTGCCGCAGGGAAGAGCCACTTCAGGACCCGCTGTCGGACGGTCCCGAGGAGCGGCGGTGCTGTCAGCGGTGCCGACGCTTGGCTGAAGCCGACGAGGACGATGACCAGTGCCGCAGAATTGAAGACTTTTGGTACCTTTTCCCCGGTGCTGGTGAACAGTGCCGAGCATGGTGCCTCGGTGCCAAGTCAGAGCTCGAGTGCCGGGCGCGGTCAGCAGGCAACAGGGACCTGGAGCGGTGCTGAGAAGAGTTGTCCAACGATGAAGAGGGAGAGGAGCTACCCAGGTCAACTCTCCGACGCCAGGTGGTGGGCGGCCGTTGCTCTGGTGCCGGGTGTCGGGGACACTCATCGCGGGTTTGCCCCGGGACAAAGTCCCTGTCTCCCTTGGCCGAGGGAAAACGAGGCGCGGGCAAGGCCAACAAGGCTCGAGCTGCCTTGAACGCCTCCGGCGTGGAAAGGTCCTGGACAGGAGGTCCCCCACTCTCAGGAGTCGGGGGAGATTCCCTGTGCGTCAGTGCCGGTGGCTCATCCGTGAGCTACAGCACCTCCGAGCTTGACCCCGACCGCTCCTGCGGTGCGGGGGAGGGAGAGCGCGCCATGCGCTGGCAGCGCTTCTTCTTTCTCGGCACTGGAGACATCCGGTGCCAAGGCACCTGCGGTGCCAGCAAAGTGCTCTGCACCGACAAAGCGCTCGGTGCCGAAGGAGTCCGCGTCAGCTCGGATGCCGGACACAAGGCGGACTCCATCAAGATAGCCTTTAGCCGGATCTCTCTCTCTTTCTGAGTCCTTGGCTTAAAGGCTTTACAAATTTGGCACCGATCCTTATGGTGCTGCTCTCCAAGACATTTGAGGCAGCACTCGTGAGGGTCACTGACTGGGAAGGCCTTCCCGCATCCAGTGCAGGGTTTAAACCCCAGCGAGCCCAGCATGACCGGGTCGCTAGAGCCCTAGGGCTCTCCTATTCCTAACTAAACTAATTCCTAACTTAGCTTAAACTAACTAAGTTCAGGGAGAACTGCTAACTAAACACAATAAAGGGGAAGAATACTTGTGAGCAGCAAGAGTTGTTCCAGCGACCGTCACGGGCGGAAAGAAGGAACTGAGGCGGGGAGGGGCCGGCGGCGCCCTATGTACTGCAGCATGAGGGCGGCACTCCAGGGGGCACGGGACTGGCCCCTACAGGGGCTGCTAGGGGAAAAAGTTGTCCGGGAACTATGCATGAGGGTGCGCACACACCTAAGTGGAATGCATATGAGCAATCACTCGAAGGAGAACTAATGTGTCTAGATGTCTAAGGGATTCATGCTATTGACATTAGTATAACAATAAAACAACTAGAACAGTTCGGGTGGTGGGACAAGTTCCTACCCCATCAGGAAGGAGTTAATGAGAGCCTCTGGGCACAATCAGCTCCAGCTTAGTGCATCTGGGAGGCTTGCTCCACCTAGAGAAGTGCTTTGCCTTTTTTAGAGCAGGGATCCAAGCTCATTGGGAGGTGCT
>ML675603.1:1545068-1559845 GCA_007922155.1 Mesoclemmys tuberculata | reverse complement strand
GTGCTCCTCACAGGGAAGGGAGGACATAGAACTCCCTTAACTCACCATACAGTATCTGATGAGCTGCTGCTGCTACCTAGACTCTCTGGGCAAGTAGAGTGACTCTCCTTATTTTTTCTTTAGAGCCTAGAGAGCTCAGCATGGGCCCATTAGCCTGATAAAAGCAAAGAGAACCCAGCCCTAGCTCAGGGGCTGTTGGCCAGTTGCTTTGCAAGGAGAGCAGGATGACCTAAACTCTTTGTGGGCTTTAAAACTATTCAGCCTTACGTCATTCAACTTGGACTACTGTTAACCTGGGGGAAGGGAGAGAAAATAGTCTCCTTGATACTGGTAACTGGAGATAGACAATGCTTTTCAGATTGACACTATAGCCACGTCCTACTCCAAAGGAAGTGGTGGGGACAGAAGAAGTGCTTGTAGAGGTGAAGCCTATGAAAGGCTTCTTATTGTCTTTCCTAGCTGCCACTGATTGGTTCTGATTCCAACAGCCTGTTTCTTAACCCTTGCATGAAATACCCTGTTGTTTGAATAGTAGCAGAGGGGAAAAGACTGTTGTCCCCAGCATATGCTATTTCCTCTGTGGTGCCCGCCTCAGCACAGCTGCAGGAGTTCAGTAGGTGACATTTAGGGACAATGATGATACCTTGTAGAAGCTCTGGAAGAAATAGAATTAACCCAGGATCTTCCATCAGGGGGTGACTTTTCTCCACAACAAGCATTGAACAGAGCATGTGATATCCTTCCATTCATGTAAAAGTAGGAGTATCTTGGCCTTTTCAGACCATGAGAGAGTTCTTTGCTGCTAAGGTTAGTTTTCTTAAGTAGGTGGAAGTAGGATTGCACAGTGCTTTGAAAAAAGAAAATGCTACGAAAGTGCTAACTATTTTGTGCTTTGCTTGGTGGGAAATGAGAGAAGATATTTGATGTAACATCTTAGAGCTCTGTAATCTCAATGAACTGAAACTGCTGCTCTGTTTTCGCTACAGGGCATTTTCCAAGATCTTCTGCAATTTTTCTCATGACAACAAAGCTAGTCCCAGCCTGAACTAAATTCTGCCTGTAGAGCGTATAGGCAGATTAATTTCCTCTTGTCTATTTGAATTGGCCATGAGAGATGGTGGACTATGACAGTGAAATCCCAGTTGGCAGATGGGAGTTTCTATGTAATCCCCTTTGGATTTCCTTCATGATATTTACATGAATGTCAACTTCAAGCATTTGATACTCATAAATTAGGTCCCAAGAAATCATAAGATTAAAAAAAAATCTTCCTTCTGGTTTCAGAGCCTTTACGATGCACTCAGGTCACGTCTTCTCCATAAACTTTTTTTCTTTATAAGATGAAAGCTGAGATTCTCATGTAATTATTTGACTTCAGAGGCTGGGACTTTAAGGAAATCAAATATTGCTAAACTTACAATAAAATCACAAGAACTGGCAACATGAGATTTGTGTATCAGAACTGAGCTAATTAAAGGGTGATGCTTTTTTTTTCCCTCAGTACTAATATGTACTTTGAAAGAGCGAATTCTGCCCTTTCATTTGCAGATGTGAAGGGGATTATGAAATGGTGTGGTTTTTACTGTGTAGTACTCCAGCTCTACAGATGTCTTCCTGGCATTGCCATTTGCAATGGTGATTGCGGGGGCAAAAGATCTGCTACATTATGTGCATTTGGTTCTCCCCACTCCTCTTAGTCAAGTAATGTCAGAGGCTACTTAGGCCACTAGGATAGCATACTGCTGTGGAGTAGCTCAGCTTTTACACCTGCTTCACAGTCTGTGTATGGATGAGGGAAGAATCTTCTCTCGTCCCCCACCCCCGCAAAATGATCCTTACCATCCAGCTCAGTTACTGTGGCTGGGCATTTGAGAGAACTCTTAATAGTTAGAGAAGGGGACTGGAAGCTATGCGACCTAGATCCTGTTCACATTTGCCAGACTCCTTGGGTGTGTGATAAAAGCATGTATTTTATTTTTAAAAGTTCACTACTTTTAGGTGCCCATCCAGCGTGAGACCCCTCAGGCCCAATTTTCAGAAGTATTGTGTAACTACAGGTCTAACTCAATGGGAATTGAAGGTGTTCAGCACCTCTGAAATTCAGGCCTCACTATCCAGTTGGGCACCCAAAAAATAGGTGTGGCAAACTGCCAACTTCCCCCTGGTGGGTCTCGCACTTTACCTCCACCTTCTATGGTCAGGATGCCTCCAACTACCTTGCCTCCCCTGGCTGTAGCAGAGCTCTGTCTCCTGGCCTGCAAGATAACCTTCTGTAGCTGCCCCAGACCTTCTGGCAGTTTTGCCTGTATGTGTTCCCTTCCTTTCCTTTAGGGAAGGCAGGGTTTGAATACCCCTGGATCCACCCTTCATTGGGCCCAGGTGGCTTTAATTGCCCTGCTGTGCTTTCCCCCCTGCCTGCAGGGCAGAGGGTTTTTAACCCTTTCATGCCCCCATACTGGTCCCAGGACACCCTTTTAGAGTCATCCGGCCTGACTTTATCACATAGGACACTGGAAAATTTGGTTCTTAACTTATTTCCTCTGTTTCCCTAGTCTGAGAAATTAAAATGACACTCGCCACCTTTATAAAATGCTTCAAAACCTTCTATTCAGTGTGAAGACAAAGTCTATAACATTTGGAAATCCCCTCTTCATACAGGTGGGAATAAACTGGCTGCATTGCTTTGGATGGCAAGTTGTCATTCAAGTTTAATAGCTACTGAATAATGTATCTTAGAGAGAGGTGTGTGTGTATGAGAGAGAGAGAAAGATTACATTGACAAACATGAAGGAAATTGAACCTAAAGCTAATTGCCACTGCTTTTTAGACAGTCCACCTCACCACAGTCAGCTGGGTGCTGTGGCTTACTAAGGGCTTGTCTACACTAAGATATCAGTCTAAAAGTGTGAACTTAAACTGGGGCAAACCCGCTTATTTCAATTTACATCAGATTTATTTTGATTTGGCTGAAATAAATTAAGAACAGGATTAAACTAAACCAGAATAAACCAGTCAAATAGAAAGTGTCCACATAGGGAGTTCCACCACTTAAACTAAACTGTTTAATTAAATAGATGCAAATTTCCATGTAGAAAAGCCTAAGCCTGACAGTCATGGATATTTCTGACCACTAGGTGTCACTAAAGTAGAGATTTCATAGAATCATAGGGCTGGAAGGGATCTTGAGAGGTCACTTAGTCCAGTCCACTGCACTCATGGCAGGACTAAGTAATATCTAGACCATCCTTGACAGGTGTTTGTCTAACCTGCTTTTAAAAATCTCCAATGATGGAGATTCCACAACCTCCTTAGGTAATTTATTCTAGTGATTAACCACCCTGACAGGAAGTTTTTCCTGAAGTCCAACCTAAACCTCCATTGCTGCAGTTTAAGCCCATTGCTTCTTGTCCTGCCCTCAGAGGTTAAGAACAGTTTTTTCCCTCCTCCTTGTAACAACCTTTTATGTACTTGAAAACTTCTATCATGTCCCCTCTCAGTCTTCTTCAGGCTAAACAAACCCAGTTCTTTTAGTCTTGCCTCATAGGTCATGTTTTCTAGACCTTTATTCATTTTGTTGCTCTTCTGTGGACTGTCTCCAATTTGTCCACATCTTTCCTGAAATGTGGCACCCAGAACTGGACACAATACTCCAGTGGAGACCTAATTAGCATGGAGTAGAGGGGAAGAATTACTACTTGTGTCTTATAACACTCCTGCTAATACACCCCAGAATGATGTTCACTTTTTTTGCAACAGCATTACACTGTTGACTCGTATTTTGCTTGTGGTCAGCTATGACCCCCAGATCCTTTTCCGCAGTACTCCTTCCTAGGCAGCCATTTCCCATTTTGTACATGTGCAACTGATTGTTCCTTCCTAAGTGGAGTACTTTACATTTGTCCTTATTGAATTTCATCCTGTTTACCTCAGACCAATTCTCCAGTTTGTCCAGATCATTCTGAATTATAATCCTATCCTCCAAAGCACTTGCAACCCCTCCCAGCTTGGTATCATTTGCAAACTTAATAAATGTACTCTTTATGCCATTATCTAAATCATTGATGAAAATATTGAACAGAACTGGACCCAGAACTGATCCCTGAGGAACCCCAGTTGTTATGCCCTTCCAGCATAACTATGAACCATTGAAAACTACTCTCTGGGAATGGTTTTCCAACCAGTTTTGCACCCACCTTATAGTAGCTCCATCTACGTTGTATTTCTCTAGTTTGTTTAAGAGAAGGTCATGCGGAACAGTATCAAAAGCCTTACTAAAGTCAAGATATACCACATCTACTGCATCCCCTCTATCTACAAGGTATATAACCGTGTCAAAGGAAGCTATTAGTTTTGTGTGACGTGATTTGTTCTTGACAAATCCATGCTAACTGTTACTTATTAGCTTCTAGATGTTTGGAAATTGATTGCTTAATTTTTGCTCCATTATCTTTCTGGGTACAGAAGTTAAGCTGACTGGTCTGTAATTCCCCGGGTTGTCCTTATTTCCCTTTTTATAGATGGGCAGTATATTTGCTCTTTTCCAGTCTTCTGGAATATCTCCTGTCTTCCAAGACTTTTCAAAGATAATTGCTAATGGCTCAGATAACTCCTCAGTCAGCTCTTCAAATAGTCTAGGTTGCATTTCATCAGGCGCTGGTGACTTGAAGACATCTAACTTGTCTAAGTAATTTTTAACTTTTTAATTTGAGCTTGCTCTCCTGTGTCCTAAACTGAGTTAAGTGAATAGTGCACGAGTATTCACAATTATTCACTTGCTTCAAGATAGCAGGTTGAGGCTACCAAATTAGTGTCCTTTTCCATATAGTGTGATTCGCACCAATACCTGAATAATGGCTGTTCATGCAGCTACGCACATCCTTATGAGAACTGTTAAATTTTATGCATCAATCAAGTAACCATGTTTTTTCCTTCGAGTGATTGCTCATATCCATTCCAGTATAGGTGATTAAAAAGCAATACCTTGGAGGTGGGTAGAAGTTACCGGTGAGCTGCCCTCAGCACGCTTCTGCTGAATCCCGCATCCTCTCTTGCCTGTTGAACAATGGCGTAGTGGGACGTAAAAGTGTGCACCGACGATCAGGTGGCAGCTTTACAGGTGTCCTGCAGGGGCACTTTCTCCAGGAAGGCTGTCGAAGAAGCCTGTGCCCTAGTTGAGTGCACTGTGACGACTCTGGGGAGTGGTACGCCCACCAGCTTGTAGCAGCCCTTGATGCAGGAGGTGATCCACTTGGAGATACGCTGGGTGGAGACTGGGGATCCTTTCATCCGTCCACCACGGCGACGAAGAGCTGTGTCATCCTCAGGAAGGGTCTCATCTGGTTGATGTAATAGGCCAGGGTTTGCCTCACATCCAAGGAATCCCACCTCCACTCCTCCTCTGAACCGTGTGGTTTTGGAAAAAACACAGGGAAGAAGATATCTTGGTTACAATGAAATTGTGAGATCACATTGGGCAGGAACACTAGGTGGGGTCTCAGCTGCACCTTGTCCTTAAAGAACACTGTATGGGGGGCTCTGAGATCAGTGCCCTAATCTCAGAGACCTCCTAGCTGAAGTAATGGCCACCAAGAAGGCTACCTTCCATGACAGGACCAGCAGCAAGCATGAAGCCATAGGTTCAAAGGAGGGGCCCCGTCAGTCTCGAGAGGACCAGGTTCAGATCCCAGGGAGGCACTGGGTCACGGTCCTGTGGGTACAGCCTCTCCACCCCCTTGAGGAATCTAATAGATATCGGGTGGGAGAGTAAAGATCTCCCCTCTAGCAGCTGATGGAAGGCCAAGATGGCCGCCAGGTGGAACTTCAGGGAGGCTAGGGCCAGGCCTTGGAGTCTGAGCTATAGCAAGTACTCTAGGATGGCCTGAATAGGCAAAAGGCTGGGAGCAACCCTTGAGACTCGTCCCAGCAGGTAAATCTCCACTTGGCCCAGTACACAACCTGTGTTGAAGGTTTTCTGCTGCCCAGCAGAATTTGTTGGACCTGCGCCGAGCAGGCTCTCTCCCTCTCCGTCAGCCACAGAGTCTCCAGGCCGTCAGGTGCAGGGAGTTCAGGTCCAGGTAAAGCAGCCAGCCATGGTCCTGGGAAAGCAGGTCGTGCCGTCTCAGGAGCTCCACAGGGTCGGCAATTGAGAGGTCCAGGAGCATGCTATACCAGTGTTGCCTTGGCCACGCTGGGGCAATCAGTATCATGTCCGCTCCATCCATCCTGATTTTCAAGAGGACTTTGAGTAGGAGCGAAATGGGGGGAAACGCGTACATGAGGGTCCGCATCCATTCAATGAGGAATACATTGGAAATGGAGCCCGGCTCACGACCCCGGAGCGAGCAGAACCTCGGGCACATCTTGATCCAGGATGACACGAACAGGTCCAGTCGGGGAACACCCCACTTGCAGAAGATGGAAGCCGCTACTTCCGTATGCAACGGCCAGCCCTGTCGGGGTAGAAACGACCTGCTGAGGTGGTCCGCCTCATCGTTCCTGACCCCCTGGAGGTGAGAGGCAGATAAATGAAAGTTGTGCCTCACTGCAAAGTCCCACAGTTGCACTGCCTCCCAGCACAGGCCCGAAGACCGTGCTTCCCCTTGTCTGTTGATACAGAACATGACTGAGGTATTGTCCGTCAGCACTTGTACCACTCTGCCCATTAGGAACCTGAGGAACACTCTGCAAGCCAGTCTGACTGCCCTGAGTTCCCTCACATTGATATGGAGGGTCTTCTCCTCCTCCGACCAGAGGCCTTGCGTGCTCAGGTTGACACTGATGTGGGCTCCCCACCCCACATCTGAGGTGTCAGTGATGAGGGTGACCGACAGGACCAGATCCCTGAAGGGGACTCCCTTCAACACCACCCTTGGGTTCCGCCACCAATTCAAAGAACCCAACACCACAGGGAGGACTGTGACCACCCTGTGCAGGGAGTGCCTGCTGGGCACATACACAGAGGCCAGCCATGCCTGGAGCGGTCTGAGTTTGAGGCATGCTAACCTCACCACATACGTGCAGGATGTCATGTGACCCGATAGGTGCAGGCAATGCCTGGCAGTTGTTGTAGGGCACCTATGCAGCTGGGCGATAATCGCCGCCATAGTCTCGAACCTGGTTTGCGGGAGGAAGTGCTCTGGCCCTTACCACATCCAGGGAGACCCCTATGAATTCTATCCGCTGTACCAGAGATAGTGTGGACTTCTGCTTGTTGATGAGCAGACCCAGCCTGGTGTATGTGGCACAGGTCAGGGATACGCTGTCCTGAACATGGGCCCTGGACCTGCCTCTTATTAGCCAGTCACCCAGGTACGGGAAGATCTGGACTCCCTGCCACCTGAGATGGGCGGCCACCACTGCCATACATTTGGTAAACACCCTGGGGGCAGATGAAAGGCCAAACAGGAGGACCGTAAACTGATAGTGGCACCCAGACACCACAAACCGGAGGAAGCACCTGTGGCTGGGAAGGATTGATACATGGAAGTATGTGTCCTTCAGGTCGAGGGCAGCAAACCAATACCCTGGATTGCGGCTAGGGAAACCATGTGAAACTTCAATTTTTTTATGAATTTGTTTAGGCCACGCAGGTCCAGAATGGGTCTCAGCCCCCCTTTTGCTTTTGGGATGAGGAAGTAACGAAAATAAAATCCTTTCCCTATTTCCCATGGGGGAACCAATTCTACTGCCCCCAGGCCGAGGAGGTTGCTGACCTCCTGTATGAGTAATTGTTCATGAGAGGGGTCCCTGAAGAGGGACGGGGGTGGGTGGGTTGTTTGGCAGACAGGGCGCAAACTGAATGGTGTAATCCCTCTGCACTATATCTAAGACCCAGCAGTCTGAGGTTACGCTTGCCTGTTCGTTGAAGAACGGGTGCAGCCTGCCCAGGAAAGATCGGGATGGATCCAGAGGAGCAGGGAAGGAGCCAGCTTCGGGTGCACTGTCAAAATTGGCCCTTTTTACCATTAGGACCTTTGGCAGATCCCTGCTGGGTCCTAGAGGAGGCAGCTTGTTTGCTATGCCTGCCATACCCTCTACTCCTAACTTGACCTCTGCCAGGCGGATAGGACTTGGCGGTGGCCTAGTCTGTTGGTGAGGCTGTTGGGGCAGCTGACGCCTAGAGGCCTACAGTGTACACAGGCCTAGGGAACGCAGGGTGGCACATGAGTCTTTAAGAGCATGCAGCTTTTCATCAGTTCTGTCTGAGAACAGAGCCAATCCATCAAAGGGCAGGTCCTGGATCGACTGCTGCACTTCCTGGGAGAGCCCCGATGACTGCAACCAGGAGCACCTCTTCATGGCCATCACAGATGCCACGGCCCTGCTGGCTGTGTCCGACGCATCGCTGGCTGATGCCAGGGCTGCTGCCACCACAATGCGACCTTCATCCAGGACAATAGCGAAGTCAGCTGCTTGGTCCTGGGGCAAGGATTCCGTGAACCTCCAGAGAAAGTTCCAGAGGTTCAGGTTGTACTTTCCCATCAGCGCCTGATGGTTGCCAATACACAGCTGCAGGGCCCCAGTGGAGTACACTTTACGCCCGAACAACTCCAGTTTCTCATTATCTTTGTTCTTGGGCGTACTACCTTGGGACCCTTCTCTGTCTCTCTAGTTGGCAGCGTCTACTGGAGTCCCTGGGGCCGGATGCATGAACTTAAACTCAAACCCGTCTGCCAGCACATAGTACTTCTTTTGGCACCCTTGGAAGTAGGGGCTACTGAGGCAGGGGCTTGCCACAGGGCCTTATAGAATCATAGAATATTATAGTTGGAAGGGACCTCAGGAGATCATCTAGTCCAACCCCCTGCTCAAAGCAGGACTATCCTCAGCTAAATCATCTCGGCATGGGTTTTGTCAAGCCTCGGCTTAAAAACCTCTAAAGATGGAGATGCCACCACCTCCCTAGGTAACCCATTCCAATGCTTCACCACCCTCCTAGTGAAAAACTTTTTCCTAATGTCCAACCTAAACCTCCCCCGCTGCAACTTGAGAATGTTGCTCCTTGTTCTGTCATCTGCCACCACTGAAAACAGCCTAGCTCCATCATCCCTGGAACCCCCTTTCAGGTAGTTAAAGGCTGCTATCAAATCCCCTCATTCTTCTCTTCTGCGGACTAAACAGGCCTAGTTCTTTCAGCCTCTCCTCCTAAGTCTTGTGCTCCAGCCCCCTAATCATTTTTGTTGCCCTCCACTGGACTCTCTCCAACTTGTCCACATCCTTTTTGTAGTGGGGGGCCCAAAACTGGACACAATACTCCAAATGCGGCCTCACCAATGCCGAACAGACGGGAATAATCACTTCCTGCGATCTCCTGGCAATGGTCTTACTAATGCAGCCCAATATGCCATTAGCCTTCTTGGCAACCAGGGCACACTGCTGACTCATATCCAGCTTCTTATCCACTGTAACACCCAGATCCTTTTCTGCAGAACTGCTGCCTAGCTCATCGGTCCCCAGTCTGTAGCTGTGCATAGGATTCTTCCGTCCTAAGTGCAGGACTCTGCACTTGGCCTTGTTGAACCTCATCAGATTTCTTTTGGCCCAATCCTCCAATTTGTTTAGGTCCTTCTGTATCCTACCACTTCCCCTAGCTTAGTGTCATCTGCAGACTTGCTGAGGGTGCAATCTACCCACTCTTCCAGGTCATTAATGAAGATGTTGAACAAAACCGGCCCCAGGACTGACCCCTGGGGCACTCCACTTGTGACCGGCTGCCAGCTAGACATGGAGCCATTGATCACTACTCGTTGAGCCCTTTGCTCTAGCCAATTCTCTATCCATTTTTTAGTCCATTCATCCAACCCGTACTTTTTTAACTTGCTGATAAGAATACTGTGGGATACCGTATCAAAAGCTTTGCTAAAGTCAAGGTATATCACGGCCACCTCTTTCCCCTCGTCCACAGAACCAGACGCCTCTTCATAGGAAGCAATCAGGTTGGTCAGGCACGACTTTCCCTTGGTGAATCCATGTTGACTGCTCCTGATCACCTTCCTCTCTTTTAAGTGCCTTAAAATGGATTCCTTGAGGACCTGCTCCATGATTTTCTCAGGGATTGAGGTGAGCTGACCGGCCTGTATTTCCCTGGATCCTCTTTCTTCCCTTTCTTGAAGATGGGCACTATATTTGCCTTTTTCCAGGGCACTGGAATTGCCTTGGCAATTTCATAACCCTGTCATGCACTGGCAGGGCTACCCGGGAGGGACCTTGTATACCATAGTCCCCAAAGAGGGGGTCCTCCTCCTCTGACAACTCCTAAATTGAGGTTTGCGTCCACCCTCTTCAGTAGCTCTTGATGAGCTTTGAAGTCCCTCAGTGGAGCCCTCTGGTCCCAGAGGGCTGCCTCATCAGGGGAGGAGGAGGAGGATTGAGGGTGCCTGTCCCTTTTCTGAGGCCCCGAGGAGGGCCCTTCACATGGGTCTGACTCCTCCTCAGAGGAATGGTCCTCGTGCCCCTTTTCAGTGGTAGGGGGCAGCAACTGGGCAGCTGAGGAACAGATCGAGGCAGTGTCCGGGCCCATTTGAGCTCCCCACGGTCCCTAGTAAGACCATTGCCATGGTCCTTGTGGCCACCCTGGTGCCGGCATTGGTACTGGCTGTTGGGTGTCCTGTGTGGGCTTTTGGGAATCCTTAGGCCCCTTTACTCTCTGGGGGTTCAGGTCCCTGGAGCGGCGACCTCTGTTCCGATCCCGCATGCTACCTTGTACAGGGGAGTGACCCCTAGATGACCGCAGTGATGTAGCATGCCAGTGCCAACAGGAACAGTGCCGGGATGAGGTGCGCTCTGATGAAGAGGAACAGTTTCTCGGCACTGAGGACTTTCAGTGCTGTTTCCCTTTCGGCAAAGTAGAGTGGTGCCGAGCGGACCCACGTGGTGCTGAGCAGGACTCCGGCAACCGGGATCTGTGGTGCTGTGCCAGGCTTTCCAATGAGGATCTGGAATGGTGCTGCAATGAACGCGTCAGTGCTGGAGACCTTGAGCCCGAAGACGACCGGCGCCTGTCGACCCTCAAGTGGCGTCTGGTGCCGGAGGACTCCGGTGCCGGGGACCATTCCCGGTGCAGAGATGAGCTCGACGAGGAAGCCTCGGAGCTGGATAGAGAGCTTCCGTGCTCTACCTGTGATGGCCATCTGGCAGGAGACTCTTCCCCAACCAGGGGTCTCGACCAGCCATCTGGGGCACCCAGCGCGGGTTTACCCCAAGACACTGGCCCCTTCTTCCTTAGCCAAGGGGGGGTGGAGGCGTGGGCAAAGCCATCAAAGCTCTCACTGCCCAAGAAGCCTCCAGTGTCGATGGCACCGGTAGAGGCACTCCCCCACTGCCAGGAGTCGGAGGAGGCTCTCTACAAGGGGATGTGGGCGCTGGAGGAAGTTTGATGGGCCAGGCTGCATCCCGACACTCGACCCCACTGGTATCAAGAGCAGGGGGGAGCGAGTGCACACCGTGTGCTGCTGCTGCTTCTTAGTCTTCGGCACCGGAGACTGGCACCTCGATGGCTCCGGTGCATTCTGCACCAAGGAGACACTGTGCCAATGTGGAGTGAGAAGGCTCAGACACGGGACGGAGCGCTGCTTCTATCAGAATGGCCTTTAGCCAAATGTCCCACTCCTTGAGTCCTTGGCTTAAAGGCTTAACATATTTTACATTTGTCTTTACGGTGTTGTTCCCCAAGACACTTCAAGCAACAGTCCTGGGGGTTGCTAACCAGGAAAGCCTTGCTGCAGCCGGAGCAAGGCTTGAATCCAGAGTATCCGGGCATAACCGGGCCCCTGATGAGCCCTAGGGATTCCTATCTAATGAACTAACTAACACTATAACTACACTAACTATCTAACTACAAAAACTATAAAACGCAAAGGGTAGAGATACTTGTGATGGCAAGCTCATTCCAGCAACCATCACAGGGGGAAAGAAGGAACTGAGGGGCCGAAAAGTTGGCGGGTTGGCGATGTCTTATGTGCTGCGGCATGAGTGCGGTTCTCCAGGGGGTGCCTGAGCTGACCCTCTGGGGTCTGCTAAGGGGGAAAAAAGTTCCGGGAACCCGTGCAGGTGGTGTGCACTGACCTATACTGGAATGGATATGAGCAATCACTCGAAGAAGAGTAAGGCTTGTTTAGGTCAAGGTGATCGCTCTCAATTTAGTTCATAGAATTAGGTCATTACTAGGATCCTGATTTTCAAAAGTATTGAGCACCTGCATCTCCCATTGACTTAAATTGGATTTGAGGATTTTCTGCTCTTTTGAATGTTAGACCATTGGTCTGTATGGTTATGAAAGAGCAGATTTATAGAGGAATGCTTGTGTGGGAGATGAGGGTTTCCTGAAGTGGTAGAAAGAGGGAGGAAATAAGGACCCTTGCCAGGAACAACCCCCAAATCCCATCTGTTTTCAGAAACCTTCAGTGATCTCTGCCTTATAGCTCCTGAGGTGACCCCATATTTCCAGTAACAGCAGGGATTTATGGAATGGATGTAAGTGAATTCTGTGGGTTTCCTAGGAGAAAATAGTCCTGGAACTAGCATAGGGAATAAAATCTGGTAGAGAGGTTTGGTGATTTTTGTGGAAAGGGCCTTAGCTTGCAGGAGATTAGAAGGAAAAGAGGGAATCTGCATGCTGAGTGGGGAAGCTCTGAAATAGCTCTCCATTTCCTGTGTGCACTGCATTGGAGGATATGTTAATTATAAGTGCTATATGGTTTAAAAAGCAGAGTTGAGACTCAGCTCATCATCCCTTCAAGCTGATGCTAAGTGCATGCCTGGGGCTTTGGGGGATTCTGCACTAATGAGTTCAGCTAAAATACAAGGTCTGTTTCCACAGGATAAGTACAGAGATGGTCTGAGTAGTGACTGTCTTTAGATGACCATGTTTCATCTTCAAACCACCATCATTACCCAGTTATTCCATTAAGGACAGTCTGGAGGAAGGATTTTTACCACATGCACCTTATCCATCATCTGAATTGCGAAGGGGAGAATAGGATCTAATCTTCTGCAATCCAGTCAGCAGGTTCCTTGCTTATCAACCCTTCCTTCTTGCGTGGGGGGGATTGAATTCTATGCTGATTCTTTGCCAATAGCAGCCTGATGTGATTAGACCTACCACTATTTCTTGACAGCTGTGAAATGAAAGCAGTTATTAAAACACACACATATACTACGAAGGCAAGAAAGGGTAAATTGATTGTAATAAATATAAATTAGAATTTAAGAATTGTAGATAATTGTTAAGGAAGCAAAAGGACAAAAGGAGAAATTCAGAGCCAGTGAGTTAAGGACAATAAGTAGAAAGGGTATTTTAGGAACAAAAAGAATCCTAACAGTAGTATTGGACAATTACTAGATGGAAATGGTGGAATTGTCAATAAAAATGTAGAAAAGGCAGAGGTGTTAAATATCTATTCCACATTTGGAAAAAGCCAGATATGTATTCATATCAAATGATGAAACATTTTCTATTCCATAGAACTCTATGTGGTGACAAGGGGTTAAAAAAAACTCCTGTCTTGGTTCATGTGCATTCTTTGCTTGCGGGAGGGGAGTTTGGAGAAGAGAGCAG
The DNA here is from genome assembly GCA_007922155.1 of Mesoclemmys tuberculata. NCBI lineage: Eukaryota > Metazoa > Chordata > Testudines > Chelidae > Mesoclemmys > Mesoclemmys tuberculata. Next base: position 1,546,290 of record ML675603.1, on the reverse strand, counting down.
GCAAATCTTATCAGGTTTACTTCCGTTTATGGCTTGGTGACAGTTTTATGGCCTGCTGTGGGTTCTTCTTTTCTTATCCCTTGCTTGAGACAGTTGGATTTTCCTAAAGGGATTAATTTCTCAAAACACACTTACACACACAGTCATACAACTTACCTAGGTTTGACTGATTGAGGGGTCCACACCCTTTCTATTCAGCCCATGATACCAATGGGATGAATGAATCCGATAATGGAATGCTTATTTAGCAGGAGGGGGCAGAAAGGCAGACAGACAGACACGGGGGGGAGGGGTGTCACTCCCCTGCTGTCACAGGAGTTCTGTTGAGCAACAGAACTGCAGAGGCTCATGTTTGGAGGAAAAAGGAATTGACCTTTTGGTCCACACACTCCACTTGTCTGTTGGGTCACTAGGTTCAGACAGGCCCCCCTTGCTATTCACACGACCAACTTGTGGACAGATGAGGATGGCTAGAACCTGTCCTAGTCCAAGACCTGGTCAACAGTTCATAAATCCATCATTCATTCATACAATGACACACGTTCTCTGTTCAATTCAAATCCACTATTTATTGGGGGGTGGGGGGGTTCTCTATCACAAGTTGTCTCCCCTTATTCTTTCACAATTCCTTAAACTCAAAACTTAACACTTAAAACTTACTAATGATACTAACACAGATACACAAAACATATACTTAAGACTTATAACTATACCTTACAATCAAAGAACATTTGATTAATACTTACCACATAGATGGATGAACTCAGTTGCAACAAAAATAATAAACAGTTTATGGCCAAATTTCCTTACTCTTTATGTTACGTTCCCGGGTTTTTGTCCAGGTGGAACCTCTATTGTATTCACACCCTAGTTATCAGCCCTAATGCCCTATCTTACTTTTTTGAGCAGCGAGCTGGGGAGAGGTGTGATGGTTGATCAGACCTTCTATGCAGTGCGATTCTGGTGCATTCCTGATATGTGGCTCATCCAATTTGCCTTTTTTCTGACCACCTTATATCTCCACCCCAGCCTGTTGCTTGCTTAAACCAATTGTGACATTTTGGCTACTGTCCAACAGCAAGTCCCACACCTGTGAGGGGACTTTTGCCCCCCTATGGCAAGTTACACGCCTTGGGGTGACTTGCTGTTGCTGGGCAGATTCTCTGCTGCAGCAGATTCTGTTCCTTAACGGTCATCTTATCTGCTGACAAGCTTCCATTCC
>ML675603.1:1523555-1535068 GCA_007922155.1 Mesoclemmys tuberculata | reverse complement strand
CTCGCTAATGGGCTCGCAATTTCACGCGCCAATTCCTTTAATATCCTTTCGAGGTAGTCAATGGTGAGGGATTCCTTGTTTATTCTCAATGTTTGATTAACATTGGTGCCAAACATAATGAAGTGGCTGCATGTGCACTAATACCACATTCCATAACATTAGCCTTGCATGGTACACTTGTGGCAGAATCAAAAAGAAACAAATCTCCACCGAGCTGAAAACCATTTTTGGCACAGTAGGTGAAGGGTTACTCTTGATCTGTGGACAGATGATTACAGAAAGGTTGCCTATTTGGAAGTAACTGTTCACTATATAGAGCCACAATAGTTGGGAATGGTGGAGCAATTGCTTTGTGTGACTCCAGTTTGACAGCAGGAAACTAAAAACTGCAAAGAACATTCATTTGGCTGTTATGCAGGCACTCAGATGATTTGATATACACAGCATTACCAACCAGATGGTTTTCGTTACAGACCGGGAAGCAAATGTGGTTGCAGCCCTCAAGTCCTATGTGTAAATAAGCTGTTCAGCGCACATTATAAATACTGTACTTAGCAAACCTGGAAACCAGAAAGAGGAAGCAGTAACCAAACTGATCCAGGCATACTGAAATCTCGTTAGTTACTTCAAAAGATCTGGACTTCAAAGCAGACTGCAAAAATCTCTGAAAGAAGATGTAGAAACACAGTGGAACAGCAAACTACTCATGTTTAAAACAGTTGAGGAGCAGTGGGACAGAATATGTGAAATTTAGACAGAAAAGGATACTCAGCTCACTGACAGCATTGACCACAAAGCCTTGTGCACTTCAGTAGAGTTCCTGCAGCCCTTCAAGGTAGCATCAAATGTGCTAGAGCAGTCATCACAGCCCACTCTCCACTTGGTGCCCATTTGGTATGAAAGGCTGAAAAAATATCTTCATCCTTCTGCCACTGATGTAGATAGTTTAAGTCAACTCAAATTCAAAGCCTTGCAACGTCTCATCGAAAAGTTTGAAATCAACCCTATGCACAGAGTAGTAGTTTTCCTGCACTCATGAATGAAGGAGATGAAAGTTTTCACTGAAGAGGAGAGACAGGAAGTTTATCAAGAGACTAGAAAACTTGTCTCATTGCAGGAGAACAATATTCCTGCAATGAATCTTATGCTTCTTTCCTCAGATGCACAGACATGATCACCATCTCCAAAGAAGACAAAATGATCACATACAGAGTTTGAGAATTCGGATGAGGATTGTGGAAGTGACAATGATGAAGTGTCAGACCTGAAGCTGACAAAGATGTGCAACTACTGGAGTGGTGGAGACAACACAAGCAAAACTTACCCCCTTCTCAGTCGAGTTGCATGGTTTGTGCATTCCATCCCTGCATGCAGTGCACCCTCCGAGACAGCCTTCTCACTCTCTGGTCACACAATTAACGAGACTCGTAGTTCACGGAAGTCAGAAACTGTAGATGATTTAATGTTTTTACACAGTAGTATTTCAAAGACAATCAGCTGTCCTGAGGAAGACATTAAGACCATGTCTTGCCATTCAGGGGAGGTAATAGCCCTGCAGTGATTGAAAAAGTGTCAAGGCTCAGTTCTGGCACAAGCACTGGCTGGGCATCCACTGAGCACATTGTGATTTGCTGTTATATAAGAGACATAGTTGTAAAAGTTAACAAGGAATTTATTAGGAGCTAAGTCAGTTTATATAGATGAAGTCAAATAGCAACAAAAATTGGAAACCTATGTATATTTTTTACCTTCATACCTTAGTTGCTATGGATTAACAGAATGCTTGCTTGTTTGATGAAATGGAAGTGCTTTGACTCTGGGCACTGCATGGCCATACAAGGAGCAGCTTTTCAAAATACTAGGAGTAGTGTGGTATGAAAGTCATTTTATATAGCAAATGTGGTTATAGCGAAGTAAAAATTGCAAGTTGTCTCAGTGCTTTTCTGTGGATGTCCACTAATTTTATAGTGAAGCTTCACTCCAGTTGCAGTAGTTTTAATCCATTGTTAGTGGTTATATATATTACAGTTCTGATCCCCATGGAATCCAGTGATCCCCAGACAGATACAAGTGCTGCATTTCAAAGGGGATAATCACCTTCTTCCCCCACCTCTGTGGCTGAGCAGGAGAGAAGTTACCCTCTCTTGCTATGGGGTAATGGATGAGTAATTAATTGGATGTGTCTTGCTGCAGCTGCTCCATGTAGGAAGTGAGGAGGAACTAGAGAGCACTTGTGAAAGACTAGAGTGAAGCTTCCAGCCATAACATGCACAGGTGCTAGTACACACAGAATCCATTTGAATCATTTCCTGACTGATCTCAGCATCAGAGGAATGAAGAGATAGCAATAAAAAGCCACTTTTGCCCACTTTGCCTAGGGTCATGCTGAGACCCAGCCCAGATTCAGCCAACTTTCACAACATACAGAATAACAGAACCAGAACTGTTTGGAGGCCAGCTGATCAGTGCGGACCAGCCCACCTCTCCTCCCTCCCCTTGCCACTGATTAGCTTATCTCTGAACAGCTCATGTGGGGGTGGCCTGGGGGCTTGCTGCCCAACAGCTGATCACGGAAGCTGGGAGGGGGCTGGCCACCCATCACTGTTTGATAGCCAGCACCCAAGCAACTCCCATGATTCAGCTGTTCAGAAGACAGCTGATTAGTGGCTAGTGCCCCACCCATTGCCACCGATCAGCTGGTCTCCAAACAGCTCAGGGGTTGCCATCCAACAGCTGATTCAGGAGCAGGGAGGCTGGCTGCCATCAACTGTTCAGGGACAGTGGGATCTGCATCTATTTGGGGGTCCAGGAAGCAGCAGGGGGCAGTTGTTAGGGCTGCTGTCTAGCAGTCCAGGAGCTGACCCAGGCAGCTTCCCCAGAAGAATTCACAGAGGTCACAGACCAGGACTATATGACTGTTGTATAAGATTTTATGTTTAAAATAAAAACTGTGTACACATTTATTAAACCACAGCTTTCTTATACTATACTACACAAGCAGGCACACAGACAAACACTCCTCCCCAGAGGCACTGTGTGAAGTTGAACATTGTGCTGTGGGAACACTGTGGATGTGGATAAACATAAGAGGCTTGCTGATCATGGGTCGGATACATGCTGATGCTGACGGATGCAGATCAGATACGGATCCACATTCGTGAGTCTGTGCAGGGCTCTATTTATCTTACCAAAAAAAGGTTTGGGGTGAATTAATCCCAATCTATAAGTACCTACATGGATTTGATCTAGATTGAAGGTACTTATTTGATTTTATAGATTATAAAGCCGGAAGGGACCATTGCTTTTATCACTGGACTAGATAACCTGAGGTCCCTTCCAACCCTCATCTTCTATGATTCCGACCAGCTACACCCACAAAATGGGCAGATAACAGTATATATACGCTTGTGTTCAGTCTGATTTTAGCAATCACTAACCAGGAAGAAGAGCATTTCTCCTCCATCAAAGTCGCCATAAATTGGAAAAAAAGTTTTCCCCCTCTAACTTACACTTTTTGACTAGGAGTCCCTGAAAACCCCCTCTCCTGTTTGCACCAGCCATCCACGGATGCTGTTCTCATACTAAAGGAATGTCCCTTACTTTTATAAACAGGGAAGGAAGGTGACAGGAAGTGGTTGTTTTCATTGCTATCCAGTTAATCTCAGACCAGACAGAGCAACTAGGGACCTTCCTTCCTCTACCTGACCAGGGAAGGCATTCTTGACTCACATTCTGTGCTCACAATGGTTATATAGGATCAGGTAATCAGAGACCATAACATTAAGAGAACAAAGGGGGGTGCACAAATTTCAGGAAAAAAGAGACTTGGCTCATGGACTGTTATAAACCTCAAGTTTTATTTTTCTTTCATAACCATAGCATTTAGTCAAATGTGCTTTGAAGTCATTATTGTGAAATGTCTTTCCAAACAGATTTTGCCCTTTTAAACAGTCCCAGAGTTACTTTGCTATGTTTCTTCATCCACAGAACATTCATCCATTCAAAATAATACAAACATAAAAATGACAAAGGCAGAAAAAATATACATATAGAGCAATTCCATAAAAGATCATAGTGTCTCTGGGAGAACGCTTGCTTAAAGTTTGTGTTGCTTAGAATCAGCTTTGGAATCTGACAGGATGAAGTTTGGGTTTCTTGGAATTTAAAATTTCTCATTTTCAAACCAACCTAAAGGAGGGGACAAAATGTGTGAAAGGGAATTGAATTTAAACGTGATGCTTCAGCTGTAGCTTTCTTAACCATCCCGCTTCTCATTGTCTTTATATTTCACTCCGCTGTTTTTGTGTGTTCTGGAATAAACGGAGTTACTTCCACTTACAGCTAGCAGCAGCTATGGAGATTCTTCATCAGATCTCAGTGACCTGCCCATTAGATGTGGGATAGGATGCAACTGCATTGTTAAATTGAAGGCATTATCCTTGGTGCGGCTGGTAGACAGTGGGACTGCCTTTTAAAGAAGTCAGTTTACTCATCCAAGTTTGCCCTCCAAAATTTCAGTAAGGCAGCCCTTGTATTTGACTGATACTTTTTTATTTAATACTTGTATTAGAGTACCACTCAGAGGCCCTGATCATCGCTTCCCTATATTCCTTTTTCCTCCTGAATGTCCCAACTCAGGAAAGAATACCTGGCAGGACACCACTGGAAACTTAAAAGGGCAATGATATCCAGCTATCAGGGAATAACTTAGAAATACTGACCTTATGATTTGCAATGGCAGCCCAATGAGTAAGCTATTTACCAATCTGGTTCTTTAAAAAAAGTGGGCTAAATGTTTAGTTCCATTAGTCCTGGGAGCGTAAATACCCTCTGCAAAGGGCACAGTTTCGAAGTGGGAAAGTAACGAGGAGGATGCATGTCAATGTTGAACAAGTTACCACTCTGTTACTGTAACACATTTTCAAGTTCTCTTTCTAAATGCTGGTATTAAAGTATTACATGTTCTGGAAGGGCAGCTTTCTGACCCATCACTTTCCAAAAAGGCTCCCCAAAAATGGCTTAACACCCTTCCTGCCCTCTGACAGTTGGGAGCTGTGTGCCCTCTATATAATGAATCCATGATATTTTCTTTCTCTAGTAGTTTTGCTCTATAGTGGCTTGCCAGCTAAGATCCATGATAGAGATCTCAATATAGATGGCAACTGAGATAAAGTCGTGAACAAGTCAGAGATTGATCTCCATTCATCCAGTCAGCTTTGTTACAGTGGGAATATACACTAAATAAAAGAAAACATCCACAGCATGAAAATGATTTTAGTTTATTTGAAGGCAATTAATACAAATTTAATTTCTGCAAGGCCAAGGGAACCTGCTTTTCACATACTCAAGATGGACAAGAAAGGATTTGCTTTCATATCTGCATTTAAAAATAAAAACCATGCAGCACTGTCAGGGGAAAGCTGCTATGACAAGCCCTCTCTTTCCTTCCCCTCAGGTGTTTGGTGCATACACCTAGTTCACCATTAGACTTCTCCATGCATTTTCAGCTGTTTATCAGTTGATGATCTGAGAGTGCGAATTTGCACAATCTCTTGGAAATCTATTTTTTTTCCTGCTCCACCATAACACAGTAGATAAAAAGCCACTTAAGACTGGATGTTCAGCCAGTGGGTACCCTTTGAGGTATAGATGTTTGAATATCAAACACAAAGTTAGAACAGCCAATTTGATTTCCTCTCTGTTGCATTTTCATCCATTTTGTTTTTTATCCCTATCTCTCTTTGCATTATCCTGGGCTGCTGCAACTGGCACAGCACCTAACCTTCTTGCCAGCAAGGCCAACTGATCCCTTTTCTCCAGAGTCAACCAGAAGTTGTTTTTTCTGGACAGCACGGTCCTCTCAGAGGTCCAGCACCTTACTTCTGCACAGTGTGCCCAACCTTTACCAATCTGGGGAAGTGAGCCCCAAATCTGCTTCTGAACCTAGGTCTCATGCATGGCAGCACCATTCACTGCCCGTGCTCTACTGAGGCAGCTCATCAGCCAAGCTCCTGATTCTTAAATAAAGTGTGTGTGTGTGTCTAACATACACGTCACATAAATCAGGTGTTCATCTGTTGTTGAATGGCCTTCCTGGGAAGCACTGCTGGTCTGTGAACACCTCCAAGCTTTTGTTGCCATCTGTTTGCAGATCCGTATCTGAAAGACTTGGCTCTCTGGAGTTAGATATACTGGAGTCTATACTGTTAGTCCTGATGCCCTGCTTGTTGCCAGAATCCCACTGTTGAAAGTCTGCTGTCTGCTTGCATCCACCTTCACTTGGCTGGTCCAGAAGAGCTTGGTAGGCTGTGTCTGAAAGGGGAAATGTGCGGGGTTCCCAAGATTCTACACTCTGTGAGAGTGATGGGGAGAGAGAGGGAAAGGATAGGCACAGAAAATCTAGAGTTAGTCAGTTACAGGACAAAACAATACTCATTCACCCCCATCCCCAAGGAGACCTCATGCTTCAATTTAGACCTCAAGCTCTTCTCTCTGGAGCAGGGTGCTGGAGTAATGCAGGTGGTTTTGAAAAGCAACAGAAGTTATGCAGCATGAAACTGTCATAAGTGAGCTTGAACTTATATTCCTTGTCCCATCTGATCACTTTCCTGTGGGGATCAAGACTACAACCCTCCCGGCTCTACTCAGCTCCCTGATCTTTGAAGAATCCCAATGGCTACAAAGACAATTTAAAAGTGAAGTTAGTGCCTGTTACTCAGAACAGGTCTGACAGAAAGCAGTGATGAGATTCTTTAACCTCCCCCACCAAAACACCTGCCCTGGAAGGATCATCTCTGAGGGTGAGAGGGGAGTTCAGTCCCTATGGCACACTCAGTCCTTGACGTTTCTACAGAAACTGCTAACAAGGGGGAAGAGTCAAGGAAGTGGCTTGTGAGGAAGATGCCTGCCCAATGAGAATGGGCTGCAGGGCCAACCATTTCACAAAGGCCACTTAATTCTGTCAAACAGGACAAGTCACTTAGCTTTCAGTCACTATCCATTAACACTGGTGGCCTAGAGATGGAAAGCTCTTTATTCTATTCCCAATCCAACTCTGGAACCATGATTCTTACAATTCAGTGACAGTGATCACAAACTAACTCTGATCTTCAGTCTTAAAAAACGCCCTTGGGTGGTAAGGAGGTAATTAGCTCTTAACTTAGCACTAGGACAGTTTAGATTTTTTTCAGGTAGCAAAAACATGGACTGCTTTATTACAAAGGGACATATGCACTGGAGCATGCTTCAAAACACATCTGTATGTGTATACACATAATGCTAATGTGATTCAACAAATTTAGTGAGACTTCACTGAAGGATCAAGAAGAACTCTGTTTAAAATACAAAGCTTTACAGTCTCTAAAGAAATTTTGTGAAATCCACACAAAACTGAACTCCTTTACAGTCATGGTAGTGTAGTGGGACACATCTGTGGTGAACCATGCCCATCCGCGGGAGTCCCAAAATCATGTCACTGTTTCATTACTACCACCTTGGAGATGCTTCTTTACAGGGGTCCTCATGTTTGTTTTTTATGTTCAAAATGGGTCTTTTAAATCGAGAACTTGAAAGTTTTCCAGTATCATTGTAGCAATGTTGGTCACACTGTATGAGAGATTCATGGTGGGTGAGGTAACATTTTTTACTGGACCAAAGTCTGTTGATGAAAGAGACAAGCTTCTGAGCTCTACAGACCTGAAGAAGAGCTCACTGGTGCTCAAAAGCTTGTCTCTTTCACTAACCAAAGTTGGTCCATAAAAGATATTACACCACCTACTTTGTCTCTCTCAAGAACTTTAAAAACAGTTGTGACGAACTCTCATTCTCAGTGAGTCCAAGATGGCATAAATGTTTCATGCTCTCAGCCCTGAATACACGTAAGCAGGGTGGAAAGATGGAAGAGGGCTTTATAGGTATGTATCATCTGGGAACTGTTCTGTGTTTTCAACTGCTGCTCTTAGTGTTTCAGTATTTTGCCAGTTTAACAATAAAGAAACACCTAGAGTAATTCCTCACCTGTATTACTTCTTCAAGTATTTCTGGGGAGAATCTGGTGTCTTCTGTGCACGACAGCAGCGCTCTGGTCCTGTTCTTTATAGAGAGGGGTTGCAGATCGTTATAAGGCTCAAGGCTGTGAGATTCTGTAGAAGACTGCATGTACAGGAGCTCATTAAGGCAATGAAATCCAGTATCTGGAAATGGTGGCTGAGGTGTCCATCGACCATCTAATTTGTTGGAAGTCCTAGACAGAAACAACAAAATTATTTAAGTTAAAGGCCCATTTTGACGCAAGAAAAAATGGATATAAACTGGCCATCAATAAGTTTAGGCTTGAAATCAGACAAACATTTCTAACCATCAGAGTAGTGAAGTTCTAAAAGAGCATTCCAAGGGGTGTAGTGGTGGCAAAAACATAACTTGTTTTAGGGGTGAGCTTGCTTATTTTATGGAGGGAATGGAATGATGAGATTGCCTCCAATGGCATATGGTCCATCCATGACTGCTACTAGCAAGTATCTCCAATGATCAGAGATGGGACAGTAGAGAGGGAGGGCTCTGAGTTAATACAGATAATTCTTTCCTAGGTGTCTGGCTGGCGGGTGTTACCCACTTGCTCAAGATCTGACTGATCACCATATCTGGGGTCAGGAAGGAATTTTCCTCAAAGTCAGACTGGGTGGTTTTTTTTTGCCTTCCTCTGCAGTGTGGGGCACGTATCAATTGGTGCTTTGAACTGGAATAAGTGGATTCTCTATAACTTGAAGTATTTAAATCAAGATTTGAGGACTTCAGTAACTCAGCCAGAGATTATGGGCCTATTTCAAGAGTGGGTGGGTGAAGTTCTGTGGCGTGCCATGGGGGGTCAGAATAGATGATCATGATGGTCTCTTCTGACTTTGAGACACAGGAGCATAACTAGTTACTAATGTGGAACCCACGTAAAAGTAAGTCATTGCAAACGTGAGCCACAAAACTGGGAAAAGACTGGACATAATCATTGTATCACTCCTTTATTCAAGGAGCTGATCATGGTTTCCAGCAATTAGTGCTTTATCCTTCAATTGCAGCTTCTCCCTCATCATCTGCTACATTAGCTCACAATTTTGGGGGGCAATTTGTATCAGAGGTGGTGAGTTTTAAGATTCAAGGTGGGTCTACACTGATGGCAGAAAAGTCTACACTGTCAGTTCAATGTCTCTGGATCGACTAAACGGTCTGTGTAGACCCACTCAGTCGATCCAGCAATTGACGTAGGAAAACCACCCCGGTAAGTGGTGTAGTACTGCGTCAAAAGGAATGCTGTTCCCTTCGGCACAGCACAATGTGGACGGCGTGCGGAGCAGATGCAGCGAAGTCAATGGGAGATACGCAAGTGATTTACGTCACTTGCGTATCTCCAGTCAACTGCCGCCGAATCCGGAAGGTAAGTGTAGACCAGGCCTAGGAGAGCATTTGCTGGCTGTTTTTTCAGATGAGGAGACTTTGGGGAATCTGAGACAAAATAATATAGACCATCTACTACTTAGTACAGAGGAAGACAGACTGCTATAGCTGGAAATTATACTGAAGTTATACTGCCTCCTATTTCTTTGAAATCCTTTCAGCTCCTCCCGAGCCCCTGACATATGTTCGTTGTGCCCCCCACTGCTCCAAGTTTCCAAATTCCTCTTCTCCTTCCCTCTGTGTTATTACGACTTGCTGTCTAACCCAGGAGAGCTGGAAGAAATTCCCATGTTTGAAATCTGTCAACTCCACTCCTAGCTAAATTAGAGGGATGTAATTTGGAAAAAGGACATGGAGTTCGCATTAACTTACTACTTCCTAGTAAGAGACATGAGTGCACAAGCTTAGTTTAGCATGAAACTAATTTCTCATGTGGCATGATAACGTGCTGTCACTATCCTGCTGACCTGGCCCTATCCTATGTACATTTCATCAACACTTTGCTTGTTGACCCAGCAGACTGTTTATGTGATCTACGTCATCAGCAGCCTAGGATTTCTTTGTTTACATTGAACTACCATAGTTGCATAGAGTTTAATGCCAGAAGGGACAGTTATCACCTAGTCTGACCTCTTTATATCACTGACCATTAGATTTCACTCAAATACTACTATAGAGTCCAGTCATTCCTCAAGAAACTAAACTGTTGTGCCACAGGCAGAGACCAGGAGACTAAGGTTCACCAATGCCTGAGGCCCCAGCAATGGCAGGGAATTGATTAGATGAGATCTGACCAGACCTTTCCAACAGAAAATCCATGTCCCACACTGCAGAGGAAAGTGAAAAATCCCATTGTCCCTGCCATTCTGACCTGAAGGGAAATTCCTTCCTGACTCCAAATCTGGCAATCAATCAGTTAGAACCTGAACTTGTGAGCAAGACACCAGTAGGCATCTAAAACAGAATTCTCTGCATCAAGTCAGAGCACTAGTCCACCCTGCCTGGTGTCCCATCTCTAGCTGTGGCCAATCTAATGCTTCCGCCCCCCCCACTCCTGGGAATATCGCACTGGGGAAAAAATTCCTTCCTGATCCCTGCAGGTGACCAGCTGATGCACTGAAGCACAAGATTTGATTATAGTCATTGTCTTAATGCAGAACTGCCACAAGTATGTTAGGGGCAATGCGGACAATCCTGTTCTCCCCATAGCGCATGAAGGAACGGGACTGATGGGAATCCCAGACTCCAAGGCCTGAAGGGACCCCCCGCTTGACACAACTTCCTCTCCCTCTGCCATCCCCCTCCTCCCAGAAGCTGCATTAAAGCATATATTTTAGAAAGGTATTTGATTTCACCTTACAGATTCCAAGCAATGGGAAGTCCACCACATCACCTTGTAAGCTGTTCCAAAATTTAATCACCCTCAGTGCTAGGAAATTACATCATATTTCAAGGTTGAATTAGTCCAACTTCAACTTCCAGCCTCTGGTTCTTGTTATCTTTGTCAGCAAAGTTGAAAAGTCCCCCACTATCAGACCTCTTGTGCACATGTAAGTGCCTAGACAAAGTGATCATGTCATCTTTCAACCTTCTTTTTGATAAACTGAGAAGCCTTGCTTTCCAGCCTCCTGATCATTTTTTGACTCTTCTTTGAACTCTCTACAGTATTTCCACATCCTTCTTAAAGTCTGGACACCAGAACTCAACTCAGTATCCTAGTAGCAGTTTCACCAATACAGCGTATAAGAGGCAAGGTCACTTTTCTACTTCTACTTGATAGTCCTGTTTTATACACCCAAGGACTGTACTCTTTTTGCCATAGCATTGGAGTGAAAGCCAGTTTTTAATCCATCTAATGTGTAACGTGTACATATAATGCAATTTTAAAAAAAAATCAACATCCTCTGGTATTAGGTCAAATGCCTTGGAGCTTGTGACCGAAAGCACTCCTGTATTCACACCCTAGATACTGTTGTAATAATCTTTGTACAAGATATGCCTTGTGAGGTATCATTTGAAAACTAATAACTCATTGGTCAACAATATCACGGTGAAATGCATGTCGCAAC